>JAWDJE010000004.1:26372500-26462500 GCA_035047345.1 Bradypodion ventrale | reverse complement strand
GATCAGAACTACCACACCAAGCGGGACACATTTACTTTTTCCTAATTTTGGAAGTTTAACAGGTCTGGCCCAAGTTAGTATCTGGATGTCATCAGAAAGGGCTAGGGAAAAATTATGCCTGCAACCCTGGACAGCTGTTGTCAATCAGAGTTTACAATGCTAAGCAAGATAAAATAATGATCTGATTCAATATGCTCCTTTCGAATGCAAAAAAAAAGCTATAGCATTCCTTTGGGAAAACAACTTTTCCAATAAAAGGCTCAACCCCAAATTACTGTATACTCTTCTCCATTTATGCAGATAAAATCCACACACCCCTAAGTACTTCTATCTCTTCCTTCCCTTATAATATAGCTAAAGAGAAATGTCATGAAATCTCTAGCTCATACCCGTCAAGCGCGGCTCCCAAAAATACGGGAAATACACATCTGCGCATGCACAGAACCCATGTGTGCATGCACAGAACATGTTTGCGTGTGTGCAAATGGATTCTGCGTGTGTGTGCGTGAGCAGTAACCCCTTTCCTCGCCGTTCAAAATACGGGACAGCAGCGGAAAAGGGGAGGAACGAGCGCCAAAATGCAGGATTTCCCGGCCAATCCAGGATACTTGACAGGTATGCTTTAGTTTATTTTTTTACTTCCCTATGATTTAAGCATGTAATAATTTAGAAAACAGATCTCTGTATGGCAGGAGCGGGAATTCATTTTGTTATCAGAGCCATAGAAAGACTACTCCATTGAGGTCACATCACAATCCTAAAGTGGCAGTGTCATGGTAATGTAGTACCATGGATTTGCAAGTTATTCGAAATGGAGTTTCTTACAATAGTACTTTATTAGAAACTGGTGTTCACTCAGGCATCAGAAAGATGTATTTCCACCTCAGTCATACTCACAAGGTAATATTTCTCTCGGAAGCTAGGAGTATTTGGTGGAGTCCAGCTGTATAATGAGTTCTTTCTGCTCCCCACAGAAGTCTTGGTGGTGGATCCTGGAGACATGACAGCATTTTCAGTCTCAAAGGGGCTGTGGATCAGAAATATCAAGATTTTAGAAGTTTAATTGAAGGGCTAGAATGCTGCAAAACACTTAACAAGGCGCCATATCACTTAAGAATTCTCATTCATCCTGAATAAAACCAAACCACATCTGGCCTAGTTTTCCCAAAATGTATCCCCAGGTTCTATTCTGTTATGGAGATGCAGCTACTAGTCCCCCAAAATCAAGGATGCAGAAATCTTACTAAAAAGTTTTCAATTCAGTTGCAGGAATATCTTTTTTCTTCTTCAGCTGGGAGATAATCAGCAACATTTATGAAGGGGACAAGTGCTCTACTCCAGTAAAAAAAAATATTTGTTGCAAATGTAGGATTGTCAGACTAGCAACTGCACATTTCCAGGGGTTTCTTGGTCAAAATCTGAGAACGGGGTGGACACTGTAATGCCACCAGAGATGGGCCCAGGTGCAAAAATAGGTGTGTATGTACATACCTGCGTGAGAGAGTGGACTGAGAAGGTGGACTTCTTGCATTTACACCTATACAAATATTATGTTCTCAACCAATATGTAAATACCTTCACACAGTCAGTGAGCAACTTCAGGCAGAGATAGAAACCCAAGTACAGTATTAGAGCCACCACAAACAATAAATCAACCTGTCTATTCCTCCAGTGCTACAGGAGTTTCTTCCTACTTATGGACCAGGAAAGAATAGCAATTGCTGGATAAATAAAATTGGGCTCTGAGACCTGGCAAGGATATCTATCAATGCCATTTCCAGGGAATCCTAAGCAGGTGAAGGCATCTGCTTGGGAATACCCTGAAGCAAATGGTGAGCCACTGTGTGAGACAGAATGCTGGACTGGATGGGCTGTGGCTTGTTCCAGCAAGGCTGTTCTTATGTTCTTAGCTACCTACCATTGTGAATATGAAATACAGTAAAACCCCGACTTACAATTGCCTCACGTTACATAAAATTTGACTTACATAATGATTTTGTGCTGAAACCATGTCCCAATTTACACAATTTCCTATTGGTTTGCTTCGAGTTACATAACATAAGAACAGCCTTGCTGGAACAGGCCACAGGAGCCCATCCAGTCCAGCATTCTGTCTCACACAGTGGCTCACCATTTGCTTCAGGGTATTCCCAAACAGATGCCTTCATTTGCTTAGGATTCCCTAGAAATGGCATTGAGAGATATCCTGCTTATCTCTCCAACCCGGAGGTTGTTCTTAGGTATCCATAATTATAGCCATTGATACCCTTGTCCTCCATGAACTTGTCTAATCCTTTCTTAAAGCTGTCAAGACTGACAGCTGTCACCACTTCTTCTGGCAGGGAGTTCCATAGACCAGTGATCCTCTGGGTGAAAAAGTACTTTCTCTTATTTGTTTGAGAACTAGTACCCAAAAGTTTCATGGAGTGTCCCCTAGTTCTAGTGTTGTGCGATAGGGAAAACAGTTTTTCCTTATCTACTTTGTCCACACCGTGCATGATTTTATAAACTTCAATCAGGTCACCTCTTAGACGCCATCGTTCAAGAGTGAAAAGGCCCAACCGTTGCAGCCTCAGATGGTAAGGAAGGTGTTCCAGTCCCCTAATCATTCTGGTTGCCCTCCTCAAAGATACATAAAGATTCTTTTTCCTATGAGGTTGCTTCGAGTTATGTAAAAATTCATTTCCCTATGGGTTTGTTTCGAGTTACATAAAAATTCGATTTAAGCAAAAGTCTACTAAAAGGACTTTTTCGTAAGTAGGGGTTTTACTGTAATGTATAGTTGTGTGACTATTAGCAAGCATCAACTGCAAAGGGGTTGAGGGAAAGGGGTAGGTTAAAATGTCTGATTTGCATATTTAATTTAAACCCTTAAAGTAGTGATTACATACCGTAAGGTATGCTACAATGTAACCAAGAGATAAGTATTTTAAGTTAAAATGTAACATTAGAAGATCCAGCTGTTAATAAACACATGGGAATAGAGCAGGGATTCTCAACCTGTGGCCTCTGGGCCAGATGCAGCCCACGACACCATTTCATGTGGCCCCCCCACTGCCTCCACCACACCAGGAAGTGCCATGTGGTGGAGGAAGGGCAAAATGGCCGTCTGCCCCCCCCCCCGAAGCTTTTTGAGGGAGTGTGACCTGGCCCCCGGCTTTTAAAGGTTGAGAACTCCAGCCATAGAAGGATATTTTGAGTTAAAGGTTTTTCTAAAACATTCTAGAAGTGGAGGTTTTCAGGGCCCAAATGATACTGTGGGAGAGAGTTGCAAAACATGGTCCAGGAGCCTTAGGTAGACCATAGCCTGCTTTTTTGCCATCCTTGGCCCACTTCACAGTACTCGTGATATTAGCCATGTCATGAACACTTGGCAACTCCTTTCATAACTTTCTTTTTTCTTTTCTTTTTAAATTAATTCTCTTATAAGAGAAATAACAAAGGAGAGCAAAAACATGTACGTGCTAAACAAGATTGACAACTAAAAAGCGTAACTTTATTGAGATTTTCTAAAACCTTGTCTACATTAAAACTTACATTTAAAATATCTTATGTTTCCACCTTTGCCTTTTAGATAACACGGTTTCTTTGTGTTTACCTGATCCCACTCACCCTCTCCCCTGTGCTGTACATAATGGAATATGCATCGATTCATTTATATATCGACTCATCTTTTAATTTTTCCCAGAATTTACACATTTCTGGGCTCGGCTTAACCCCATCTACACTTGTCAACTCCTTTCATAGCTTTTATAACTCCTTTTATATCTTTCAAGCATCAAAAGCAGAGCTGTTTTATTTTCTCAAAGAACCACCATAGTGAAGTAGAAAGAATGCTGAACTGGAGAATGTTGAACTGTTTCTGGCCACTAGAAGGCGATAGAGAGCTTTTGCAATAAAAACACTATTAAAACAAAAGAATAAAAGAGAGAGAGAGAGACAAAGTGAATATAATGCGTAGGGCCCACTCAAACCTTCAGCCCAGATCTTGGACACATGTATCTCTATGTGACAGAAAGCACGTAGATTTTGAAGACATGCTCAGGGCTGGACCTATACGAGTGATGGCCAACCTTGGCACTCCAGATGTTCTTGGACTTTTATTAGAAGCCCACGTCAGTAATCCTGCTGATCAGAGCTTCTGGGAATTGAATTCCAAGAACACCTGGAGTGCCAAGGTTGGCCATCATTGTTCTAGACATTTCACTGACTAAGACCAGGTAGCAAATATTACCTCTTTCCCAGTCAGCAAATTTCAGAGGCACTTTTCACCCACTGTGTGAAAGAAATTAAAATGGAAATAACAATTTGGTAACTTTCCATGATACTCCAGATCAGTTGCCTAAGGCAACTCTCATGTTTCTGCTTAGCAGCTAGTTCAGCCCCGGCCAAGTTCTATATAAAATGATTATTTTGCAGTCATTGGGCCTGGTTTCAGTAAAGACAGCATCTGCAGAATACCCCACGCTAGTAGGAGGAGGCCAAGTTGATCTAAGAACTCAGGGGACAAGAAACACTGCTGTGCTGCCTCCACATATGGGGTTCATGCCAAAATTATCCAGGTACCATTTCGCTGTATCTCACAATCCTAGTTAAAATCCACTCATTGGGACTATGAGCTACATTGAAATGGATTTAAACGGATAATGTATTTATAGAGAACTTTTAGTACATGGTTCTTATATTTTGTCTACTTGATGTGGATAGGCAAGTCTGGCCAGGTTATCCTGCTATGGTAATAGATTAGACCATACTGCTAGCAACTCAACGCCGATCATTAACTAACAACCCTGAGGACTAATGGTCATGGGCAGCAGAGTCCACAGGGAAGGGCGATAGTCCCCAAGTGGATTAAATCTCACTTGAATCCATCTTGATGGAGTGTAGCAGCGGCCTCAATACTGGCCTGGGCCTGAAGAGGACTTTGCATGCCAAAAGGGCTCAGGACCAGAAAGTGACTCGCGGAACTAAATTGGGGGACTGCGAGGCGGATGGCAAATGGAAGGCCACTGCATTATATTCTCAGGACAGTCTTCATAGCAGAACGCCATGAGGATAGCCAATATTCAGAATCAGATACGGCACTTGAAGAAGATGTGGATAACCTCTTATCAGTAAATCCATAATGTCATAAAAGTGCAACAATTGCTGAATTTGTGATTTTGTTGCATTGGATAAAAATGAGATCCTTTTGTGGGATCTGCTCTCAAATTTGCTTGAATAACATTGTTGGTTTTAAGTCCCATGCACGGTGGCTATGCTAAAAGGGCAATGGACAGGGAGTGATGACAAAATATATATGTTCCCACTTGCCTTCAAATTTCAACTCAACCAACAACCTCCTGCTTACAAGGCAAAATTGCAGCCTCTAAGCCACGGCAGCTCAGCTGTTAATGGAGCTGCTTTTGTAGTCTTATCTTTGGCAGCACAGGAGGAGGAAGGCAGGTAGAGAAACACAGAGCCCCGCTCGTTTGCTCAATTGTTCTGGGCATTGCAGCTCGGCTCGGCTCTTTGGATTGGCACCCAAGGGGGGGTGCCATGGTACTGGGGGCCTGGGGGGGGGGCAGGATGAGTCCCGGTTACCCGATGGGCCAGCCCACCACTGGTCCCATGTGCTTTGATTTGGATGGATGGAAGGTTGCATTTGCTAATCTGCCTCAGGCAACAAAATGTCTTGAACTAGCCCTGCCACTAAAGGCATCTTAGTCTTAAGACCCATTTATTTAAATTTACTGTAGTAGGTTTGCTTATATATCTTCATACTTATGAAGCTCCTGCTTAGTCTGAAGGAGCCTAGACACAGAAGTCCACACACCAGAAGGTACTGCTGTGTCAACCACCCTTTCACAGGTTAATTGCCAATATTCAACAATGTCACACAGCTGGTGCTCCTCAAAGCAAGCCAACATGTCAGTGGAAGATTAGCATCCCATCTGTTTTTTCTCACTGTCTAAGAAATTAATACAAGGGGGGGGGTGTGAGTGAGAGAGAGAGACTTCCAACCAAATTGCCTGCTTGAACCCATTATTTTCTACACTTTATTTCCACCCTAATATAAAAATAAATTACAGTATACATATTATCCACTATTTAAAGAGCAAAGGCTGCAATACTTGTCAGCACTCTGTGTGGGCACCTTTGTGCATACACACAGACACAGACATACACTCACACACAAACACAAGTCTGCGCATGAGCACACATGCCAATCCCATTGGTTTCACCAAGCATTCACCCATTACTTTACTTGCCCATTGAATTTTTTACTTGGCTGTTTTAATTTGTCTATTGTTTTATGTACTTTAATAGATTTATTTATACGACTGTTTTAACTTGCTTGTTCAACTGCCCTAGGTGGTCTTCAACCAAAAATATGATATGCAAACACAATAAACAAACAAATAAATAAATATTTAAAGTCATTTTTGGGGTTCATAAGGCTCATTTGTACATAGTACGGTAATTCGGATTACAGTACTATAATATGATATGACCGTGTCCTTGGTCTCCAAACATGTACATTGTGTAAATACATTAAGCCAGAGTTTCTCAACTGCGGGATCCGCGAGCACAATTGGCATAATACGGCCCCTGGCAAAGGTTACAGAAGTGCTTTGAAATGTAGCCTGAACTATAAAATTGCCTAAACTTTGTTTTTCCAAATAAACTTTGTTGTCACTTGTTTCTCAGCTGTCTGGCAGCATCTCTCTTGCCAAAAGCAAAGAAACAGCTCAGGAGACGGGCAGCTTCCCATATGTTGTCACAGACATCTGGGACATTATCCCAGCAAGAGTATAAATGCAAACTGATTTTTCCCTTCTTATCCCTGCATGACTTCCTAATGTGCATTGATTTCATATGCAGCTTTTAAAAAAGCCACTTAAAATTGTGTGCAACAGATTGCCAAAATCACCACAAGATATCCTTGTTTAAGTTTAGAATGGAAGCGTGCCCAATTAAATGTAGAGAATATTTTAGGCATGGGTCAGCTGGCACATGACTCAGGATTTAAAGAGCAAACAACAAGAAAAGATCAGACAGCCTTAAGTGAACCAGGAGTTGATGCAAAGAATGCTCTGGAAACTATTCGCATGATGGGGAATGAACTGGAATGGAATAAATAAAATAAAATTCTCTCCTGTTGAATTAGGGGCATCATTCTCTCACTATAGTGTTCCACACAGTAGACAAAGAGGTGTGTCTGTGCTCCAGGTGTATACTAGAGGCACTACCAAGTTGAAGCTGATTAAGCCAATAGGTGACATGAAAGATCCACACTGAAAACATCAGAAATACTAGTCCTATTCAAGCATTATACAACCCAGTTGGGTGACCATTTTTAGGAAGGACTAGCATTGGTGCCTGTCCTGTTGTTGCTGTTGTTTGTTTGTTTGTTTTTTTGGTGGGGGTGCTCTGATTTTCTCTCTCTCTTTCTTCCCCTCTCTCTGTTTCTTTCTTTCTTTCCTTCTCTCACTTTCTCTCTCTCTGTCTTTCGTTACTCCTCTCTGATTCGTTCTTATTTTTTGTCTCTCCTCTCTCCCTGTTTCTCTGTCTGTCTTTATTGCTTCTTTTTTAATTTCTCTTTTTTTCTCTCCCTTTCTCTCTCTTTCTCTTTCTTGCTGTTTTTCTGTCTCTATCTCTTTTTGTCTGTCCCTCTTTCTCGTTTCCTTTATCTTTCTCAATTTTTTGTCTGTCTCTTCAACCTGATTTCTTGCTCGCTCTCTCTCTCTCTCTCTCTCTCTCACACACACACACACACACACACACACACACACACACACACACACACACACACACACACACACACACACACACAAACAGAGGAGAGGTGGCAGGTGAGTAGGGAGGTGAGTAGGGGAGGTGGAGCCCGGTTGGGTAGGGAGGGAAGGGAGGAGGTGGATTCTATCCGTTCTCCCTTTCCTTCCTGCGCCGAGGGCGGGGGGGGGCAGGGAAGGGGGGAGGCGGATGCAATCCATTCCCCTTTCCCTGCCGGCGCCTGGGGGAGGCGCCTTTGCATTTCCCCCTCAGCTGTTTCGAGGGCTGGAAACAGCAGAGGGAAAATGGCGAGGGTGAGACCCTCACCTGGCCATGTCCTCAGGTGGCGCAGAAGGGGTGGCAGGCAGACCGTTCCTTCAGCCTGGGCTCTATCTGCCTTGGTAAGGCAGGGCCCTGAGCTGTATTGGGCGCACATCAGCCGTTTTAATTTTTTTCACGCACACCGGCTGTCCCGTCTCCTCCGCGCTCGGGCCGTCCTGCCTGATTGGCTGAGATGTGCCATGGCACGGAGGATGCTAGGACTTGTAGGTTTTTTATTCCATGTTTGTGGGGCGTTGGCCCCACTCTCGGCTTCCGGACCCTTGCGGTAATGATGTCCAGGAAGTAAGGTAAGTGTGAACGATGCATTACGGGATAGGCTGCACGTATGTGGACACACATTCTGCACACGCATGGCCCAACCCCTTCTTTATAGGTATAAGATTGAACTTGCTCCACTCAATTTCATCATAAGTCCTGCAGTTTCACTGCCAGGTCTACAGAGCAGATGTTCCTGCTCAGGTGTGGATTCTAATGTGAGCCATAACTCTAGAAAATCTGAATTCTTTCTTTCATGTATAGCCTCCACATGAGTAAGATCCTTCTGCTCATAGACCAGGATTCACTTAAGGCATTAATTGTGGCATGAGATCATGAAATCACATGCCACAATTAATGGATCTCCCCACCTCTTCTCTCATGATTTAACCACTGATCCTTCCATCTGGACCTACCCTGCATGGTAGCCACCCCCAGTCATTAGAGGATTTGGGCAGTTCTGGCAGTGGGGATGAGGGTGGCAGAGCTGATGCTGGTACCCAATGACCACTGCCCAAGCTCGTCTCACTCATCTAACTACTGTTTCTGCTGTTACTCCCTTTTCCCAATTAATGTCCCATGTGGTGGCAGTAGAAGGCATGGGACGCACAAGTGGTGTGGGCAGCTTCTTCTCCACCCCACCCCAGCAACAGGCAAGTTCATCAGCAATGGTCTGCAGGACATGCCTTTGTCCTGTATTGAAGAGAAACCATTAATGTAGAAAACAACCTTCGTGAAGGTCTCCCTTTCTCGAAACCCAGTCATATCCGACTCTAGAGGATGGTGTTCATCTCCGTTTACAGCCAAAGAGCCAGAGCTGTCTGCATCTGCAGACATTTCTCTGGTCATGTGGCAGGAATCACTAGACACTGGAGTGCACGGAACACTGTTACCTTTCCTAACAAAGTGGTACCTATTTCTCTACTTGCAATTTCTTGCTTTCAAACTGCTAGGTTGGAAGATGGGCACTCACTTTATCATGCAGCACTCAGGTCTCAAACTGTTAACCTGCCAACCTTCAGGTTGTCAAGCTCAGTGTCTTAACCACTAAGCCACTGCGGCCCTCAGGAAACAGCCTTACATCTAGCCCACTATTGTCAAACTCCTAGTTTTCATACAGGAGTCTTTCTGAACCCAATATCAAAAATACTTGTTTTCTTGGGTGGTCTCTCATCCAAGTACAGTACTAGCCAAGTCTGCCCCTGGCTTTCAGAATCAGACAAGATCAAATCTGCTCAGAGTGAGATTGTAAACATCTGGAAAGGTAAGCAAATGAACACTCAAGAGAGTTTACTGCAGTTTATGAAGGGAGGAGCTGTATGATTTGTAGAGACATTATAACTCTATCGCCCTATGAAGAAAGATGTCTTCTAATGCGCCCTAGGTAGCAGTTATCATAAAACAAAGTTAGCATTTCAAACCTGCCTTTAATAGAAAACCATATAAAATGTAGAAAACAGATGATCTTTATTTAAAAAAAAGTTAAGAGCAAGTCAGCAAGGAAGAGTCTTTGCTGATAAATTTTTGAAGCTGAGGAAATGTGATTAAGCTGTAAGAGTTGTATAGGAGCATGACATAACTGTGCACAATCCATTTATGGACTGTTAGGTTAAACATTTTCCATGGGAAAACAGATGAATACACAAGCAGCTTGTTTCAGGCAGCGTTTTCCCTTTTCTCATAATTTTATATGTTTATTCTACTGGCTACAAAAGTTTTAATTTTCTGATCCAATTAAACTCATTTCCTTCATTATATACCGTATTTGACGGTGTATAAGACACATCAGAGTATAAGATGCACCCCTTTATTACCAAAATAGACCACTATAGGCCACTATATATAGTACAAGATGCACTCCATTTTTCCAGTGCATTTTAAGGGGGGGGGAGAGGAGTGGGTCTTATATGCCAGCAAATATGGTATATAGACATAGTCAAAAAAAGAAACATCAGCTCCAAACAAATACATTCAATTATTATTATTTTGAAACATGGGCATAGCCAAATTACCACCAAACATCGGTCAACCTTGCTCAAAAGCCAGTAGTATCCGACTTTAGGAGGCAGTGCTCATCCCTTTTTAGAGCCAAAGAGCCAGCATTGTCTTCATCTGCAGACGTTTCCATGGACATGAGGCAGGCATGACAAGACACTGGACGAAGTGCATGGACCGCTGTTACCTGTCACGCCTGAGTGGCACTTGTTTATGTACTTGCAATTTACTGCTAGTGTTGGCAGGACCTGAGACAAAGATGGGCACTCACTCCGTCGTGCAGCACTCAGGTCTCGAACTGCTGACCTGCCGACCTTCCATTCAGTGTCTTAATCACTAAGCCACTGGAGTCCATTACCACCAATCATATGCAACAGTATTTTAGGAAGAGGAAAGGCAGATAAAAGCCACATCTATTCCTGAACCATTCGACTTCCTTTCCAAAAACCCTTTTTTCCATTAAGTATTTTTGAATGTGAAGCATATTATGAGGTTGCCATTACCTAACCTAAGTTTGGTCTAAAGAAGACAAGGCTGTTGTTTGGAACACCTCATCCGTGCCAGATTAACACACATACCATGAATCTGGTGTGCCCTTGTTTGCACACCTGATTTACAGTACAACTAAGATGTTCAGCTTCCCTGTGCTGAGCTGAACTCTTCACATGCAACCTACACAGAGAGAGTTTGAAAATGCCCTCTTTTGCATTAGAATTCACAGCATCTCTAGCTACAAGGTAAAGGTAAAGGTCACCCTTGCTCAAAAGCCAGTCATATCCAACTCTAGGATTCAGTGCTCATCCCTGTTTATAGTCAAAGAGCCAGTGCTGTCTGCATCTGCAGAAGTTTCCATGGACATGTCGCAGGCATGCCTAGACACCGGACTGCACGGAACACTGTTTACCTTCCCATCCAAAGTGGTTCCTATTTATCTACTTGCAATTTCTTGCTTTTGAACTGCTAGGTTGGCAGGAACTGGGACAGAGACAGAAGCTCACTCCATCATGCAGCACTCAGGTCTCTAACTGCTGACCTGCCAACCTTCCAGTCGTCAAGTTTAGTGTCTTAACCACTAAGCCACTACAGTCTTTTCTCTAGCCAACAGCAAGGTCCAAAAATTAACTCTTCTGACAAGGAACATGAAAAGGAAGGCATTCTTCACAAAACAGAGGACATGTTTTGCACTAAACTTGTGTGTGTGAATTTAACCTAATATATGTAAATGTTATTAAAATTCAACATTATTTCCATAATATAAATGGAAATACTTTGCTGCACACCATTTTGCACAAGGCAACCACCTTGAGACACAGCATTGAGATATACAGTAAAACCCCAGGTTACAACCAGTGTTGAGCTGTTCCCGGTGCCCACCAGTAGCGGAAATTCCCCCAGGCCATGCCCACTTGGCCAGCCACGCCCACCTCCCTTCCCCAGGCCATGGAGTAGGGAGGCCAAGTGGGAGTGGCCCACAGAGTTAGCCATGCCCACAGTTAGCCATGCCCATGGTGGGGGTAGTAAAAATATTTGCAGCGCATCACTGGTTACAACTGCCTCGGTTTAAGTTTGCTGTGGTTTACAACAGCAAATCCTATGGAAATTCCATCCTCGCTTACAAATTTTTAATGTATTTTTTCCAGTTTACAACAATCAATTCAGGACCATTTTTTTAATTTTTCAATGCATCCCTATGGATGTTTCAGTTTACAATTTTTGGGGGTTACAATGGAGGCTGTTGGAACGGACCTCCACTGTAACCCGGGGTTTTACTTAATAGAAAATAATAAAATATATACATGCATATATAACAAGGACTTTTGATTTACAAAGAAAATAAACAGAAGAGATAATAATTTCGTGTCAGAAATTCTTCTGGGTTGAAAGGATTGTTGCTGGAGAAACTCTGCTCAGGGCACACCCGAATTAGGCTCCTTTCATGTCCCCAATAGCTGGGACAGAGACGGGCACTTAATCCGTCATGCACTTCATGGATGTTGAACTGCCCACTTGCCGACCTTCCAGCTAACATGGCGAGCTTTATAACCACGGAGTCACCACAGTGATAATTTTGTTGAAATGTCTAGCTAAGCAGCAATCGGTTATCTCTGAGGAATGGTATACAGAAGTCTCACATCCGAAGGCCATATGGAATTGCCATGCCATGTCATGCCATATCATTCTTGACGTGTATTAGTACAGTAGTTGCATCAGTGAGTGAAGTTTTTTTTCTTTGCTTACAAAACCAGCCCTCCCTGAATTATTGGACTTAAAATATGAGAGACAGCTGACAATCACTAGGCAGGTAAGGTAGCCACTGAGACATCATCAAAAAGGAAGACAGCTCTTCAAATAGAGGACTGTACTCCCTAAAGAAAGAGATATGGCCATCCTAGTTGACTTCCCACTAATAAACTCTGTGACCTGCTAGTTGGCATGTTACTATCACGCATGAAAATCACTATACTTACTTCCAGAGAACCTCCAGTTGCAATTTTATGGTCCCTAGTTCTGTTATATCCACAATGATGGTTTGAGGCCTTGTTGTGAAGAAGTCAATGGTGTCACAGGTTACCAGGCCAACCAAAAGGCTACTCAGCCCCCGCAGTTCTGTGACCTGTGAAAATATAAAACAGACTCAGCCAAGTAGGTAACTCAAAAGCCGATATTTATAAACCAGTACTTCAGAAGACATTCTTGCAGAGGAAAATAGATATTACACAAGTTAGCTAAAATAAAAATAACTTCTGTAGTGTGGCATGTAGAAAATGTTCAACCCAAAGCACTTTGAAATATTACAATATTTGTCATGCATCCTTAGTTAGCAACTTAGAAGTAACTTCAAACTTAGTAACTTAGAAGTATCCTTAGAAGTAACTTCAAGAAAAGTTGCAATATAGAGGAACACTAGAACACTGTACATTACATTGCTTCACATTTGACCCTCACTGGGTCAAAATTAGATTCAAAATGCTAGAAATAATTCACTATCCCAATAATTATTGTACGTATGCTCATTTTGAGCATCCAGTTGACCACCAAGTATTTAGCTACGCCTATGCAGGAAAACTGAAGTAACGCTAGTTTGCATGGATTCCAACCTGCAATTTGCACATTACATCTGAATATATTCCAGGCTGGATAGCTAGGTACATGAGTTGGGTACCTGTCTGCAGAGCCAGTGTTTGGGAATTCAATTTGATCTTCAGTTTACTTTTCCTGTGTTTTAATGGGAGAACATTCCCAAATTTTCAAGTGAACTGGGCTTACAAACAACTTTGCCCATGTTCTTAAATTGCTCAAAAAGGTTCTACAGCTTTAGCACACTTCCTGCTGCAAGCAAAAGGAGCCCTGGTGGTGCAGTGGATAAATTGCTGTACTGCAACCCAAAGATTGTGAGTTCAATCCAGACCAGAGCTCAAGGTTGACTCAGTGAGTACCATGCGTGTTGGGGGCAAAATTCTAATAAACCTGTGAACCACCCAGAGAGTACACTAAGTGCTATGTGGTGGTATATAAGTGTGATTGCTTTGCTTTGTTTTCAAGTACAGGAGTATGAAATTTTGTTTTATAAAGGTTATTTCATATATCCACGTAGAAGCTAAAAAAATTTTTGGATGAGAACGCACATCTAAATTCACCCCAAAATGGGTAAAAGCTGTACATCTAACATGGGATTCACATTAGCAAACAACATGAAAGCCAATTTTATCATGTTTTCCTTGCATCTGGAAGACATGACTCATCATCACTGGCATAGCCTAAGACTTGCATGTTTTCTCACAGTATTTGTAGAGAGCATCTCAATTAACCTCTCGGCATGGAGCAGGGGGTGGTGAAGAAAAGAACATTTTAAACATATTTCTAAACAATCTGCTGGAAAGTGATCAGGCATTCCTTCCTGTGTATTCCTGTTCACCCCCCAATGCACATATTCACACTGCCAGCAAATAGAGTTTCGTAACAATTGCTAACAGACGTTAACAGCTGAGCGCAAAGAATGTCATGTAAAAAAACTGTATGTCAGCAAGAGCCAGTTCACAAGCCTGGAGAATGGAATAGCATTAGTGGTGAGTACTCCATGAAAGCAATCAAGAGAGAGCTGGACAACCATCTGTCACATCTACTTTGATTCAGATACCTGCACTGAACAGTAGGGTTGGACTAAATGGCCTAAAAGGCCCCTTCCAGTGATTCTATGATTCTATGTTTCAAAATACAGTAAAACGCTGACTTACAAATGCCTCAAGTTACATAAAATTCAACTTACATAATGATTTTATGCTAAAACCATGTCCCGATTTACACGATTTCCTATGGGTTTGCATCAAGTTACATAAAGATTCTTTTTCCTATGGGTTTGCTTCAAGTTACGTAAAAATTTTATTTCCCTATGGGTTTGCTTCGATTTACATAAACATTTCATTTTTCCTATGGGTTTCCATCGAGTTACGTAAAAAATAATTTTTCATATGGGTTTGTTTCGAGTTACAAAAAAAATCTGATTTAAGCAAAAGTCTACAGAATGACTTTTTTTGTAAATAGGGGTTTTACTGTAATCTTGCTTTGGTAACTTGTAAACAAAATGGCACCCAATGATTTGTCATAGAGAGAGAATTAATGTCTGTATGCCAGGCTGTTAACCTTCTTCTTCTGCCATATCTGAATCTGAATATTGGCAATCTTCATGGCAATTAGCCATGAAGACTGTCCTGAGACTATAATGCAATGGCCTTTCACCTGCCTTCTGCATCGCAGCATGACACCCATACCACTGATCCAGTTCCGTGAGTCGCTTTCTGGTCCTGAGCCCTTTGGGCACACAAAGTCCTCCTCAGCCCAAGTCCAGTATTGATGAAGCTGCTGCCCTCCATCAAGATGGATTCAAGTGGGATTTAATCCACTTGGAGACCATTACCCTTCCCTGTGGACTTCAGCATCCAAGGCCGTTGGTCTTCAGGTTTGTCAGGTTAGTTAACCACCGCCTGACACCCAGCGTTGAGTCACAGGTCTACTCTATTACCATAGCAGGATAACCTGGTCAGACTTAACCTGCCCTTCTGTATTTTCCAGAATGGGCACCCCAATCATGGTTCATTTGCTCATCTCATAATATGATACATGCTGTTCTTTGCTAACAGTCTTCCTCAACATTCTACATAGAGAAGCCTCTGTGCGAGAGAATAGACAGACACAAATCTAACATCAGAAAAAGCAACACAGTGAAACCAGTGCCAGAATATTTCAACCTTCTAGGACTCTGATCACAAAGTGGCTATTGTAGGGAAAGGGAATTGTAAAGGGAGATTTCAAAGGTCAATTACTGAAGGAAGTTACAATTATATATTACAGTATGCTTTTAGAGGATTAAATGAAGACGAGGGTTTTTTACACTGGATTTCTTTTTCCTCTTGAGTGTATCAATACGGTTCTGATACTTCTGTGATCTCAACACAAACTATTATTCCTGAATTCTCTTCATTTCCATCTTCCTATTGCGAGGATTTAACACTGCAAACACTTTGAATGTTCGTTATCTGTGTTAATAACTCCAGTATTGACCAGTGCTGATGTGTTATTGTCTAGAGGTGTGAAAGTTTGTGTTTTTGTTCTACAACTCCAGTGGACATGCTGCCTGAGAAATTATGAGATTTGTACTAAAAAAAACACCAAATCTGTACATCCCTAACTATTGTGTCTCTACTTGGTGCCTAGACCCAATTCTACTATTAACTGCCCAGTGAGGGGCAACACTAATGAAGTGGTATAGAAATGGAAAAAGTAAACGAGCCAACAATTGCTACCATCACAAAACTATATATTAAGTTGTGACCAGATTTAAGCTTGATGAGACTGAAGGATTGGATTATATTCACAAAATTTCACACTAAAATACCTTTATTGGTATAAAAGATGCTGCAATATGTGCTCTTTGCTGTTGCTGCTCTGTTTTTGCTGTTGCTAAAACAAATGTGGCTATTTCTCTGAAAATATATACACAGCTTTGAATTTTACCGGCTATACAAAAGTCTGGCCTGGTTACCCTACTATTGTACAGTGATACCTCATACAACGTTCAAACTTGGTTCCACAAGTTTGGACTTTATACGGATTTGGACTTTGTATGAGGCATGCAAAATCCTAGCTGCGATGCCTCATACAACATCCAAATCCTTGCCGTGATGCCTCGTACAACGTCATTTCCATAGAGATACATTGTACTGTAACAGCACAGACTTCAGGGCAAAGTCAAGGAAACAAACAGGAAACTGACAGAACTTTAAGAAATCATTGTCTAAAGGCTAAAAACATTACAAAAACATGTCAAATAACCCTGATTGTCCAAGAACCTGAAGAATGCTGCAAAAATCTGAGGAATGCTTCTAAAAATTCTGACGAAAAAATTCAAAAAAATCCAAAATCGCGCTCAAAACCACTCCTAAACACTCTTTGCCTCGTGCAAACCCACAAGAGCAATGCACGCATGTGTCCTTCCTTTTATACTGCCCAGGCACAATGCAACCTCGAAAAAACCCAATGCCTCATACAAAGTCACACGACTTTGTATGAGGCAACTTTTTTCAAGGAATTAGGCGATGTTGTATGAATCCGATGTTGTATGAAGCGGACTTTGTATGAGGTATTACTGTAATAGAGTAGACCACACTGTCAGTGACTCAACGCTGAGTGTCAGGCAGCAGTTAACTAACCTTAAACCCTGAGGACTAATGGACTTGGGTGCCAAAGTCCACAGGGAACGGTGATGGTCCCCAAGTGGATTAAAGCCCACCTGAATCCATCTTAATGGAGGGCAGTGGCTTCATCAATATTGGCCTGGGGCTGAGGAGGACTTTGTATGCCAAAAGGACTTAGGACCAGAGAGTGAGTCGCAGAACTGGATCAGTGGTACGGGTGACACACTGTGATGTGGAAGGCAGATGAAAGGCCACTGCATTATATTCTCAAGACAGTCTTCATGGCTGATCACCATGATGATTGCCCATATTAGGATTCAGATATGGCAGAAGAAAAAGAATACAAAAGAAAGTGCAATGAGCAATCTTCTTAGGCAAGGATTCCAACCAACTCTTATTATTACCTTGATTTCAAATTTCTCATGAAGGCGGGGTATAAAAACTTTTTCCTCTTCATCCCATGCTTGACTGTCATCTGATAGAATTCTGCCTTTCAGTTTCCATTTCTGGCGGTCCAGCCTCACAAACACCTGATGACACAGATAAGGGCATGATTATCTGGGCATTTCAGATTTTAATGCAGGTTTCCAGAGTGCAGCTTTGAGACACTTTATGTTAGCACAGCAGTGCTGTAACGCCTGCTTCTTTCCCCCATATCCAAGCAACATTTCCTTGCAAATGAATTGCTGAATACCATACCTCATACTGGTCCCCCGGGCAGAGACGTGCAAAACCCACCAGTCCTGGAAACAACACAAAGAAGGGATTTGTAACATACACAGTCATTTGAGGGGAGAAAGAAACAACATAAATTAAGATCCTGGAATGCTCCTAATTGCTAGTTGTTAAGCAAATGCCACAAAAAAAGTTTATTGACAAGGGAATCAACTCAGATAATAATAATTTTGTGTCAGAGATTACTCTAGCTTGAAAGGATTTTTGCTGGAGAAACTCTGCTCAGGGGATGCCCAAATGAGGCTCCTTTCAAGTCCCCAAGTGCAGCCCCTGGAGACCCCGACCTTTCAATCTCCAAGCTCAGTATCTTAACCACTAAGCCACCGGGGGAGCTGCTATCAACTCAAATAAGGTGATGTTGGAAGTGGCTGTGTTTAAAAATAACCTGTTATCCAGAAAATAAATGGTAGCATCGAGCATTACATAGTTCTACATAACTATCCTTGGCAAGTTTTTAAAAAAATGAAAAGCAGATCCAAAAGAGACAACGCTTAACTTTGGCTGCTGTTGCTATTGCTGCTGCTGTTGTCGTTTAAGGAACCCAGTACATTACTTTTTATTTTAAGGCACCCAAATGAAAAACAGCATTACTGTTGCTCAATTGCAGGGGTCCCCAACCAGCAGGCCACGGACTGGTACCAGGCCACAGGCTGGAGGGGTGGGTGGTGCTGGAAGCTCCGATGGCAGCCTTCTGCCCTCAACATGCTCCACCACATCTTCCCAACAAATGGAGCGAGAGCACGGGCTTCAGATACAGCAGATAGGCAGGTGGCTGGGTCCATCCTCCACGGTGCTTAACTATGGCAGGGCTCTGTCCCCCACCTAAGTACAGTGTGTGATACCTCACTGCCAGAGTCGAATTGTGTGGCTGGCAGATGGCAGGGCCCCTCCTCCTTGTTTTTGAGCTACAGCGGGGCTCCTCCCCTTGGCTGTGTGCAGTGAGGCATCACACTGCCCATATTCAAGCTGGGGTTGGCAGACAGGAGAGATTTTAAAAAGAGATTTTAGCAAAGCTGAAATACTATAGATACTCTTCACTTACTGGTCAGTGGAAAAATTATTTAGCATGAAACTGGTCCATGGTGCAAAAAACAATGGGGGGACCCTTGCTCTATTGGCTAAAGTGGACTTCAATTCCCAGAAGCCTAAGTCAGTACATTGGCTGATCAGTGCTTTGGGGAATTGACTTAGGCTTTGGGGAGTTGAAGTCCAAAAACCAAAGATTGGGAAACACTGGGCTAAATCAATCTATTTCAGAGTGTATCAGCAAGCAAGCCTGCTCATTCCCTCTAGAGGACGATTCTAATATTGCATCTTTCAAATATAAAAGTGGGCATGACTACACCTGAAAGCGGAATCAGAAATTGTAAAAGATGGGTTCATTTACATTGAAAATATAAAAAAAATGGGTACAACTATGCTGGAAAGTTAAATCCATCTTAAGAGCACTTTCATGTCTCTTTACAGTAATTAATAATAATAATAATAATAATAATAATAATAATAATAATAATAATAATAATAATAATAATAATAATAATAATAATAATAATAATTCATTCGTATGCCGCCCACTCAGCACAGGCCCACTCAGGGTAGCTCACAACATATCAAAACTCACAATATAACTAAATAATAGCACAATAAAATATCATAATGCAATAAAAATACAGTAAAATTATATCATACAATATTCAGTCCAAACAAGTGGCTGCAGGCGTCTTTTGACCCTCCGGGCCAGGCGGGGGCAGGAGGGAACGAAGGCGTCCACAGCTGCCTCTCGTCCCGGCCGATGGAGTGGGTCGCGGGAGAGGCGGCAAAGTCATTTAAGTGCTTACATAGAGATCTCAGATTGAGTTAGGATTTCACCATTCATAATAGATGCAATGTGAGTTTGCATTTCAGCACACACACCTTCCGCTGGTCCTAATTCTGCCGATCCTTTTGGGGGGGTTCGCTGTGAAACCACTTTCTCATTTAAAATTTTAGACTACTATATGTCTCAAAATTTTTGCACAAAAAAACATGCAGAAAGGTGCTTCACAGTCTAAGAGAACAAACATCAAAAGTTTGAATAGTGATTTTGCAAAATGCATCATAATTATTACATTATCACATTAGAATGATTCCATAACAAGAATCATCCTCTTCCCATCCTTTACTCTTTCCCCTTGTTTTCAAGTAACACTTGCAGGAATTCCTTCAAGCATTACTAGAAAGTAAGGAACAGGAATAATGGAAGGGTAATTTGGCCATACCTGTCAAGTATCCCGTATTGGCTGGAATTTCCCATATTTTGATGCTCGTTCCTCCCCTTTCCCGCCGCCGTCCCGTATTTTGAACAGCAGGGAAATGGGTTACTGTGTATGCACGTGCGTGCATGTGCAGAAATTTCCCATATTTTTGGGAGCCGCGCTTGATGGGTATGAATTCGGCTTACCTTTCATCTTCAAGTGAAACTCTCCCAAATGCACTTCTAGGGTTCCCTCAATCAGACACATGTCCTAAAACACAAAAAGAGAACAGTGGCATTGAACAGTGTGGGCATTAAGGCATCCACCATGCATTGGATTCATTATATATCTGTAAACATAACTTGCTGGATAACTTGTTGGATTCACTTATTGTTCTCACTCCAGCATAAACGTGGGAAAAGATCACGGCTGGCAGCTTTTCCAATCTAAAACACATTTGTAATCCTCTCCCAATCCAAATTTTCCTGGAGATAGTTAAGCAACTTTACTACCATTTCCCTTACACCAGTAGAAGCTGTGCAAAAAGACATTGCAAATGTGATAATAAAATCCTGGAAGTGTATCAACAAAGACATTTTTTAAGTAACCTTGCAGCATCTTTGTTATTGGGTAAGATATTTTTATTCAAAAGGACTGGCAACTGAGGAAGTGGTTTTCAATGGGTTGGATGCTAAAGTTTAGAGACTCCATAGTGCTGAGGTTAAGTGGCAAACTCTGTTCATAATCTGAGTTTGATCCTGATGGGCTCAAGGTTGTCAGTCTTCCATCCTTCCCAGGTCAGTGTTTTGGGGGCAATGTTCTAAATACCATCCAGAGAGTGCTCTAAATGCTATAGGGTGGTATATAACTGTAATTGCCATTGCTATTTAACTATTATTTTCTTCAAGAGCAGATTGAAAACTCGAAACTACCATATGCAAAAGCATTTGTACCTCTGTACATTCTTGGAGATTTTTATAAAGTTCTACCAGGCTCTCTCTTGATGCTTTAGTAGAAGGGGATAAGGAAAAGGCATGTTTCATATTTGAAGCACCATCTCGAAGTCTGCACTGGATACTGTAAGCTTCGTATAGTTCTTCTACCTATATATATATAAAAGAAAAAAGTTAGAAATGGGAAAGTAAAAAGATGGGATGTGACTGTTCTTTTGTGGCAACAAAGACTGGATATAATCTAACACAAAGTTGACTTAAATGATCCCTAGCTGTGTACAATTTAAGTCAGTGGGTGTTTGGATTATAGGGTACTAGCATATTTTGCCCGGCGGTGCCGGGCTTTTTAAAATTGTGTTGGATAGTAAAGGGTTTCATTTTTTTTCTTGCACCAATGGTGCTGGGCTGTTTTAAATTGTGTTGTAAGGTTTTGTGGTTTTTTGGCTTCGAGGCGCTGCGTCCGCCCGTGGCAGACTTGCGCTCCCAGTGGTTTTTTGTTTGTTTGGTTGTTGTTGTTGTTTTGCGTGCCTGCTTCCTCAGTGCCGGGCTGTTTAAAGTGGTTTTTGATGGTTTTTTTTAATGGAAATGAATTTTGGATTATATTTTTAAAAATGTGTAAATATATGTTTTATTAAATTGAAGGTATTTTACAGTGTTTTTTATTTTTATTGAAAATTTATTTATTTATCTGTGAATTATTTTTGATTTTTTTGGATATTTTTGAATGTTTTTGGAATTGATTACCCTAATTTTTGGGATTTATTGAATTTTTGGGATTTATTGAATTTTTGGTAATATTTTGGATGTTTTTTCTCCTTTGGCCACTGGGTGGTGGTGTTGAGCAATTTTTTTGTATTGCTTCTTCCGGTGAGTCTCTTCTTCTCCTCATTTCAGTTACGGTTTTCAATGAGGCAAGATGTCTAATGGTAAGCTCTATCCTTTTTTTTTTTAGGGGGGGTTGTTTTGGGTTGGGGGGCGTTCTGTGTCTGTTTATGGTTTTGGGTGGGGGTTTATGTGTGTGTCTTTTTGAATGTTTTTGGTTTTGGGTGGGGGTTTCTGTGTGTGTCTTTTTGAATGTTTTTGTTTTTTAGGGTTTGAGGTGGGGGTTTCTGTGTGTGTGTTTTTTAAAATATTTTTGGTTTTTTTTAATGTTTTTGATTTGTGTTTTGGGTATTTTCGTGGGCCAGTCTTGATGGCTGGCCCGCGGAAATACCATCGCCGCTTCATGCGGCATTTGGGGGGGTTTACCGTTGTCCGGGCTGGGTTGTGGTGTGTGTGTTTGTTGGGTGGGTGTTTGGCTCGCCGCTTCATGCGGCTTTTGGGGGAGGGTATTGCTGTGGCTCTGGCTGTTTTGGGGTTTGTGTTTTTGGGGGGTGGGGGTTTGCTTGCTGGGTTGGGTGGGGTTTTTGGATTTTTTTTCCAGCGAGTTTGTCTCGCTGGGCTCGCCATGTCTTCTGCGGGGCAGCGTGGGGGAGAGGGTGTCCCTCTCTTCCCCGTTGCTCCGTGCAAGATGGCTGGCGGGTTTGCATGGTATAGTGCTTTTGGGGTTTTGCGTATTTTCTGGGCGCTGCGTCCGCCTGTGGCGGACTTGCGCTCATGGTGTGGGTTTGTTTTTATTTTTCGCGCGCTGGCTTCTTCAGCATTCTGCACGCTCATGGCGTGCAGGATGCTGGGGATTGTAGTTTGTCGTTTCTGTTTTCGGTTTGTTCGGTGGTTTTTTCCCTGCAGCTTTTTTTTGATTGGCCGCGGCGCGTTTCCGAACGTTCCTTTTGCCGCGCCGCTCAGCCTGATTGGCTCTGGCGTGGCCCGGCGCCAGGAATGTTGGGAATTGAAGTTCCCTTTTTTTGTTTGCGACTGGGGGGCTCCTGCCCCCGGGTCAAAAATTTCAACCTGACAGTTACCTGCGAACCGGGTTCGGGCGAGTGAACTGAGGCCCATTACGGGCTAGTGGGGCCTGGTGCAACATCCTTTGTCATATTCCAACAATTAACGCACCATTTTATAGGTATAGATTATTTTACTTCTTTCAGTTTCGAGCCACTATAGATTCCAAATTGTAGCTGATTTCACTTGCAGGAGCTAAACATTTGTCGCCTACTGAAATAAATTGTAATTGGCAATATCTAATTTTTGCTGGATCATGCCCACCTATATGTGATGGGCAAACTTCATACAATACAGTGGTACCTCACTTAAAGAGCATAATGCGTTCCACGGGATTGCTCTTTAAGCAAGTTTGCTCTTTAAGTGAAACACCATTGTAAGTGACCAATTGTGACTTCTGGTGGGTGGGTGGGTGGGTGAACCCCAATTTAGTTGTTAAGCGAGTTTTTGGTTGGTTTTAGTTGTTAAGCGAGGCGACCATTCAGAGAAAATTCTGCTCTTTAAGCGAGTTAGTCTCTAAGCGAGGCGCTCTTTATGCGAGGTTTTACTGTACTTCCAAAGAAAGTTAAAGAAGAGAAAATGGAATGTTGTTCTTGAACAGCTCATGCTCAGTTTGAAAGATCTGTTCAATTAAGGCATAACAGGTATGGGAAACACACTGATGTTATATCAGTAAGATGTACTTTATCTGTGGAAATATTATTAAAGTTAAAGGTCGCCCTTGTTCGAAAGCTAGTTGTATCCAACTCTAGGGTTCAGTGTTCATCTCTGTTTATACAAAGAGCAGCATTGTCTACATCTGCAGACATTCCTGTGGACATGTGGCAAGCATGACTAGATACCGGAATGCACAGAATGCTGTTCACCTTCCCACCAAAATGGTACCTATTTCTCTACTTGCAATTTCTTGCTTTCGAACTACTAGTTTGGCAGTAGCTGGGACAGAGATGGAAGCTCACTCCATCATGCAGCCTTTGGGTCTCAAACTGCCTTTCAGTCATCAAGTTCAGCATCTTAAACCACTAAGCCACTGCAGAACCAGTGGGACTGAGACTCAAAGACTGAAAGTCCCCCATTGATGTGCACACAGTACAAAGAAATAAATATATATAGGTGGTGGGAGACCCTATATTCTTCCCCAAGAGGAGGCCAAGCACACAAGTCTTGTTGCTATTCTCAATCAGTGACTATGGAAAACAGTGGGAATTCCCCCATATGATTCTTACCTTCCCAAATGGGAAGGCCAGGGGCTTGTGAAGATTCTTCTAAATTGGTGGGCATAGTCTTGGAGAAAAACAAGTATGTTGGAATAGGAACCTCAAGCAGACAGGAAGGTGAATCTCTGTAGTCTAGATCAGGCCCTTGGCTAGAGCAGTGATGGCGAACCTTTTAGAGACCGAGTGCTCAAACATAGTGGTGGGGTGAACTCTGTGCTGGGGGGGAGGGAGGATTGGGCTGCTCAGCAGAGGGGTGAGGAGAACTCTGTGCTGGGGTGACGGTGCGCATGCCCACAGAGAGGGTTGTGAGTGCCCTGTCTGGCACATGTGCCATAGGTTCGCCAGCACTAGACTAGAGGATACTTACCTTTGTTATATACAATCAGCCCCTTACTCAATCTAACACAACAACATCTACACCAGTTGGCAGAACCACTAAGATCACAGAGAGTGGGTTAACTGGTCCCAACAAACTGTCCAAAATATCTGCAGATGCAGTTATTAGAGTCTGAACCTGAGACATTAAGGGCAGGAAAATGCACTGTAACACAAAACTAGCCAGAACATTTCTACAACCTGCCTTTGTGCTGGAATAGAGTCACAAAGGCATCAATTCAGGCTATTCATTCCCTATGTTGGATGACCTCTGGCGGGAGCGGGACGATCTCTGGCAGGAGCGGGGATGGTTGTAACCCAGTTCTCTTGGACAGCATCAGGATATGGAAGGCTGCTCTATAGACAATGTATTTTTTGAACAGCTGTAAACAGTGAACTCTTATTTCTGTGCTCCTAGAATCTTCATTTGGAAGGAGAGAGAGAAAGAGGGAGTGTGGGAGGCATTTTAGCTGTCACACAACTAATTGTGGCTTCTTTTTTCTCTTCTCTCTTATGATAAGAAGGGTCCCTCCTCTCCCCTGCCACTTCCAAATATGCTGGAATTACAAGAAAACTGGTTCAACTGACTGTTTTTGGATGGTGCTCAGCAATCACTGTGAATAGTCATTAAGGGAGAAAACACCATCTCCTTTTGCAAAGAAAGTGATTAACGCTTTCAGAAAACATCTAATGCAAGTTTCCTTCAGTCAATAATGGTGAAATACAGTCTATGCAGCGATTTCTTTATATCACATTATGAATCCTGAAGGCAGGGAATATAAAGCCTTACCTTGCTTATATGAAATTCCAGTTTTCTGATATACCTTTCCACTGAGCGGATTTGCTTTCAAAGGTAACAAAAGAATGTAGAGGTTATTGACACAACTCCAGATGTTGTCCTGCTTAGCAATATAGAATTTGTTATCATCACACATTGGTTGAACATGGGTCACTGTTTTAAGAAATCCATGATCAACCAGTATTCAGAAACATTTATGACTAACTACATTCACATTCATGGTCCTCACCATGGTGAGATTTTTGACAGAGATACACACAGCCCAAAGGTATTTGAATAAACCAAACAAAAACTATGACACCTTTGAGCAATCTCACCTTCACTTTCCTAGAAGCAAACAAATCGATTTAGCAACTTAAAGATATACAACTAAAAAAATAAACAAATAATGCAAAAGCTAAAAGTAAACACCTGAAGAACAGACCATATGAAATTGTTTCTTACCTTATCCAAATCATAATAGAAAGCCTGAAATGGAAATGTGCTAAATTAGTATCTCTCTATCAATTATATCTTAGTATCTGTCATATAAATATATCAATTTGTCAAGGGTTCAAGAGAATCAGGGGATGGAAGGGATTTATAGTCACACTGAGGTCAAAATGCTTTGCCCATTCCTTCTCATACAATTTGGTTTTCCCCAACCTTCTAGTACTAAACTTTACAAGAAAGGTGCATAGGGAAGAGAAACAAATTCAGATTTTCAACATCTGTAAGAACACTTCTACAGTTTTATAAATGGTTTTATGGTTACCTAAAATGATTGCCAAATCTTTTTTTTTAAAAAAAAAAACCAAATGGGCCAATGTAATAGTAATAGCAATTACATTTATCTATCGCCCCATATTGCACTCTCTGGACGGTTCACAAGTTAATTAGCATTTTGCCACCAACATGATGGGTGATATTTTTACCAACCTCAGAAGGACGGAAGATTGAGTCAACCTTGTCCCCATCAGGATCAAACTCACAATGTTTGGGCTGCAGTACAGCAGTTTAACCACTGCACCACCAGGACTTGTTTTCACACAAGGCAACATCTACATAGCTTGCTCATTTGAAAGACATTTACACAAAATTTCAATTCTCTAGCCCTCTTGAATGGAGAGCTTTCTCTGCAGGGAACAAGGAACAAGCAACTGCAAGAGTGTTTAAAAGTATGTACAGTTTTTTGGAAGTCATAATTTCACATGTGCTGTAATACAGCAAATGGTTTCTACCTGGTTTTGGAAAAGTTATTTTTTGGACAACTCCCCAAATCCTCAAACTAATCTGGACAGTATATTCTAGCAGTCCTGGTGGCACAGTGGTTAATCTGCTGTCCTGCAACCAAAAGGATGAGAGTTCAATCCTGACCAAGGTTCAAGATTGACTTAGCCTTCCATCCTTCCAAGGTTGGTAAAATGAGTACTCAGCATCTTAGGGGCAAAATGCTAATTAACTTGTGAACTGCCCAGAGAGTGCACTAAGCACTATGGAGTGGTATATAAGTGTGATTGGGATTGCTTTGCTTTTTTCTTTTATTATCATTTGCATATTATTTTTTTTAAAAAAGACACCACATGGTGTCATGTGGAGCCCTCATAATATTCTGTGAAAAGCACAGGTTGAAAGTGGAAGAAAAGCCATTTGTGGAAACACCCCTGGTTAGAGAGCGAGGACGCTTACCAGTCTGGAGTTCTTCTTTGTATCTTTGTGGCATTCTGACAGATAATCCAGCTCAACCTGATGCGTTTCCAGGTATTCACTGAAAGAAAATAAAGATTTCAATGTGGCTTTTAGGCTACATCTCACTAACATATCCCTAGCATCATCTTAGAAGCAGTCACACTAATACAAAATAGGCACTACCAGGAAAGATTGTGGCTCCTGGTCACGACACCTGTATGTCTCAGAACTTGGAATTAACTAGCTACAAGTAATACTATTACATATAACTTGTTACTTATATAAGGAGCCCTGGTCACGGCACAGTGGTTAACCTGCTGCCCTGCAACTAAAAGGTTGTGAGTTTGATCCTGAACCCAGGTTGACTCAGCCTTCCATCTTTCCAAAGTTGGTAAAATGAGTACCCAGCATGTTGGGGACAAATGCTAATTAGCGTGAACCTCCCAGACATTGCAATAAGTGCTATATGAGGGTATATAAGTCTGATTGCTTTGCTTTGCTTTACAGTACAGTACTTTACTTTTGTATCTACACAATTGCTGTAAAAGTAATTGGCTAATTACTGACAAGGTTTGCAATATTTTCTCATCATTTTCAAAAGTGACTTCTAAAAGGCATATAAAGATATTTCTAGAGGTATTTTTGCCATTCTCCTATCAAACCTAAGTAACATGGGGAGAATTTGTGGGGGTTTTTTTTGTATTTCAATAAATATTTGCAATGTGCAGTAGCAGAACTGGCCACTAGAGGAACCAACAGGTCTTTTTCCTGTTTGTTTGTGTGTGTGTTTTGTTTGTTTTTTGTTAGGAGGGAAGTTGGCAACTACAAAACAATACTTTAACAATGCATAGCATGCAAAGCAATAATAACAAACACTTGACTACTGAGATGTGTCACCTTCTAAAATGTAGCTTTGTTAGAGATTATCTCCAGTTAACCCAGAACCAGAGTCAGTATGTTTCTGTGTATCATATGGGGAAATGCTTTTGCAATCCTGTTCTGCTGGTGGACTTTCCATAACTATCTAGATGGCCACTCTATGATCAGGATGCTGGACTAGACAGGCCTTTTGCCAGATCCACACAGAGTTCTCCTTATGTTCAATAGATGAATTATAGAAAACAAGGGAGTAAAACAATAATCCCAAACACAGTTAAGTTTACCTTTTAGAACCATGATGGCGAACCTTGGGACTCCAGATGTTCTTGGACTTTAATTCCCCAGAAGCCCAAGCCCCCATGAACCCACACGAATGGGTTTACTGTGATTCATCTGGCCCATGCCGCCCTCCTCGCTCTTGGAAGCAGAAGTAAAATGCGCCCGTACTGATCAGAGCTTCTGGGAATTGAAGTCCAAGAACATCTGGAGTGCCACGGTTCGCCACCACTGTACTAAGTCATGTGCCACATGAGCATGAAAGTGTACAAATAATGACTATAAGCTCCATGTTGGCTCCCAAAGGGAAAACCTCCAAGCCTTACATTCTTTTTAGTTTTGTGAGTTAATTCAGACCAGACACGAACAATTCAAATTTCTCCTTTTGTATTTTAAAAGGGTGTAGCCAGTGCTCCTTTACAAAAGGCATAACTTAAACAGGTCAATGTGTTTTTGCTCAGCAGCCTGTGCTTTTTCCACATTACTTCTTGAGGAAGAGAGGGGATCTTTCCCCTTTAAACATGGGTTCCCACCCATCCACTCGAGACTCACTGTTCCTCTGAATTCTAGTCAATTGGTCGCTTGCCAGTAATATAGTGCAAGGATCTTTGAGGTTAATTTAAATATGTCTTCGCTCAAACTTCTCACACACAGCAGACAGAAAATATATTGAACTAAACGTTGACTTGGTCATATAGCCATTAATCCCTTAGCCAAATAAAGATAACTCAGAGAAACAGCCACCTGCATCCAGATAATTTATTAGCCCAGAATGCCACTCAAAGGCTAAAATATCAACCAGTGATTAGTTCAGGAATGCAAGAGATCTTGGCCGATGTTTCAGTATCAGCATTGGGTAAGATGGAAGATATAGGAATTAAGATGTCTGGCCAACACTGGAAGTATTAGAAACAACATTTTATTAAGAGATAGTGGTGGCTAGTCCCTGTCATGATCTTAATGTCTGGACATTAATTATTGTATTTTATTCACTTGTAATCAATTGTATTCACTGGTATTCATGCATAGACTTGTTAGTAGCAGTAGCACTGTACAGTCACTAGGCCTGAATAGCAACATAAAGTGGGCTGAAGAAGAGTCAGCTCACAGGTGTTATGAGTACAGTACAGTATTCCTTGCTCACAGTCAAGATCTCACACTGCCCGTAGTTATAGTAACCTCTCACGGAGGAGCTGATAACTAAAACACACCTGTAGTTTTAGGTGCATAGCCAGAGCTAGCCCGCCTGTTTTACTTCCGCTTCCAGGAGCGACGAGAGAAGTGTGGGCCGGATGAATCACAGTAAACCCATTCATGTGGATTCACAGGGTGCTTGGGCTTCTGGAAATTGAAGTCCAAGAACATCTGGAGTGCCAAGGTTCACCATCACGGGCCTAGAACAGTGATGGCAAACCTTGCCAGTCCAGCTGTTCTGGGACTTCAATTCCCAGAAGCCCAAGTCTCTGTGAATCTACACGAATGGGTTTACTGCACCCTGCCTGAAATTAGCCCAGCCGAGGAAAGACTTATAGCAAATACTTGTGCAAGATGAGCTCAGCAGAAGAACAGCCATATGAGCCTGCACTCCAAACCGTATTTGTCTGTGGGTCATCAGGACATGGGTCCAAAAGTATAACTCCTGCCCGCCCCGCCCTTGAACAACATGGGGTTTTTTGGGGCTTTGCATTCCTGATGGTGAAGTGTTGGTGGGGCAGGATGCTGCAAGGAGCGGAAACTCCAGTGGAGCATCAGGAGCAGTGATGCACTGCAGCAGGTTCTGTCAGGTTCTGCAGAACCGGTAGCGGAAATTCCCCCAGGCCATGCCCACTTGGTTGGCCATGCCCACCTCCATAACCCATAATGCAGGATGTTTGGCCCTGCCCACAGATTTGGCCCCACCCACAGATTTGGCCAGCCCACAGAGCAGGTAGTAAAAAACTTTGCAGTGTTGTGCATCACTGATCAGGAGCATTACCTACCCATAGGTAAGGAAAGGTAGTGGCACTAGCCTTTCCAAGCAGCCTTGAGGCTTTTTTCTGGTCCCACTCTTTTGTGCCTCCCAGGAAGGACAGACATCTTTGTAAACCTTAGTGTTGTTCTATCTTTTATTTGAGCTTGCCAAATCAGGCTGTTTTGCTTCACACCCTGAAGTCCTTGTTTGAGTGTGAGTCCCATTTCTTTTGGTGTATGTGTGTCACCCATCAAGCGTTGTTTTACCATCATGTTAGGGACTGCAGTGGCTTAGTGGTTAAGACACTGAACTTGATGACCAGAAGGTCGGCAAGTCAGCAGTTCAAGCACCGAGTACTGAATGACAGAGTGAGCTCCTGTCTCGGTCCCAGGTCCTGCCAACCTAGCAGTTTGAAAGCAAGAAATTGCAAGCAGGTAAAAAGGTACTGCTTCGGTGGGAAGGTAAACAGTGTTCCGTGTACTCCAGTGTTTAGTCATGCCTGCCACATGTCCATGGAAATGTCTGCAAACGCAGACAGCACTGGCTCTTTGGCTGCAATCAGAGATGAGCACTGAACCCTAGAGTCAGATACGACTGGCTTTTGAACAAGGACGACCTTTACCTTTGTTTTCTAACAAAGTTTTTAAATTTGCATGCCAAAGCTGATTTCCGGCTTTCTGGTTTTTGATTTCTGGCTATTCTAGAGGGCTCTTTCCAGTGGCCTGACACTCACTTAGAATAGCTTACTAGAGCTATTGGGGTGTGGGGTAGTAGGGTGGGTAGGTTGGTGAGGCGATTTGGGATTTTAAAATCTGTTTTTATATGTTTTTAACTGTTGTATGCCAACCTGAGTTGGGTTCGCCTGATTGGGTGGCATAAAATAAATAAATAAATACTAGAGCAGGCGTGCCCAAACATTTCGGGCCATGGGCCAGTCACGTGGTTCCTCCCACTGGGATTGGAAGTAAAATGCACCCACACATGTGCAAAACGCTGCTGTAAATGCACCTGCTGCTGTTGTAAACACATTTACAACAACTGCAGGTGCATTTATGGAAGCGTTTTGCGCATGTGTGGGTGCGTTTTACTTCTGCTTCCAGGAGTGGTGAGGGCAGCCCAGGCTGGATGATTTGGCGCCATGGGCCGTAGTTTGGGCACCCTTGACCTAGAGAGTAAAGGTAAGCATTTTGACCTTGCCAAATTCCCCCCCCCCCCTCCACAGCAGCGCACTCTGGCTTGGGAGCAGGAAAATGGGACAGAAGATGAGTGCATTTCTTTCCTTTGGCTGGTGCGCCGGGACCACCCCAAAGACATACTGGGTGTCCCGAACAGCACCAAATGGGCCAGAGAGGGTCTCCTTGATACCTCTGGGGACACCTTCACAAACAACATTTTATGGTGGGAGAGAGGATACTTACTTGAGTCCTTTCTTCAAAGCTTCAAAAACCTTCTTCACATGCTGTGGCTTTGGATCCCAGAACACTGTCCCTTTCTGGAGGGAGGAATACATCTTGGCGGATTTCACGGACATTTTGGACCTTGTAGAACCTTTGCTGAGAGACTTCCTGTAAAAAAAAGGGAATTGAAAACAATAAGGACCACGTCAAAGTTAAGTGGGAACTTCACCAACTTTGGTTTATGTAAGAGATTAGGAAATGAGCCAAATTGTAAAACCTGATCTTCTGCAGGTTTGTTCTAAAGTTAAGCCAAACCCAATAGAGCTTCCTCACATGTAACTGTTTCTTCAATGTATTCCAGAGCTTGAACTACTGTTACCTAGGCCAACATAATACTATGCATTCTTATACTAAGGATGTAATAAATATTTGCAACTTTCTCATCCTTGATCAAAAAGAAAGAAAAGGAGGTGTTGTAAAATTTAAAGGCACTGTTTAAAAAATGCGTAACTGATATGAGGTTCCCCCCCCCCCTTCTATATGAAAGCAACTAGATCAGCCTTTTTCCCAGTCAGGAACAGCATTCCTCAAAACTGGGTCTTTAAAACAGGAGCCCAGGTGGCACAGTGGTTAAACTGTTGTACTGTAACCAAAAGGTTGTGAGTTCATTCCTGACCAGGACTCAAAGATGACTTTGCCTTCCATCCTTCTAAGGTCAGTAAAATAAGTACCTAGCAAGTTGGAGGCATAATGCTAGGTAACTTGTCAACTTCCCAGAGAGTGCACTGACCACTATGGGGTGGTGTATAATTGTCTTCCCTTTTTATATGAAACAAATCACATTTTCTGAGCCAAATACAAGGCTTTTGTGGAAAATACATGCATACCTGTCAACCTTCCCGGATTGGCCGGGATTTCCCGATTTTCGGTGCCGATTTGCGCCATTTCCCACCCGCAGCTGCCAAAACCCCAGAATTGGCAGCGGGGGGAGAGGTACTGCAAATCCCTTCTGCGCAGATCACCTTCTACTCATGCGTAGAAGGCTTTTACGCTTGCGTAGAACCCTTCTACGCTTGCATAGAACCCTTCTACGCATGCGTAGAAGGCGATCTGCGCAGAAGGAGATCGTAGAAGCCTTCTACGCATGTGTAGAAGGGTTCTACGCAAGCGTAGAAGGGTTCCATGCAAGCATAAAAACCTTTTACACATGTGTAGAAGGCGATCTGCGCAGAACCATTCTGCGCAAGTCCCGTATTTTCCGGAGCCAAGGTTGACAGGTATGTACATGTCCATTAATTATTAACAGAAGAAGTGCAAAGTGCACACAAACTTTTGTAATCTCACCCAGAACAAGGATTGTTTTGTACTTTCCTATGCAAAAGAAAATATCCTGTTAAGATAATACTATAATATTGTATGCACTAACACTGGGTATCAATGGGAAGTAGCTTTACAGTCTAATGTGATTGTCCTTTGCCATTAATTTGATTGGCAAATTTCTTTTTCTACCTCTGGAATTTGAAGCAAACCCCCACTCCTGCTTCCTGTTTTGTTTGCTTGCTTCCACTGTTTTGTGAAGAGGTTTTTTTTTCCTTTTCCCACTCTGACCTCCAACCAAGTAACAAGTATAAAGGTTCTCTCCATGTGCGGGACACTCCATTCTCTCTTGTTTCTGAGCTCTCACGGTGCAGTGGTTAAGCTGCGCTATTGCAGCCAAAACTCTGCTCACAATCTGAGTTTGATCCTGACATGCTCAAGGTTGACCCAGTCTTTCATCCTTCCAAGGTCAGTAATATTGTTAAGGGCTAAATGCTAATTATCTCTTGAAGCACCCAAAGTAGAATTGTTATTGTTATTTTGGCACAGATCAGATGTCAATGCACATGCGCTCATAGGAATATGTATAACCATGTTACACCAAGTCAGACAACTGACCCATTCAGCTCTCTATCGTTTACTTGAGAAATGAGGGGCATACGTCCTTCCAACGATCTTGGACAGTAGCTCCCTTTAGTAATCATGATTGGAAATACTGTTTAAGACTGATGAGAGTTGAGGTCTAACAATATCTGAAGGGCCATATTTGGCATCCTTGGCCTACATGAAACGGAAACGGACATTTCAGATAACCTATTACTAGAAGAAGGAATTACTGGCTGGAAGAGTCTATGCGCCCAACAAGAACTTTTTGTGCAAAAGCCAGTCGTATCTAACTCTAGGGTTCAGTGTTCATCTCTGTTTACAGCTGAAGAGCCAGTGCTGTCTGCATTTGTTTGTGTAATTATGTTGGGGCTAGTTAGTTTTTCCCCCGACTCCGTCATGGGCTCCATCATGGTGGTTGAGACTTGGGACCCCGCCACAATCATTGAGCCATGGTTGTAGAGCCTGGGTTTGGCGTGGATGCCAGATGATTAAGGGTATTTTACTGTATTTCATTGTATAATTTGTAGTTATTTTGCGGGGAAATGCTGATCTTTTTTATGTGTAACTTTACTATATGATATTATGTACTGCATTGTATTTTATTATGTTCTATATTGTATATTGTTTATCATTGCTTATTTATTGTTAAGTTTTTGTTATGCGTGTAAGCTGCTCTGAGTGGTGCATGCACTAGAAGACTGGGATCTAAGTAAACTGATGGTGATGATTTCTATGGACATGTGGCAGGCATGACTAGTGAACGTAACACTGTTTACCTTCTCACCAAAGTGGTACCCATTGATCTACTTGCAATTTCTTGCTTTCAGACTGCGAGGTTGGCAGGAGCTAGTACAGAGACAGAAGCTCACTCTGAAGTACAGCACTCAGGTCTCGGACTGCTGACCTGCCGACTTTTCAGTTGTCAAGTCCGGTGTCTTAACCACCAAGCCACCGCAGTGCCTACTGGTTCCCAAACAAGCTTGCACTGTATTGTCCAGATCTTCAGGACAAATATATTCCTCTGAAATCTGATTGCTCAGACACCAATGCCAACCTGGATTACATCTTTAACTGCAGCCCTTTGTCTTTAATTGATTACAAAAAGAGAATGATTTTCCTTTAATGAGGGAACAATCTATTTAGATAAATTTTCTGGGTTTTTTTTAAAAATAAGACTAGTTTTAAATAGTCAAACTATTGTTAGACAAACTGACAGCATGACTTTGAACTTACTATAGATTCTATAGAAACAAAACTCCAATGGCTCTCATCCAACAAAGGGAAATCCATGCATGCAAATCAATAGATAATTAGATACATCACACTCGGATAGCTAGAATTGTATAGCAGATAGAATGAGGGACTGGGACTCAGAAGGCCTTGGTCTGGATCTCTGCACAGAAGCTGACTGGGGTGTGGAACTGGTAAATAATGATTGCATGCCATTAAGTCAATTCTGACTTATGTTAACCCCTTCCCAGCTTTTCTAGATGGAGAATACCCAGAAGTAGTTTATCAATCCCTTCTTCCAGGGCTGGGGTTCTCAACGTTTTCCAACCATGGGCCAGACCACGCCCCCTCAGACAGCTGAGTGGGATGGACACATGGTTCCCCTGCCATAAACACTGCTGTAAAACACATCTGTGGCTGTTGTAAATGTGATTACGACAGCTGCGGGTGCATTTACAGCATGTTTTCAGCTGTTTTGCCATTTCTGGTGGCGGCAGAAGCAAGGGCAGCACGTTTTCAAATGTTTTCGTCAGTCCCGGCAGCGGCGGTGGGAGCGAGGGGGGCGGGCCACATGAAATGGCACTGCAGGCAAGATCCAGCCCATGGGCTGTAGGTTGCGAGCGCCTGTTCTAGGGGTTTTCTGGGACTGTGCAGCTTGCCAGAAGCTACACAGGCTGGCTCTTCTCCCAAGAGGCACAAATGAGGAATCCAGCTCCTAACCTCCTGATTCCACAGCCAGATTCCTAAACCATGGAGATATCTAGCAATCCGTAAACTGGTAAAATCACTCCTTAAATGTTTGATTTACCTTGAAAGTCTTATTACGGTCACTATATGTCAGTTCCAATTTGATGACACATTTTCAAATGTTTTCGTCAGTCCCGGCAGTGGCGGTGGGAGCGAGGGGGGTGGGCCACATGAAATGGCACTGCAGGCCAGCAACAACAGCAACAACAGCACAATACATAAAAGGGCTTATTGAACGGGTTACCGGTGGGTGGAATTTCTGCATTTATTTCTGCGTATGCTACTCTGCAGTGTTCAATTTAAGCCAGCTCAGGATCAATGAATTTGAAACTCTTCACCTGAGGATAATTAATCAAAAAAAATATGAAAAGTCCTATTAAAAGACCACAATCCAAAGCAGACGCACACATGCTTCAGCTTAATGTTTTCAATTGATTTAAGCTTGTTTAACATGCTTAACATGAGATTGTGTCTTTTATGAGAAAAAGGAGTTGACATTCTTATAGTAAATATTGCCCCAAAGTTATGCAGAAATCAATTTTAATAGCATCTGTTTTCTGGAAGTATTTAAGCTTAATTGTAGTACAACACAGCTGCTTTCCTAGTTAAATGGTACTTGAAATTTGCAATCTCTACACACACCAAGAAATACATAAAAACCCTATTGTGATGTGTGTGTTTTTTAATATGATTTACAGCTGAAAATAACTAAAAATAATCTTGAGGGAAATGTAAACTTGCTTCTTTTGTAACATTCTTACCCTGCTGAAGGTGGTCTGGGCTTATAAACAGCAGTTTAACTCTTTCCTCTCATCATGGGTTTCCTTATAAGAACTCCCACTATGTAATTCTGACCCCAATCTGTTTATTCAATAGACTGTTTGATGTTAAACCCACTTTCAGAACTAAGTCTACCAGCAAATCACGTAAATGTCCTTCTGGCATTTGGCTAGTTCGATACTGTGCAAGCTTTAAAATGTTGGTGGAAATCCATGTGCCTTACTGGACGTATTTTCAGGTACAGTATGCGAGATAGACTCAAGAGACCACCTTCTCCACCATAACACTGCCTGAGAATGGAGAGCAAACTCAAAGGGCCAAATCTGTGTACTCCTTGCATCTAAAGTTGTGGTTCCCTACATTGGGCACACGCCCCACAGAGGGGCAATTCATGAATTAGTTATTAATAATGACCGGCTTCCTCCACATGACTAGGAGTTCACTTTTTGAATAATAAGAATTATATGTCACAGGGAAAGGCATCAGGGTTTTAGAGATGCTAAGGTGGGGTACGGCCAAAATACGGTTGGGCACCACTGATCTAAAGTAAAGATGGGGTAGGTGTTGAGTCCGAGACAAGAAGTATTTAACCAGCAAAGTCGGGTTAAATTCAGTGATTCTTTATTCAGCTCATATTTTGGACTGGGGACTATGTACAGCGGTGGCCTCTATATATACAGTGATTTGACCGTTACAACACAAGATACATTTAGGCGGGCTTCCGGAGATACAAACAAAGTTCAACTTCAACATTTAACCGCGCTGACATGTATTTGAATTTTGTGCCTTTTAGAATGGTGCTCTTTCTGCTCTTTATTTTCAGCGTGGTTTGACTTTAGAAAAGGAATAAACCTTTGGACACGACAGTAGGTCAACTGTGGCCCTCTTGATGATGTGGTTCCAACAACCCTTACCAGCATAGCTGACAGTGAGGAAAACTGGGAGTTGCAGTCCACCAACCAAAATGGCACACTTTGCTCAAGTCTCATCTAATAAAGTAAGACGCCCTACAGTCAGTGCACATCAGATATGAAGGCTGAAATCCTATTACACAGCTTCATGTGTTGATTACTTTTGGAAGCAAAATGGTTATTTTGAGGAGATAGCTGATGTGCCCATTTCCCCCGTGCAAGTTATAAAGTAGTTAAAATTATATAAAACATGCATTAGGACAGTAAAATTCACTTGCTAGCACATTTAGAAGTTTTCCACTGGCCGGGAAAAGAATTATATTTCAGACCAATTGTCAACTAGTAAAGATTTAGGGAAGCCACAAGAATGAACTGAGAAAGTCTTGGCAGAAGAACACAAAGAAGATAAGGCAGCAATGTCCCATTTGGCTTTATGGCCACTGAGTGGGTTGACACCTAGGGAATCTTCTGATGGGTGGAAAAGACTCTAACTGAATATGAAGGGAGGGGGAGGCAGGTCGAAGTGACCCTTTCCGAAGTCCTTAGCATTCCTGAGGGTACACAAGAGCAACACCAAATTAGAAGTTGGAGGAAGGAGGTCATTGGACAAGGAATAACATTAAAGGAAGATATAGCTGAGGATCTCAACCTGCCCTACGTCACTTGGAGGACCCTGAATCGGTTGACATCTGGAGTCCCTAAATGCAAGACAAACATGCTCAAATGGTGGCTGGTGGTGGACAACAACACACGGTGTGAATGTGCAGAGATACAGAATCCGGCTCATTTAGTGGATTGCCGATTGCTGCCAGAGGTATGCACCATTGAAGACTTGGGTTTGGGCAATGACAAAGTGAAGTGGCTTCATCCAAGGCATGATCAGAACATGAAAGAAGAAGAATGTCCCTAGCCATGTACAGAAACATTGCATCAGTTAGCCATTCCAGGTGGCATCTGCCTGAGTTTTGAGATATCAAGTAAGGCATGAAACCAAAAGGAATGGGATAGCACTTGGGCTGCTGTTTCAGAGCTCTCTGTAGACCAGGTACCAGGTGCCACAGACCCTTGAAGCCCTGGGGTCTCCCCTGCCAATCCAACAGAAGGAAAAGTAAATGGCCATTTTTCAAAGTATGTTAAATAATTATTGTAATGGAGGGGAAAGGCCAAGAATATCAAAGAATCTGTGGTATTTTCCACGGAAAGAAGGTGGATTGGGATTGCCAAATGTTAAGAATTATTATAAAGCTTTTCAATTTAAAAATGTGGTAAAGATTTTAATGAAGGGAGAGGCAATTTGGGAAGAGGTAGAGTTGAAGGATATATGTAAAAAGGGAAATTCAATTTTTTAGATAAAGATATGACAAAAGTAAGGGTAAAGTATAAAACAACAAAAGCAATTATGTAGTTTTGGAAAAGTTTGAAGAAGAAATTAGCTCCAGACACTTCCCCAATTATGGAATTGGAAGATATCACATCTTTTCCAATCAGAATAGATATGAGAATAAAAGAAATACTCTTGGAAAATGATGTGTTCCTGCTGAAAGATTGGATACAGGTATGTTATGATGATGAAAAAATATTGGAAATGTACAACCAAATGAATTTGAACTGGTTTCAAAAAGTGTTAGTGAATAAATGGAATAGTAAATATATTGATGCAACCATTCTAGAAAGAAAAATGACAGACTTTGAAGAGTTAATTTATAGAGTAAGAAAAGGTTTAATGGGGATTAAAGGGCTTGTAAGTAAGATATATAAATATTAAATCAGGAAGGGAACCCACAAGATACATTGAGAGCGATTTGGGAGCAAGATTGAAAAATAAAAATTACGGAAGCAAAATGGAAAAGTAAATGGAGAAAAAGGATTATGAGGATGTTGTCTGATAGGGTTGAAGAACACAATTATAAAATGTTATGGAGGTGGTACCTGACTCCAGTTTGGTTACATCAAATGGATAATACAAAAAAATTGTTGGAGATGTAATAACTCATGGGGGAATTATGTACACATGTGGTGGAGTTGTAATGTGATAAGGGATTTTTGGACAAAGATTGAGAAGGAAATCTCAGAAATAGGTTGTGACCTTAAGCTGGAACCGGGTACCACCTTATTGACAGATGTTGAGGAGATAGATATAGATATAGATTCATCCGCTTCGCACTGCCTCGTCGCTCCCGGAAGTGGAAGTAAAACGTTCTCTTGCAAGGGGAGAAACAGAAGTTAAAATCAAGTTATAGCCTGTCATTGCGCAACTTACGTTAACCTCCGGGTCTGTATGCTGCCAAATCCAGCAAAGGAGCAGCTCCTGCCGATTTTTCCACCATTGGTTGGGGAGACAAATGTCAGTTTCACTGACATGGTTCCTGGTTAACAGGCCTGCAGGCTGTAGAAATTAAAAGGGGGGGGGGGACAGATGCCTCATCAGACAAGACAAGAAATACATAGTAGACCAGAGTACAATAAACAATAAATCTTAACTCTTCCTAAAACATCTGATCAGAAACCTTTATTTGGTGCAATGCACAGTCCTGCCATGTCTTGGATCAGAATTTGGAAAATTATTCACAAACTGTCATTTGGTCCTCTCATTGTTTATGGCAATGTCAAACAGACAGACTGAATTTTCTGTACAGTGAACCCTCGCTTAACGATGCGTTCGGATTGCGTCATTTTCGCTTAACGACGCGTCGTTATGCGCCACATGTTCCCCTGCATAATGACATTTTAGCGTCATTATCCAGATAATGGCGCTACAAATAACCATCATTATCCAGATAACGACGCTAAAAATGTCGTTAAGTGGGAAGCTCCATAGAAACCCAAATAACAACGTCTTCTGCATAATGACGCTACTTGGGGATCCAAGAAACGTTAATATGCTAGTAGGGTCTACTGTATTGTGCTGTTAAGTTGATTCCAACCTATGGCAACATATGGCATGTGAAGTATTTAAGGAATGGGTTTACCAACCCTTTCTCTCAGATCCCAGAACTCATCAAGTTACAGTATATGTTTAAAGAGCAAACACCAGAAATATCATCTCTATTTCAAAATCTGGTTAACTATTTTCAAAGATTTGCGAAATGTTGCTTTTTGGGAGGCGAAAACTGCTAGAATATTCCAATGTCCATTTCTTTTTCTTCCGTGTCTAGACCAGACATGCAACTGCCAAAACGAAGCCACCTTTTGGTGAAATCATTCTGTAGTTCATTCGCCTGACCTAGTTTGAGAAAGATTGAGTATTGCAAAATCTGTGGTCCCATTGACAAATGTTTGCACCTCTGACTTTCTAATGAATGAGGGTGGGAACATTTGCTCTTTCCACTCTGGTACCCTGTACTAGCACATACGAGACAGAGACAGGTGGGAGGTGAGAAGGAAGTTACAATGTTGTTACTCCTAATTGAAAAACTATTTTCTCCTGCTGCTGTTGCCATTAAAAGCATACCTCTGGGAGTATCTTGCAAAGGTTGGGGCATGCTTTGACTAGTGCAACAACTGTACTTCCTCCAGACTTTCTGTAGTCCTCTTACAAGAAAAGATTAGTCTGCTAAAGTCATTTTCTATAACAACGGGCTTCCCCCAGAGGAAAAAACCCTTTAAATAGACTCCATTTTATCAGTACATTGTGTTGGCTAATCTGTTTTGCATGCTGTAATTATACTGTCATTACTGCGCCCCAAGGGCCAAGAGGCAGACTGATTAATCGATTGATTCTTGTCTTCCCTTCATGCTCACATCCTGTCTCAGAACCATTTTAGCTTCATGACAACTCTGTGGAGGCAGGTTAGGCTCAAAGACTGTGACAAGCCTACAGGAGCTGTACAGAAGTCATGGTCAAGTGAGGACTGGGTTTCTCTCTCTCTCTCTCTCAATCATGAAAGGAAATCTGTGCCCTTAAGCTCCCATAATAATGAACCAGCAGGTATGCTGGTTTGGGCAGATGGAGCCTCACCAACCTAGAACATTTGTAAGGCCACATTTTCTTAATCCCTTCTTCTTTCAGATCCCGATCAAACCCTGGACTGCCAAAATGAAGCCACTTACTAGGAATTGTCATTGGCCAAACTTAAGTCCTCATTGGTGATTGTTTCTAAGAGTAATCAGCAGACCAGTTAATGAGCTGGATCAGTGATGCACTGAAGCAGGTTCTGTCCTGTTCGGGAGAACCGGTAGTGGAAATTCCTCCAGACCACTCCCACCTGGCTGGCCATGCCCACCTCCATACCCCATTGCATTGGCCATGCCCACAGATTTGGCCCTGCCCACAGAGGTGGTAGTAAAAAAAATTGGAGTGCATCACTGAGCTGGATTCTGCATCTCTCCACATTCACACAGCGTGGTGTTGTCCACCAGCAGCCCCCTCCCTCAGCCTGTTCAGGGTCCTCCAAGTGATGTAGGAGAGGTTGAGTTCCTCAGTTATATCCTCCTTTAATGTTGTTCTTCGTCCAGTGAGCTCCTTCCTCCATCTTCTAATTTGGTTTTGCTCTTGCGCACCCTCAAGAATGTCTGCTCTTTCTTAATTCCTGCTGCAACTGCTTTACCAACCATAGCATGATTTTTCCACAGTATCCAACTAGAGTGGCTTGGGACCTAAATATTTCCCTCTCAATACCTGCCTATCAATTAGGATCTGTTTGGAGGCCCTCCAATTGAGAGCAGTGTGCCACATGGAAACATGAGAGAGGGCTTCCTTGGCTGTGGAATCTACCCTGTTCTTGGGGACTCAACTGAGCTTTGCTTAGGCATCAGGTTTTCCCACAAGGAAAATGAAAGGAATTGGAAATATTTAACCTTGAAACAGAGGATTTAGGAGATCTACACAAAATTTTACAAGCTTCACTTACAATTACTTATCCTCCTTGGAACAGTTGTAATGTTTAGAGTATGACTCATACCTCTGACAGCTTTCACTGGACAGAGCAAAGTTCCTCAGCCTGGTGCCCTCTGAATAACTTGGACAGCAGCTGAATCCAGCTCCTGCTAATACAAACAAGAGTGAAGGATCAGGCAAGCTGATCAAAAAGCATCTGGAAGGGGGGGGGGGAGAGACTACAGCTCATGGGCCGGCCCCGGACCATGGTACCATTTCATGCGGCCCCTTGGCCATCCTTGCTGCTACCGGAAGTAGAAACGAATGTGTTTATGTAGTTTTGGCCACCCCTGATTTAGGATCTCTAAATAAAATTTTTCCCGTGTTTCTTAGGAGGTCCTGACAATTCAGTCTGGAATGATCTATATGCAAATCAGGGGCTTAATCCAACTGTCAGTCTTTCAAAGTTTATTGCAGTGATATGACCTATTAAAAAAATGCAATTGTTCATCTAAACCAGAAAATGCCCACTGACTAGAATGGGACATGCGTACGTTTTGACTTAACAATTCCCATTCTTTCAATAGATCTACTATAGTTAGTGGTAACAATTAGATTTAGCCTCCTGTGCCTTGTCCCTGAATGACTTGTTATGAAATCAAGTTGTGCAAACTCCTCTGTCCATTCTAGTCACTTTGTGTGCACTGTACAGTGTAATCATCCTACAGCAGGGGTGCCAAACTTTTTGGGCTGCGGGCCGGTCACGTGGTTCAGGGGGCTGGTCACTATGGCCCGGCCAGATCTGGCCCCCAACACCAATTCATCTGGCCCACAAAGCCTTTGTTGCTCCCGGAAGCGGAAGTAAAATGTGCTCATAGTTTGGGCACCCCTGTCCTACAAACATGTTTCCTACCCACGGTGCAATTTTCACAACAGGCCCTACTATCTCATTTATATTGCCACATGTTTGCTTGCAACAACACAGTGCTAAGCTGCTGGCTATGGTTACTGCTACCGCTGCTACTGCTAAATGTATGTCAGGCCCAGAGTGCAATTCGTTTCTGGCCAAATGTTCAGCTGCCAAAAGCTAGCATTACAGCTAGCACAAACAGAGCTGCCTGACTCTGTGACAATTTTCAATCAATGGTTCAGCTGTCAAGAGCAAAAAGAGATGAAGTCATCCCTCCCTCTCCCTCACTAACTCCCTTCCTGCAGCCTGGTGGTTCTTTGCGTAATTCTGTAAGGGGATCCATACAAATTGGCTTGCACAGGCTGCCACTAAAGTTACACAGCCCTCTTGTTGATTCTTCCAGTATAACTTTAACAGTTCCATGATCAAAATCTCAGTTCCAATTACACTTATATAGCACTTAGTGCACTCTCTCAGAGGTTCACAAGTTAATGAGCACTTTGCCCCCAACATGCTGGGTACTCATTTTACTGGCCATGGAAGGATGGAAGGTTGAGTCAACCTTGAGCCCTGGTCAGGATCATACTTGCAACCTTTTGGTTGCAGTACAGCAGTTTAACCACTGTGCCACCATTATCAGCAATTAATGGATCTAGGGCAGGGATTCTCAATCTGCGGTCCATAGGCCAGATGCAGCCCACAGCACCATTTTATGTGGCCCAACTCCACCACACCAGGAAGTGCCATCTGGTGGAGGAAGGGCAAAATGGCCATCTGGCCCCAGAAGCTGTCCGAGGGAGCATGACCCGCCCCCTGGCTTAAAAAGTTTGAGAACTCCTGATCTAGGGCTTGCCTAGATCTTGATATAAACTTGTATTTGAGTCGGGTCCCCCACATTCTAATAAGATTTAAAGATTGTTGAGTCACACTATGTACAGTTAAGCATACATTATTTCTGCTAGTAAACAATTTATTTGAAACAGCTTCGCAGGAGTTATTTATTTAAAATTCATTCTGGCCATGGTTTATTTTGAATCACTTTTGCATGTGTGATCACCTGTTTTCGGGTAAATTGTGTCTCTGAAGTTTGATGAGTTCCTATTGCCACGGTAATGGGTTCCTGATTGCAAATATGCTGAAGTCAAAACTCATTTTATTATTTTAACCCCTTTTAAGGATACTGCTATGCCAGTAAGAGAGAGAGAGAGAGACTGCTATTTCATTTTGGGGTGGGGTCTCCCACCACCACTGCCATGCCTGTCCAGCTAGGCCACCATGGATGTCCTGATAACATTTTGAGTGTCCAAATCCTTGAAAAATGAGAGTAATCCTGTTACACTGGTAGCACAGAGAATGAGGAGGAGCAAGAAGGGTTGGCAGTGGCAGCAAAACTAGAGATGGTGGCAGGGAAGAAGCAGGCACAGCAGCGGAATAATTCAGGCAAAGCCAGATAATAATGTATCTATTATTCATATTAATATATTTATAAGTTGCAGCATGTACCAGAAAGATTGATACACAACAATAATCAAAGCAAGTTATAAAATAAAAAAGGAGTATGTAGAAAAAGCCTCCTCAAAGATTTTGTTATTTTTGAACCACAATCGGGTGTACCCTGGTAACGGCAACCTTGTGTTGCTGGCTAATCTTTCTCACACTAGGTCGGGCGAAAGGAACTGCAGAATGAGTTCATCAAAAGGTGGCTTCATTTTGACAGTTTCACGTCTGATCTAGACATGGAATAAAAAGTAAAAAATAAGGCATACACATTATCCATGAAATAGATAGTAAAGCTGGTGTCTAAATTGGAAAGGCCTAAAAAAAAGTGTAATTTTCAACATGAGCCTGAAATTAAGAATTGTTGAAGCATGTTGATGTCAGAAGGAAGACATCACTCCAAACAGCATCCTCTGTACTCTGTCGAAATACAACATGACTTTCTTCTGGGTTTTTCCCCCCCAGGACACACACACTGACACAAAGAGGTGATATGAAAATGAAAATAAATTGGCTTTAAACACCTGAAGGAACTCCTGGCCTTTTTCAACAGTGTAAATGAGCCAGGTCATACTGACTTTCTCAAACATGCCGGCTTTCCTTCCTCTGTTTCCCACTATCAGTTGGCTCCCTTTTGTTCCCAGGGGAAATAGGCCTTCCTAGGTTTATGTGTGTGCTGAATTTCGACTGCTGGGTAAGCATCTTACAAATCTCACCAGCGACATAAATGTCATTTCTAAACAGTTAATCGAAGGCAAGAAAGATTCTTTCCATACGCAGACACCCAAATAACTATAATGTAAAGACCAGATCTAAATGTTTTCTTTTAAAAAGAAAGAAAAGGAAAAAAGTAAAGAGGCAGCCAGATTCCTATCACTCACATCCAGAACAGCATTTGCAGGCGCACCCCCCAATAAAGGACTCAGACACTGATGAAAGTGGATAACGGCATTGGGCCACATTTATTGATTCATGCCCTAGTCCGAATTATAAATTTCTATTGGTAATTGACCAATCATAATTCTTAAGGCAAGCAGGCCGAAGTAACACTGGTAAGGTACCATCCAAAATTGCCAACGGCAATTGTTACAATGTATCTATTTGTATCAATTTGTTTGTTGACAACAAACAAATTGTTGACCGTAGTCAATATCTAACTAATGACCCCACCCTCTGACACGTATCCGTAAAATCACGGGGTGATGCATGCTGTCTAGCTGTAGCCATCACCCCGTCGCCTAGTTCGTCGTTGACCAGACAACGTTTAACCAACTTATGCCTGTCTAGTGTTGTCCAGTCAATTGCGAACCTGCCGGATACCTGTGGGTCATAAATGTTTACCTTACCAGTGCTACCCGCCCATGTGACCAAAGTCAACAGCAGCATCAGAAAACCCCTATATCAAACCATAGCAACAGTGTGGGATGGGCAAAAAAGCCAGGACCCGAGAGCCAATTGTGGGTCCCAGCCAAAAATTCCCACCTGGCCCCGAAGCGACCAAAATACCACACTGTTAACTAGGGAGGGGGTGGAGGGGAAAAACTTCTCCGCTCCGTCGCTTCGCAAAATGGCAGCTCGGCTGCCTCGTGGCCGCCCCTTATATAAGGGTGCTGGCCACGCCCCCTAGCTACCCGGATGCCTTCGTCCGATGGGGGGGGCGCAAAGGGCGCGGCGGCCATTTTGGCGCCGCGCTTGCATTGCAGGCGCACCCCCCAATAAAGGACTCAGACACTGATGAAAGTGGATAACGGCATTGGGCCACATTTATTGATTCATGCCCTAGTCCGAATTATAAATTTCTATTGGTAATTGACCAATCATAATTCTTAAAGCAAGCAGGCCGAAGTAACACTGGTAAGGTACCACCCAAAATTGCCAACGGCAATTGTTACAATGTATCTATTTGTATCAATTTGTTTGTTGACAACAAACAAATTGTTGACCGTAGTCAATATCTAACTAATGACCCCACCCTCTGACGCATATCCGTAAAATCACGGGGTGATGCATGCTGTCTAGCTGTAGCCATCACCCCGTCGCCTAGTTCGTCGTTGACCGGACAACGTTTAACCAACTTATGCCTGTCTAGTGTTGTCCAGTCAATTGCGAACCTGCCGGATACCTGTGGGTCATAAATGTTTACCTTACCAGTGCTACCCGCCACACGGAGGGGCTTCAAAGAAGGCTCGACGCTCCCCCCCAGACCGTCAGCTTGGTCAACAGGCCTGCTCGCCAATCACCCAACAGGAGGTCCATACCTCCTCGCGACAGATGGACCCCATCCCCTGCATAAAGGTCATAATTTTGTAGACTAATGGCGGGGTGATGACTGACCTGCCCCCAACCCCTGTCGAAAAGGAACCGTGCCACAGCCCTATTTACCATGCGTCTAGCACGGTCAAGGGCCTGGAGGTCGAAACCTCCCCTGTACGTGTGCCGCGGGACCATGTCCGACCAAACGAGGGTTGTGGCGGGCCAGACGTAATGCAGGTAGGCAAGGTCGCCGCAAATCGCATGCTTTAGAGATAAGCCGGTGACCTGGCCCAAATCATTGCCACCAAGGTGTATGATCAGAATGTCAGGCGGGTCAGCATTCCGGCCTGAAAAAAGGAATGGCAACAGCTCCCGCCATAACATCCCGGGCTTACCATACCATGTGAGACTTGCGTATGCACCCAGTCCCAGTCGGGGTCCCCACTCTGTCGCCGCAGCGTAACGCGCTGCCCTGTGCACGTAGCTATGGCCCACCAGCCATACTGTCACCGGTGTAATACGACACCCCGGGTCTGTAAAGGGAAAAAACGAGGAAGAGAAAGGTGCGGTGACTCAACTGGTACTCACGGTGGAAGAGGGCGAACATAAAACTGAAAACATTGCGAACCCCACCTTCCCATGCTGCGTATGTCAGCCCCGGAGTACCCAAAAGCAGCTGCAGTGGAAGCCGCCCCTATTCTGAATGAATGGGTGCCGTAATGGGCCCCTGGGAGGCCAACACTGGCCAGCGCTTTGCCGGTCACCTTCCAAAATTGAAATTTAGTAAGGGGAGACCCATCTTGGTGACAGAAAAATGGGCCATGGTGCGTGCCACGCAGTGCAAAAAACTCCTGTAGGGCACCAACCGGACAGATGTCTGCCAAAGAACACCGTAGCAGTCTTACTCCTCTGCCTACGCCATGCTGATCTGTCTTAGAGGAGCGTATCCTCAACTGAGCCCAGTCTTTAGCAACATAGACATCCTCGAGTTCCAGTGCCCTACGACTTGCATCCGCCTTAGACAGCATCACAAGCTCACTAATGCGGAGCGCTCCAAAAAAGGCCACCGTTGTAGCCGCATGAAATAGGGCTGCCTCGTACCTATCAAAACAGAGGCCATGCCAGCCCCGGGCCAGTTGGGTAAGAACCCCAGGGGAAATCGGGTGGCGGTCGTCCGGGCAACGCCCACGCTCCCGCACCCACCCCTCCAAAACATGTCTCACACGGAAGTCAGCGGTACTATCCACATGACCGCCCACCTTGGCCATAAAAGCCAACGCTGACAGCCTAGATGCTATGGTGCGAGGTGCAAGGCCCTGGGCATGCAGGTAAACCATGAACCGAAGTACATGGGCCACTGGGATCGGCCAGGTTTCTGGCAGCCGAAATTGGGTACAGAAAGCTCTGAAAGAATTGAATGCGTGGTGATACGCCTTACGCGTGCGTGGTGCTAGTGACAAGCCAATCGCCCGGTTCACCTCTCCTTGCCAATGGTCCATATCTCGTCCGGGAGTGGCAAGGGAAATTCCTCCGCATCCGGGGCCAAGGCACGGAACCGGGAGATCTGCAGGCGGGACAAAGCGTCAGCGATATCATTATTGACCCCCGGGACATGCCTGGCCCTGAAGAGGACATTGAGGCGCAGGCTGCGCAACACAAACTGGCGCACTAGGTCCATGACCCTGGGTGATTTGGAAGTCTGTGAGTTGACGATGTGAACAACGGCCGCATTGTCACACCAGAAATGGACGACCGAGTTGGCCCACTCCTTGCCCCATAGCATCAAAGCCCCCAGGATAGGGAAAAATTCCAGATACGTGAGATCACGCAGGCGACCCGTGCCTGCCCAGGCTGGTGGCCACCCACCATAGGCCCACTTCCCATTGCAGTACATCCCATAACCCAGGGATCCCGAGGCATCAGACTGTATCTGAAAACGAGGGGAAGCCAGGAAGTCAGACCTCCAAAATGATACTCCATTGAACTCCCTCAGGAACTGGAGCCAGATAAGCATATCTGCCCTGATACCCCGGGTGAGTCTAACCCTATGGTGGGGCCTAGATAAGCCTGTCATGGCGTCGCACAAGCGCCGAGCAAATGCCCTGCCCGGTGCGACCACCCTGCAAGCGAAATTGAGGTGACCATGTAGCACCTGCAGTTCCCTCAGTGATGCCTTGCGTTTAGCAAGCAAGTCCGAGATAAGGGCCACTATCCTTGACACCTTATCCCCCGGTAACCTAGAAGCCTGCACTACCGTGTCAATCTCCACCCCCAGGAATACTAGCTTAGTAGATGGGCCCTCGGTCTTTTCGGGTGCTAAAGGGACACCGAGTTCCTCCATTAGCGTCTGAAATGTGTTGAGGAGACGTGTGCACGTGTCCCAGCCCCGTTCACCCCCGAATAAAAAATCATCCAGGTAATGGGCTACAGACCGGGACCCTGACCTGCGGACGAAAGCCCACTGTAGGAATGTGCTGAAACGCTCGGAGGCCGAGCATGATATGGAACAGCCAAAAGGCATGGCCTTATAAAAGTAATATTCACCCCGGAACTTGAAACCCAGCAACTCAAAGTCACCCGGGTGCACCGGCAGGAGACGAAATGCCGACTTAATGTCGCACTTAGCCAACAGTGCACCCGGGCCACATGAGCGCACCATGCGTAGCGCTTGGTCAAAAGATGTATACCTGACTGAGCAAAGGTCATCAGGGATAGCATCATTGACCGATCGGCCAGCTGGGTAGGACAAGTGATGGATCAGGCGAAACTCGCCCAGTGACTTTTTGGGCACTAAGCCCAAGGGTGACACTTTAAGGTTGGGAAACGGGGGTGCAGGGAAAGGGCCAGCGACCCTGCCCGCATCAACCTCCTTAGTAATGCTGGCAGCAGCCACCTCCTCCCTCCCCTTAAGGGACAAAAGGTTGGGGGCATCCTGGGGGGACTTATCACCCATGAAAGGAATACGGAACCCCTGTCTAAAACCCTGAAGGAGGTAAACCGCGTCCGCCTCCCTCGGGTACAATGCGAGCCAACGCTCCAACATGTCCACATTAATTGGGGAGGGGGCCTTTCGGTGAACCAGCTCCCTCTGCGGCAGTTTTGCCAGCCCCTTGTCCGCCCCTCCCTCTGCCCCGCATCCCTCCAGGCCTGGGACAGGAGGAGGCCGCATGGGGGCCAGCACAGGAGGGACACTCATGCCTGTACTTGCAATTCTTCCTGTTGCAGGAACCATTGGACGAGAAAGTCCAGCACAGCAGGCGGGCTGGAACCCCCTGCCCCGCCACCTGTCGGGGTGCCTGTGCTGGGGCCGCTCGCTGGACCGCATGTCCACAATGGTATCTTTCCCCGGGCGCAGGGCGCGTGGGAGTCATGTACAGAAGCCACAGCCTCTGGCAGGGCTCATCCCACCTCATCTCGGGGTGCAGGGGAATCCGCATACGGAATTCCTCGTCGTAAGCCAACCACGACGGGCCCGGGAAGTCAACCATCGCCCGGTAAATGTTGTCCAAATACTGGACCATCGGAATTGCCAAATCCGGCCGGGCCCTGAGGTAGACCGCCATGTATATGAGGTAGGCCGGCAACCAGTTGGCCCATGTACGTGGTGGCTTGCGACGGCGCGCCTGCTCCTTATCCTTCTCATCTTGCCCCTCCCTCTCCTCCTTGGTGGGCTCTCTGTTAAGAAGGGAGAAGATGTCCACATACTCCCCCCGCCAGATCTTCTCCTTGGTGGTCTGGGCCAAATGGTCCCCAAGGGGCAAGGAATACCCTGCTGTCGGCAAAGCCGACACAGGAACGGTGGAAACTGCGGGCAACTGGAAAGGAGCCTGGACTAACCCGGTCACCCCTAAAACAATCCCGACTGAGTAAGAAGCACCCCCCACAACGGGGCCCTGGGTGATAGTTGAAGTCACCGGGTGGGACGTCGGCGACTGGACCGCCGCACCACCCGTGTGAGGCCAAGGCCATTGAAAAGCCCCCCCCCCACGTGGCCATGTGTGTAGGTGCACTAGGTTGGACCGCATACTCAGATGCTGCACCCCCATGGGCCGCCCCCACCGGGGGTTCCGGCCCACTGGGGGCGTCAGAGCTCACGACCGCTATAGAGCTCGTCGACGGGGCTTGACCAGCACCGGCCCGTTGATTGGGGAGCTGCGAGGCAGTGGCCGATGCCGGGCCACGCGCCTCAGGCAGCTCGACCCGTCCCGCCGCCTGCCGCTGCCCAGCAGACGATGCATCCACCTGCACCCCAAAAGGGGCCCCAGGGTGACTAACCCGGGCCAGGGATGCCTCAAGGGCCGCAACGCGGGCCAGGAGGGCCTCCACACTAACATAGCCCCCTAAGCCAAGGGGGAAAAAGGGCCAGCCGGCCCACTAACTACAGGCGCCGGTCCAGGTCCCTGGACCCCGGGGCCCGTGTAGGGCCACGATCCTAAGCCCGGGCCCGGTAGGGCCGGGGGAGTACCCTGGCATGGGAGGGGACCCCACCACCCCCCAAGGCTGGAAGCCCCCGTAGGAAGCTGCGCCCCAACGGAGGAAGGCCCAGCAGAATGGGCCACGGCAGGAGCGGTGGCCACTGCCTGCGGGCCGAGGGCCGCGGCCCCTACTGGGCCCGTACGCGGACCCCCAGCCTCCAGCCAAGGGGCAATCAACCCCATCCCACCAGTCCCGGTGGGCTCGGACAAAGGAGGCTGCTGGGGAGGCGCAGCCGCGGTCCTCCGACCCGGATTGCGCCTCCGCGCAGAACGAGCCGCGCTCGCAGTCGCCTTCTTCTTTGAGGGCATTGCAGCTAGCCGATGGGAAGCCGAAAAGGGAAAATCAGCAGCCAAGAGGCTTCCCGGTGAAGGGTAAAAGCGACGGAGGTAAGAGGGAAAAACTTCTCCGCTCCGTCGCTCCGCAAAATGGCAGCTTGGCTGCCTCGTGGCCGCCCCTTATATAAGGGTGCTGGCCACGCCCCCTAGCTACCCGGATGCCTTCGTCCGATGGGGGGGGCGCAAAGGGCGCAGCGGCCATTTTGGCGCCGCGCTTGCATTCTTTACATTTCAAACAAAACGCAGAACATATCTCTCCTCTTAGAGGCACTCCTAGAATGAGTGTGGACTTTTGTGTTGTTTTCCCATTTAGCAGAATAAAATGACGTACAGGGAACCAAATCATGATATATGAATTAAGATATTTGCACAGGTATCAGAACTGTTGTGGATGTACAGTAAAACCCCTACTTACGAAAAGTCCATTCCGTAGGCTTTTGCTTAAATCAGTTTTTTATGTAACTCGAAGCAAACCCATAGGAATTCTTTTTATATTTATAACTCAAAGCAAACCCATAGGAAAAATGAAATTTTTATGTAAATCGAAGCAAACCCATAGGGAAATGAATTTTTACATAACTTGAAGCAAACCCATAGGGAAAATAATCTTTATGTAACTCGAAACAAACTCATAGGAAATTGTGTAAATCGGGACATGGTTTTAGCACAAAATCATTATGTAAGTCGAATTTTATGTAACTTGAGGCATATGTAAGTCAGGGTTTTACTGTATATGGATGCAAATATGGTCTTCTGACAGCAGGGACAATCAAATTTCTATTCCCATTGGAAATCTTCAGATTTCCAAGTGAGAATGTTGTTTGCACTCTGTCTCTGTTTACTTATAACTGTGTTTGTTTCACAGTCATTCAATTCCTACCTCTCAACAGAATGAGATCAAAATTGTGGAGACTGTAGCTATTTTTCTCATTGCGCAGGTGAAGTAATCATCTACTGTTATGGGTAATCTACATGTTACATGCAAATACAAAATCTAAAGCCCTAACAATTAAAAAAATTGCTTTTATTCCTCTATAATTCATTTTTATTCCTTTATAGCTCATAACTTGCAGAGGACCCGGCATTGCCTGGGGGTACCCTACCTGGGCCAAGGAGAGACACGGGCCCGCCCCCCTGCCCCAGCTGCCTTACCTTTTTATCTGCTGTCTACATGGCTGCTCTCTCAGCCCCGCCATGAGGCGCCATCTCAGCCTGACTCTGGCTGCCGCCGCTGGCCTCCCCAGCAACTAGTCAGTGGGTAGCCATCACATCCCGGCCCCTCCGTCCTTCCGTGGGTTGTGTCAGGCGGAAGGGAGGCTCCATTTGGGCAGGTGGGCAGAGGATCCATGGGGGGGCAGAGGCCTGTGGAAGGCGGCAGCCCAGTCCCGTCTTCTGCACGCCCCCCACCTGTGGGTTCTCCCTTCCCCCCGAGGCGTGCCTCAGGTGTGCAGAGGAGCCATGCCGTGGTGGCCACCCACCGACAGTAGTCACTGGGGTGGGGGTGGCCATAGTTGCCGCCTCCGTACTGGCGGCTAGGCCATGCAACACCTGGAATGCCGGGCAGACTTTGGTGCAAGCGTGGAATTTCGCACATGCACCACAGCCTAGAATGCCAGGCAGTGTTAGGCACATGTGTGGATTTGCTTGCATGCACATTCACCTCCCCTGGATATTTCTGCCAGCTGGGGGAGGCGTTGCAGCCCCTTTTTGGAGGCAAGGACCCCAAGGTGGGCTGCCGGTTACCCACACTGGCCACCCCAGACGTTGAAGGTAGGCGTGCACGCAGTTTCCAGCATAATCAGTGCAGGAGTGACACTTTGTATGAGGGAGCCCTGTGATGTCATGGAGCCCTGGATCTGATCAGCTGGGAATTGGTTGAGCTGTGGTGATGACATCACAACCCTCCTCCCAGTTGGATTTTTTCCCTTGCTTTTTCTCCTGTCGGTGGGGGTGTCCCCTTTGTGGATTAATTGGGGGACGTACCCCTCCCCATGGGGCTTGACACCCCTGCAGTCACCGTCTCTTCGGTCCAAGGTACGTATGTGCCGAGTTTCAGCACGATTGGTGCAGGGGTGTGGATTTGTATAAGGAACATACAGCACCGGACCTTGATTTTAGTTATATAGATAACAAATGAAAAACAAGATCAGCTGTTATCCTGCAAGGAGTCCCAAGACTGGAAAGATAGTTTTGATCTGTAAGAAAAGGACTAAACATAAATAGAAAGAAGAATTTTTCCCCCAGAAGAAATACGTATGATCATGGCAATTGAAGTGATATTGTTATTCTTTATTAAGTACTGTATATATTTTTATCACTTTGATATTTTCTCAAGTACTGTATATCCTATTAAATACCATTGAGTACCATGGGACTGGGTTAAGCTTGGAAAATATACCATCTTGCAGTATAATTTCCAGAACCTCCCAAACATCATCAATATCAACCATTGTTTCCAGGTTCTCAGAAAGACACAAGTGACCCATCTTTGCAAATACTGTACAGTGATACCTCATACAACGTCTAAACTTGGTTCCACAAGTTTGGACTTTATACGGATTTGGACTTTGTATGAGGCATGCAAAATCCTAGCCGCGATGCCTCATACAACGTCCAAATCCTAGCCTTGATGCCTCATACAACATCCAAATCCTTGCCGCAATGCCTTGTACAACGTCGTTTCCATAGAGATACATTGTACTGTAACAGCACAGACTTCAGGGCAAAGTCAAGGAAACAGACAGGAAACTGACAGAACTTTAAGAAATCATTGTCTAAAGGCTAAAAACATTACAAAAACATGTCAAACAACCCTGATTGTTCAAGAACCTGAAGGATGTTGCAAAAATCCCAGGAATGCTTCTAAAAATTCTGATGAAAAAATTCAAAAAAATCCAAAACCTCGCTCAAAACCACTCCTAAACACTCTTCGCCTCCTGCAAAACCCACAAGAGCAATGCACACATGTGTCCTGCCTTTTATACTGCCCAGGCACAATGCAACCTGGGGGAAACCCAATGCCTCATACAAAGTCGCACGACTTTGTATGAGGCAACTTTTTTCAAGGAATTAGGCGATGTTGTATGAAGCGGACTTTGTATGAGGTATTACTGTATCTATAATGCTTTTGTGCCAGTGAAAGATAGTCTGTAGTCTTTACTTGACAACACTGGACATGTGGGCTGGAAGTTTTTAGAAATTGTTATTCAAAACAGTAACTTTTCAAAGGCCTAGTTTGTAAATATGGTCTGTGTAATCCATGTGTAAATCAGAGTACACATGAACTGTATATGAAATATAGGCTGGGAAAGCGGGTTAAATGGTACATTTGACCCCTTTTGCCGACATGATTCTCCTACAATTTTATCCCAATTCCTTGGTCTCCTCTTTGAAAACTGGAAGTGGCAACCCTGACTCATCATTCAGCATCACACTACTCTGCAGTAAAATTGTCAGCTCATGAAACAACCTCTCTGGATGTCTCCAGAATAAAAAATTGGCCTAGGGCAAAATTACTTGCAACAATTGCATGCTGTCAATTTGCTTCCCTCTTATGGCGACCCTTTCTAGGATATTCTAGGTAGAAAGTATTCAGACATGGTGTAGCATCCCCTTCTTCTGGGGTACCCTGCTGGGTCTGAGCAGCTTGCCCAAGGCTGCACAAGCTGTCTCTTTTGCTAGGAAACAGAATGAGGAATTGAACTCCCAACCTCTAGCTCTACATCTTCTTGATCTGCCGTATCCAAATCTGAATATTGGTGATCCTAATGGCAATCAGCCATGAAGACTGTCCTGAAAATATAATGCAGTGGCCTTTCATCTGCCTTCTGCATTGCAGCATGACACCCGTAGCACTGATCCAGTTCTGCAAGTGAGTTTCTGGTCCTGAGCCCTATTGGCACACAAAGTCCTCATCGGCCCCAGGCCAGTATTGATGAAACTGCTGCCCTCCATCAAGATGGATTCAAGTGGGATTTAATCCATTTAAAGACCATCACCCTCCCCTGTGGACTTCTGCACCCAAGGCCATTAGTCCCAGGGTGGTCAGGTTAGTTAACTGCCACCTGACACTCAGTGCTGAGTCGTTGGCAGTATGGTCTACTCTATTACCATAACAGGATAACCTGACTAGATGTTCTAGCTCCACATGAAATGTTTAAACCACTGAGCTGTCCAGTCACTTAGGGCAAAGTGCCTCCCCCTAATTTAGTACAGTAATGCTGTTCATTTCTAGGGCACAAAACACTTCACAGGATGGCTTGTGGGAATTATTACAGTCAAAGGAACCAGGTTAAGCTATTGTTCGGTTGTTGGTCTGCCTAATTGGCAAATCTGTGGTCAGACATGGGAAAGATAGAATAGCTGCTATGGTGGCAGCATGTACTTTTATTTGGGAATAATGGTTCAAAACACTAAGTTTCCCAAAGTGTTAACGGTAAAGTGAAGAGGGAAAACATGAATGAGTTGTGCAGGAAGCTTCTTCTACACCACCCCAGCTCAATCAAATACAAGCCTTCCAATGTCCCCAGTTTCGATATAGGAACTTGGATGATGTAGAAAGCAAGGTGGATTTTGCCAGACCCACCCTCTACGAATATGTACACACTTACAAAAATACTTCTTTTAGAAGCAACACAGGAAACCTCTGTATTTCGTTTTCAAGATCTATCCAGCACCTCAAGCAAAAGGCTCAGAGGGCTGTTTTAACCTCCTCATCCCTGCGCCACACACTCTAAATTATTGTCTCCCTAGTGTGCTTCAGTCTGTCAACATCAATAAGTGCCATCTTTGGATATATCCCAGAAGCAAGGCTTGAGCCTCCAGTCTATTTGAATTTGACATCCTTGTTTGAAATGATAAGCCAGTCTTCTCCAAACTGATAGTGTCTAGATCAAGTCTAACATAACTACAGTCACTATCATTCTAGTCATATTTTTCTTTGTGTACAATAAAGTAAACCCATCAAAATAGGGGCCTACCCAGAACTTGCAAACATTACTTTTGGACTACCACCTCTACATCCCTTTGGTTGATGTAGTGGGTGGGAATTTCTGGGAGATACTGTTGCCCAAGATAACTTTTTTAAGATCAGGGGTTCCCAAACTTTTTATGCTGCGGGCCTGACCACGCACACACACACACACACACAGGCAGCTGAGCGGGCCAGGCCATGCCCCCTCAAAAGTGGAAGTAAATGTGCCCACTTCTGCATTTATGACAGCCGCGGGCTCATTTACGGTTGACGTAACTGCATTTATGCATGCGCAGGTGTATTTCACGGCTATTGTAAACACACCTGTTTCCACTTCCGGGTGAGGCAGAGGCAGCAACAGGCTGGATGGCATGGCATTGTGGACCGGATCTGGCCCATGGGCCATAGGTTGGGAACCCCTGCACTAGATCGTTTCCTATATGGCAATGAAGAAGGCGATAAAAGCAATCACAAACCCTTAAATAACAACAAACATATAACCTCCACTATAGTATAATAAGGGGGCCGTGGTGGTTTAGTGGTTAAAACAGTGAAGGTGATGACTGGAAGGACAATTCAGCAGTTCGAGACCCAAGTGCTGCACGATGGAGTGAGCTCCTGTATCTGTCTCAGCTCCTGCCAACCTAGCAGTTCGAAAGCAAGAAATTGCAAGTACAGTAGATAAATAGGTACCGCTTCGGCAGGAAAGGTAACAGTGTTCTGTGTGCTCCAGCATCTAGCCATGCCTGCCGCATGACCAAGCAAACATCTACAGATGCAGTCAGTGCTGGTTCTTTGGCTGTAAACGGAGATGACCACCATCCCCTGGAGTCAGGCTTTCAAGTAAGGGAGACCTTGATAATACAACAGCATCTTCCATCTCACCCTGAATACTTCAGATCTATTCTGATTCTGGCTACTAGATAAAGCCAGGCTGATTTAGTACTTGATGAGAGACACACACACACACCAGAAAGTACCAGCGATTTTTTTTTTTGGGGGGGGGGGAGTGCTGCTGCTAATTAGAGCTGACAGTACTAAACTAGGTGGAGCAAAGGTCTAACTCAGTTTAATGTAGCTCGTTCTGTTCCCATGAATTATATTTATGTCCACATTTCCCTATAATTAGTCATTTCTGGGCATAACTGGCTAAAGATTCTATAAGGAAATGATGATGGTCTTGCCTGGCTCTATGCAAAAAAAAAAGCATTTGGTGATGTTTCCTTATGAACTGTAATAATATTTACTTAAGCTTGGTAAACTACCTCTGTGAAGAAAAAATATTAACACATTCCCCAAAGGCAGTTAACATTGCCAGATGTCCAGGACTGGCCTAGACAGAACAGTAACTGCTTTGTCCCAGACAGAGGAAAGCCTTTATCCTGGGGTTTGGAACCAGCAAGCTTAGGCACAGTGAATGGGGTGATGCACGCTCACATCCCTGACATCACTAGGACTGCAGTGCTTGTCACACACTCCTCCATGGCAGCTGATAGCAGCAAGAGCAGCCAACACTATTGAACATAAAGGAGAGGCAGAGTTCTGCCTTGCAGAATTTGTCCTTCACATTGAGACCTCTGCTCCAGCCGCTCCACCAGTCAAAAGCATGGTGCCAAAGACACACACTTTGAATCAAAGAATTCAGAGCCCAGAAATATGTTTTAGAGCAGAGCTTGAAGTAGCTAATTTCACATATGTTGTTTCCTGCAAATTGGTAAATTTTGGGACAACAGCATTTTTACTTTGCTAGTAGTGACAAGGTTAGTGGCCAGAATCCTGTGCAGCATATTTTTGCAGTGCAACTTGGATCTGCAGTCTGGTCAGGTTATCCTGCTATGATAATAGAGTAGACTATACTGCTAGCGACTTGATGCTGATCATCAGGTGGTGGTTAACTAACCTGACAACCCTGAGGATGAATGGCCTTGGGTGCAGAAGACCACAGGGATGGGTGATGGTCCCCAAATTGATTAAATCCCATTTGAATCCATCTTGATGGAGGGCAGCAGCTTCATCAATACCTGCCTGGAGCTGAGGAGGACTCTGTGTGCCAATAGGGCTCAGGACCAGAAAGTGTCACACTGCAACGCGGAAGGTAGATGAAAGGCCACTGTATTATATTCTCAGAACACTTTTCATGGCTGAACACCATGATGATCACCAATACAGTATTCGGCATCGTATACAGCACAAGAAGAAGAAGCAACTTGGATCAACAGTAGCCATTTGGAGAGCATTAAATGTTTCCTATTCTTCTCCACCCATGGGTTTATTTTATTTATTTAATCGTATTTCTATTGCCGCCCCCTCACTGAGGCCACTCTAGTTTAAGATTGCCACCTTCTGTACACTACTAAGAAAAGTTAGCTTGAGTGTCACCACTCTTGTTTCCTTTGCCAGTGTCATTCTCAGCTACCACTTCTGTCCAAAATCTGCTTCTCTCATCACTATTGGAACTACCAATTATCACTGCACAACAACGATTTTGCTACTGATAATAACACATGTGATTTACATGACATCATGTGTGCGGATTCCAAATCTGGTCAGAATTTGCCTAACACGTACAGATTTTAAGGCGTGCTATAGCTGTTCAAACAGTCGGTAATTGAGTAATGTATTTTTACATGGGAACGTTATAACTCCTGAGTGGAGTTTCTCCAGCAAAAATCCTTTTAACCCAAAGTAATCTCTGACACAAAAATATATTAAAACGACAAGAACATTGCTGTTGTGTGTGTTATTTTTTTTAAAAAAAAAACTCTCAAACTGAGGTACTGTTTTTATCAAAATACCTAATACTAGGCTAGTTAAATCTCAGCTCTTAACTTTTAGTGCAGTGTTAAATCCACTGGGAAAATAAACTCTGTATTTAACCTCTGCTCATATGCATTCATTTGAAAGACCATCGGCCTTAGTAGCAAAGTCATTCTTACAAGATGCGGCACTATATAAATATTTCAAAATGATGACATTTGGCATCCTCATGCTCCAATTGTAAGATTAGGCAGTCAATGACCCTGTCATGATTTATTAGAGTTAAAATTAAATTGCATCTTTAGGATATTCTTTAGCAGCTGAGTGACCAATTAAATATATATCTCCCAAAAACATTTCAGGATTTCTTGAAGAGTGCTGTGCATTGCTTTTAGTGATTCCATGCAAGGAACACAGCCTGTAAAAGTTAATTTTGGAGCACAGAGTCCTCAGAATGGGAGCTGTAATCAAAAAGATAACTTTTCAAAGCCCTCTGAAGGAACTCTCATACATTAATACGATGTCAGGTAAAGTTTTCCTTGCTAAAAAGTAGTCATGTCTAACCTTTTTTTTGGGGGGGAGGGGGTTGCTGCTTTCCATTTACAACCACTGTCTGCATCTGCAGACGTTTCCGTGGTTATGTGGCAGGCATGACTAGATACCAGAGCACACGGAACACTCTTTACCTGCACACCAAAGTGGTACCTATTTGTTTACTTGCAATTTCTTGATTTCAAACTGCTAGGTTGGCAGGACCTGGGACAGAGATGGAAACTCACTTCGTCATGTAGCACTCATGTCTTGAACTGCTGACCTGCCAACCTTCCAGTTGTCAAGTTCAGCATTTTAACCACTATGCCAACGCAGTCCCTAATTAGATGTTAATTATTGGGAAAATGCTGACATTCAAATTTAAATGGTGGATTTTGTATATATTTTCACTATTATAGGATATAAACAAATGATTACTGGCAAAAGCAGCAAAAGATAAAAAGGAAAAAAGAGAAATTGGAGTTTTGCTTAATAATCAAGGGACAAGATGTAATAAGACTAGAGATAAATGTAAAATCGTGAAGGAATTTTATCAAGCTTTGTATGCAAAAAGATAGATGTGGAGAAGCTTAAAAAGCAATTAGAGAGACAAACAGGAACACAGGGATAAAATGGAAGAACAAGTTTCTGAAAAGGAAGTAAAGGAGGTAATTGCGGACTTGAAGTTAGGGAAAGCTCCGGGTGAGGATGGATTACCGGCTGACTTTTATAAGGAATTTAAAGATGTTGTGGTACCAACGTTAGTAAAATTATATAACTATATATTGGAGGGTGGACAAATTCCGACTTCATGGTATAGGACCACGATTGTACTGTTGCCAAAACCTGGAAAGAATTTAGAGAAAGTGGAATCTTACAGACCAATCTCTCTTATAAATCAAGACGCCAAGATCTTCACAGCAATATTGGCTAACCGTTTAAACAAGTTTATGGGTGATTATATAAATTTAGACCAAGTGGGGTTTTTAAAAGGGAGGCATATGGCAGACCTGACTAGAAGGGTTTTAGATTTAATAGATAATGTGAATCAAATGAAAGAAAAAGTGGGATTAATATCTTTGGATATTTTTAAGGCATTTGATTCCCTACAATGGACCTCGATTAAGGAAATAATTAAAAGATATGGATTTGGTGATAAATTTAAAAGGGTAATTGATTTATTATACCAGAAAGGAACAGCTAGTGTTAGAGTAAATGATGAGGTCACAGATGAGGTAAAGTTAGAGGCGGGTAATAGACAGGGTTGTTCCTTGTCCCCTATTTTGTTTATCATGGCAATGGAGATATTGGCAAAAGCTATAAGAGAGGATGAAAAAATAGAAGGGATAATGGGGAATAAAATAAGTATGTATGTAGATGATACATTGATAATTGCAAAACACCCTGAGAGGGTCATGAATAGAATTACAACACAACTTAAGGACTTTGAGGACATTACGGGTCTGAAGATAAATTGGGATAAATCGGAAATGATGCTGTGTAATATGGGAGAAGGGGAGAGGAGGAAGATAAAGGGAATGAGTAATATCCAAATTAAAGATAAGTTGAAATATTTGGGGATAATTATATCAAGTAGATTGGAAGAGCTTAAAAGATTGAATTATGATAGTTTGAAAAAGGAAATTAAGATCAGAATACAAAGTTTTCAAAAGTTGAAATTGTCATGGTTTGGGAGAATTGCACTTAGTAAAATGATGCTGTTACCTAGAATTAATTTCTTATTTGATGCACTAGCAATTCAATTGAAGGACAAGGAAATTAATGAGTTTCAAAAGTTGCTTAATATTTTTTGTAATGGGGGGAAAAAGTCTAGACTACCAAAAAAATTATGGTATCTACCTCAGTAAGAAGGAGGTTTAGGAATGCCAAATTTAGTGGCATATTACCGTGCTTTTCAAATTAAGAATGTTGTGAAGATCTTGGCAAGAGAAAAAGTAATCTGGGAGGAGATTGAGATGAAAGATTATAGGAATATAGGTAAAAGGATCTTCTTGGGAGGAAGTGTGGGAAAGATAGTTACTAATAATACAATGATGAAGGGATTAATGAATGTGTGGAAAGGTTAAAGAAGGATCTGGCCCCGAATATCTCTCCAATTTTGGAATTGGCAGATATGGTGTGTTTTCCATTGAAAATAGATAAAGAAATAAAGGAAATATCGGATAAAAATGAAGTTTTCTTGGTGAAAGACTGGTTACGGATCTGTAGAGATGAAGGAAGGAAGAAAAAGCTGTTTGAACAGCTGAAAATGAATTGATTTCAGACATTGATGGTTAATAATTGGAATGGTAAACATTTGAGAGAATTAGATATAGATAGAGAAAAGACGGAATTTGAAGAATTGGTCTTAAAAATTAGAAAAGGAGATAGAAATATTAAGGGTCTAGTTAGCAAGCTTTATGGTCTAATAAAAAGGGAGGGTGACCCACAGGAGGATTTGAAACTAAGGTGGAACAGGATTTGAATATAAAGATAGAAAAAGATGCATGGAGAAATAAGTGGAAAAAGAGGATAATGAGAACTATGTCAGTTAGAATTAAAGAGCATAATTATAAAATGTTGTGGAGGTGGTATCTGACACCAGTGAGGTTACATCAGATTGATAACAAAAAGGATAAATTATGTTGGAGATGTAAAGACACTATAGGAACTTATGAACACATGTGGTGGAGTTGTAAAGGATTTTTGGAGAAGAATAGAAAAAGAGATCAGTGAAATAATGGGTAAGAAAATCAAACTGGAGTCAGACACCACTATGCTAACAAATGTGGAATCTATTAATTTAAATAGGGATGAGAAAGAATTATTTGAAATAATGCTTACAACGGGTAGACAATGTATTGCAAGAAATTGGAAAAATGATATAATCATACAGACGGAGGAGTGGTATAAAGAAATGTGGAATTTAGCATTGAATGATAAATTAACATGGGAGATAAAAGAAAAAAAGGTAACATGAGAGAGAATAGATTCTGGAATATCTGGAAACCTTTTGTGGATAATTCACTTATGGATGTCGAAACAAACAGACCTGTACCCGATCAAAGAAGTTTTTGGAGATAAAACATGAGCTACTCTGAGTTCTCCAGGGCATTGTAAATAAACACTGGGTGTGAAATATGTAAAATTTTGTTTTTGTTAGTTGTTGATTTATATTTTAAAGAGTACTGAATCTTACAAAGGTGTATATGACTTAGTAATATTAGTAGCTAATTATATGTAGAAAGAATTTTTTGGGTAAAGAGTAAAATAATTACTTTGTCTCAAATATTTATGACTGTGAAATACAGAGATAGTCAAAAAGTGTATTAGGATAGGCTGTATTTTTTTCTTTTGTTTTATTGTTCTTGTCTTTTGATGCTTTTTTGTGTTTACTTTGTATGTAGATCTATTTTTGTATTTTAATATGTATTGTTTTATATTTGTATTGTTTTATATTTGTATTTGTTTAAAAAAATTCAATAAAAATTATAAAAAAGAAAAGGATAAACAAATGATTGTTGGCATTTGCCAGGGAATCGTAAGTGTTTAGACAGGCACAAAACTCAAGCTGGCACAAAACTCAAGCTGAGATGGCTGAATTTCCCATGTGAATGACTCCAGCCATCATATTTCTGATCTTCCCTGTAATGGATATGTCCATTACTGTATAAGATAAACACTATGTGGTATAATAATGCCTCAATCCAAGCACATTTTTAATGTAGAAATTCTGACTGAGACAATGGCTCACAAAAGGCAAAACACAGCAAAATGTCTGGGAGCATGGGATGCATTAAAGCATGGATTTCCAAATGGCTTGCCAGGATATACAAACATAACAAACCCATTTCAGCATTTGCAGAATCCAAACAGAGAAAAGAAATTAAGATGCACACTCAAATATCACATTCGTCATCTCTTTCCCAACCATGTTGACAAAGAAAATCTAAAGCAACCACATTCAGTGATTGCGCAGTTCCATATGATTGCACTATTCCATAGGATCACTTCTGAATATTAGCTATATTCATGGTGATCAGCCATAAATATTGTTCTGGGAACAATATAAATGCAGTCTCTTCCATTTGCCTTCTGCATCGCAGCTTTACACCTGTACCACCGATCCAGCTCCATGAGTCACTTTCTGATCCTGAGCCCTTTTGGCACACAAAGTCCTCATCAGTCCCATGCCAGTACTGATGAAGCTGCCGCCCTCCATCAAGATGGATTCAAGTGGGATTTAATCCACTTGGGGACCATCATCCTTCCCTGTGGTCTTCGCCACCCAAGGCTGTTAGTCCTCAGGGTCATCAGGTTAGTTAACCACCACCTGACGATTGACATTGAGTCACTGGCAGTGTGGTCTACTCCAGAGTTTCTCAACCTTGGGCATCCAGGAGTTCTTGACTTCAATTCCCTGAAGCCCAAGTCACACCTGCTGATCAAGACCTCTGGGAATTGAAGACCAATGACATCTGGGGACCCAAATTTGAGAAACACTGATCTACTCTATTACCATAGCAGGATAACCTGGCCAGACTTCCATTATTTTCCCAATTATTAATATTGTCATTTATATCTTCTTAACAAATTGTTTGGATTGGATGCATAATTTTAAAATGAACTGGTTATTCTACTGTTATTTCACTACTTTTGAGCAATTGGTTTTGCCGAATGGTCAGAATTTATGGGTGATTTATATGTTAGTAACTGAAATTGCATAAAATGTCATAGTGGCAAATTGCTGCTGATTGACAAGGTATTCATTGTACTCTCAGGTGCACAAATGATTATGTGCCCACAAGTAAAACAAGCATCTCATTAATTTGCCACAACTTGACTCCATAACTTACATGACTTCATTTATCCATGTGCAATTTGCCAACAGGATTCTGACTCACTCACTTTTATTGGAAAAATAAAGTAAATGCAGCATAAAACATACTTTAGAAACAAACAAATAAACAAACAAACAGAGCTTTGTTAACTTCTATCATCAAGCCCTGGGATTCCCAACCTTTTCAAGCCGGGGGCTTGGTCACGTTCTCTCAGTCAACTTTGAGTGTCGGACAGCCATTTTGCTCTGCCTGCATGATGGGGTGGCCATTTTGTCCCAACAGCTTCTAGGGGGGATTGTTTCTTGAATGCCCTTGGAGGGGGCGAGGGGCCACATGAAATGACGCCATGGGCCAGATCCAGCCAACAGGCCTTAGGCTGGGAACTCCTGATCTTGCCCAATGTTGGGAATTTTGAAAGCTTCTGCCTATGATTGGAATCCCTTTTCTTGTAATTTGATTTTTTTTTTGCTTTGGGTTCTACTTTTTTTGAGCAGCAGAAAACAAGATTTTCTGTCTTTAAATATTTTGAACATGGCTATCATATCACCTCTCAATCTCCTTTCCTCCAGCTTAATCTGAGTTACTAGAGATAGGGATATGAACTTCTCTGTGATCTAAAAATTGTTAAGTCCTTAAAACTTACTGATCAGTTGCACGTCATCTAAGAGCTATCAGCAGACACAACACATGTTTAGCCATACAGTAATGCAAAAATATCCTATGAGGTTGCATTCTCAAAGTTGTTGTTGTTATGTGCTGTCAAGTCATCTCTGACCTATGACAACCCTATGAATGAATTATCTCTAAAATGTCCTGTCTAAAATGCCTGCTCAATTACCATGGTCCAATTTCCTCTTAAATCAAGAGTTGACAATGTTCCAATGGCAGAGACTTGATTTGCACCCAAAGAGTGCAGTCTGAATGAGAGAGAACAGCTTCAGAGAAAAGAACTTGAGGCTGGGACCATTTTGTGGCCCAAACTATTCCACTGGGAAATCTAATGCGAGAACCATAAGACTCTATCTCGAGTGCCTGGTAGACTATGAATCTTCATCTCTGTTTAGTCTATATATTTGTAAAGAAGCCCCAATAAACCTCCAATGAGTTTATTCAAAGGAAACCAAACCCGTTTAGTGTTACATCCCTCCCAGACCATCTAGTTATTATCTCCATTGTAAAATTGGATCAGGAAACTTTAGGTAAAGATAGGGTTGCCATAATTCTCTCCCACCAAGCTGGGACAGCCATGTGACATCATTGCATTTTTCAAACTGCACATGCATTAGATGGGGCTGGCAGGGAGACTGTGGATCTAAGATCCTGTGGAATCCCTGTCCAGGGAGGACAGCATTCGCCAGTTTAAAATAAAATGTAGTCAAGAGGTTTTTTCCTGTGTGGTTCTTCTTGCAAAAGACTATTCTTGATGGTTCTATTTTTATTTTTTTGAATAAAATTCCTTGGGCCACTCTTGAAACCACGCTTCTACCCCCTGAGGTCACCCCACCCTCCTCTTCATACACACACCCCACCCTCCCCTTCATACACATACCATTGAAGTAGATTCACCCTCAAACCCCACACAAGGATCCCTTGGAAGAAAGTTCTAAAGAGGGGCCCAGAATGGCACCTCCGTTTCCCTCCGGAAGGAGAAAAGCAGGAAGGGACTTATTTTGGAGGAGGACCTTTGCGATGGAGGACTCTTCGCTTTCTGTCCACCCTGTTCCCTTCCTCTCTAGGAATACCGACCCTATGCAATTAACCCTTTATGGTCACGTGAAGAAGGAATCCTCCGTCCCAGTGTATGGCATACCTGTCAACCGCAGCTCCGGACAATCCGGGACCTGCGCAGAATGGTTCTGCACAAGTTGCCTTCTACGCATGCGTAGGCTTTTATGCTTGTGTAGAACCCTTTTACGCTTGCGTAGAACCCTTTTATGCATGTGTAGTCTTCTACGTGACTTGTGCAGAAGGGATGTGCAGTACCTCTTTCCACCCCGCTGCCAAATTCCGGGGTTTTGGCAGCTCTGGGCGGGAAATGGCGCAAATCGGTGCCAAAAAACGGGAAATCCCGGCCAATCTGGGAAGGTTGACAGGTATGGTGTAAGGAGGTTTGGGTTCTTAGATGTGGGCATTTCTTGCTCCCTCCCGGCTTTCGAGGAAAAGGGCTGAGGATGACTCCTTGTCCCCCAAACTTCAAGGTGAGCCAAGGGATTTTTGCAAAAGTTATTTCACTGCCTCTGTGCCTTTCTTTCAATTATCTCGCTTGCAAGTGTCTCCCCTCCATGGCGGGCTTCTCAGGGTACTGTCTTGTCTTCACCAATTTCAAGCAGGATAATTAAAAGAAAGGGAGGCAGGCAGTGAATTAATTCTTTGCAAAAAAATCCCTTGGTGAGGGGAATCTTTTGTTCACATTTAAAAATCCGGGACTTTTACATGTTTTTTCTCAAACGGGCTGGGACAGCTTGAATCCGGAAAAATCCTGGAAAACCGGGACATATGGCAACCCTAGGTAAAGGTCACCCTTGCTCGAAAGCCAGCCATATCCAACTCTAGGGTTCAGTGCTCATCTCTGTTTATAGCCAAAGAGCCAGCACTGTCTGCGTCTGCAGATGTTTCTGTGGACTTGTGACAGGCATGACTGAACACCGGAGTGCACAGAACCAGGTGTGTGCTGGCTACACTAAAAGGGCGCTGGACAGGGAGGGAGGGGGTGGCACATATGGGGGTACTGCATGACATCATAGATTGTAGCTGCCAGATGACATATTTCTGCCCACCTCTGGGGGACGCCAGTCACTGGAGCACACCAGGACTTGTCCCTGTGTCCCAAATGGCCAGCATGGGCCTGCACAGAATGCTGTTTACCTTCCCACTGAAGTGGTACCTATTTATCAACTTGTAATTTCTTGCTTTCAAACTGCTTGGTTGGCAGAAGCTGGGACAGAGACAGGAGCTCACCTGCTGATCTTCCAGTCATTGAGTTCAGCATCTTAACCACTAAGCCACCACAGTCCCTAAGGAAGTTTACTGAAAGTTTTAATACAACAGCTGGGAGATACTGGGAGTTATAATCCAAAAAGAAAAATTTCAAGCTCTAGTAACACACCAACCTTTACATAGCTATGTTTTATTTTAATGAGGTGTTTTTATTCCTTAGTCAAGGAATGCTAGGATAATTTTTCCCCCAAAGTGGTATGTGCCAAGTTCAGTGCTAAGGAGGATGGAAAATCCAATCCATAAACCTTTCCTTTTATCTTAAAAGCTGCCAACATTCATGGATCTTTTTCCCCCTTTTAAAGCTTCAGCATTGAAAATAGTGAACAGCTGTGAGTTTGTGAGCATATACACACAAGGTAATATCATCAACAGAAAGTTACTCCTCCTAACTAGTAATCTCTATGAAGTATTATACATCCCACATTGCAGGCGCACCCCCCAAAGAAAGACTCAGACACCGGTATATGGATAAAGGCATTGGGCCACTTTTATTGAATAATGCCCTAGTCCGAATTATAACTTTCAATTGGTACTCATCCAATTATAATTCTTAAGACAAGCAGGCCGCAGTAACACTGGTAAGGTTCCTCCCAAAATTGCCAACGGCAATTGGCTACAATGTATCCATTTGTATCAATTTGTTTGTTGACACAAACAAATTGTTGGCCGGAGTCAATAAACTATCTACTGACCCCACCCTATGACGTGTATCCGTCAAATCACGGGGTGATGCATGCTGAAAAGCTCCTGCCATCACCCCTTGCCTGGTTCGTCGTTGACCGGTCAACGTTATTACACCTGTACCTGTCTAAGTGTTGGCCAGTCAATTGCGAACCTGCCGAATACCTATCGGTCATAAATCTTTACCTTACCAGTGCTACCCGCCACACGGGGAGGCTTCAATGAAGACTCACCCCCCCCCAGACCGTCAGCTCGGTCAACAGGTCTGCTTGCAAATCTTCCAAAAAGAGGTTCATACCTCTAGCCGACAGGTGGACCCCATCCCCTGCATACAGATCATAATTTTGTAAACTAATGGTGGGGTGTCGGATGACCATCCCCAAACCCTTGTCTGCCACGAACCGGGCAACTGCCCTGTTCACCGAGCGACGAGCACGGTCAAGGGCACGGAGGTCAATACCTCCCCTGTAAGCGTGACGTGGTATGATGTCCGACCATAGCAGCCTTGTGAACGGCCACACATAATGCAAATAAGCTAGGTCACTGCAAATCGTGAATTTTAAAGAAAGGCCAGTGACCTGGGCAAGGTCATTGCCCCCGAGGTGCAGTACAAGGACATCAGGCGGTTCAGCATCCCTGAACCGCCTGATGTCCTGATGGAGAAAAGGAATGGCAACAGTTCCCGCCATCTCATTCCACGCTTACCGTACCAACGTATGCATGCGGCCGCACGCAGTCCAAGCTGGGGTCCCCACTCTGTCGCCGCAGCATACTGCGCTGCCCAGTGCACGTAACTGTGGCCCACCAGCCATACTGCCACCGGTGTGTGGGGACACACAGGGTCTGTAAGAGAAAAAAGAGAACAGTGACTTAACTGGTACTCATGCCTGAAGAGGACGAACATATAATGCAAAACGCATAGATCCCCATCTTCCCATACGGCGTATATCAGCCTCAGAGTACCAAAATGCAGCTGCAGTTGAAGCAGCACCTATTCTAAATGAATGGGTGCCGTAACGAGCCCCTGGGAGGCCAACACTGGAAAGTGCCATACCGGTCACCTTCCAAAATTGAAATTTAGTAAGGGGAGACCCATCCTGGTGGCAGAAAAACGGGCCAGGGTGCGTGCCACGCACTGCCAAGAACTCCTGTAGGGCACTAACCGGACAGATGTCTGCCATGGAACATCGTAGCAGTCTAACTCCACTGCCTACGCCGTGCTGATCAACTTTTGAGGACCGTATCCTCAACTGAGCCCACTCATTAGAAACATAGACATCGTCGAGTTCCAGTGCCCTACGAGTCGCATCCGCCTTAGACAGTAGTACCAACTCACTGATGTGGAGCGCTCCAAAGAAGGCCACCGTGGTAGCCGCATGAAAAAGAGCTGCCTCATACCTGTCAAAACATAGGTTAGGCCAGCCTCGTGCAAGGTGGGTAAGCACCCCTGGGGAAATTGGGTGACGAGTGTCCGGGCAGCGGCCACGTTCCCGTGTCCACCCCTCCAAAACATGCCGTATGCGGAAATCGTTCATGCTGTCAGCAAAACCCCTCACCTTGGCAATAAATGCCAGTGCTGACAGCCTGGATGCTATAGTGCGGGGAGTGAGGCCCTGACTGTGTAAATAAACCATGAATTGTAAAACTTGTTCCACTGGAATGGGCCACACCTCGGGCAACTGAAGTTGCCCACAAATTTTTTTAAATTGAACGAAAGCATGATGATACGCCTTACGCGTGCGGGGCACCAAGGACATGCCGATCGCCCGGTTCACCTCTCCTTGCCAAATGTCCAAATCTCGGCTGGGAGTGGCGAGGGGAATTCCTCTGCGTCCGGATCCAAGGCGCGGAACCGGGGGATCTGCAGGCGGGATAAAGCATTGGCAATATCATTATTAATGCCTGGTACATGTCTGGTCCTAAAAAGCACATTGAGGCGTAGGCTACGTAACACGAATTGGCGAACTAAAGCCATCACCCTGGGTGATTTAGACGTCTGAGCATTGACAATGTGCACTACCGCAGCATTGTCACACCAAAAGTGAACCACAGAGTCAGCCCACTCCTCGCCCCATAGCATCAAAGCTCCCAGGATTGGAAAAAACTCAAGGAATGTAAGATCGCGGAGGCGATCCGTGCCCCACCATGCTGGAGGCCATTGGCCATAAGCCCACCTCCCCTGGAAGTAAATCCCATATCCCAGGGAGCCGGAGGTATCCGACTGTACTTGAAACCTAGGGGAAACTAAAAGGTCGGATCTCCAAAAGGAGACCCCGTTGAAGTCCCGCAGGAATGAGAGCCAAACCAAAAAGTCAGCCCGCATGCCCCTGGTTAGTCGGACCCTATAATGGCGCCTTGTCAGGCCAGACATGGCGTTGCATAGGCGCCGAGCAAATGCCCTGCCAGGCGTAACCATCCTGCAGGCAAAGTTAAGATGGCCGTGTAGCACCTGAAGCTCACGAAGTGACACTTTACGTTTGGCCAGCAAGGCCAAAACCATCGTGGAGATCCGGGTGACCTTATCGATGGGTAACCGGGATGCCTGTGCGACCGTGTCAATTTCAATAGCCAGAAATGTGAGGGTAGTGGATGGGCCCTCGGTCTTTTCGGGCGCTAAAGGGGAACCCAGTTCCTGCATTAGCGTCTGAAATGTGGTGAGGAGACGCATGCACGTGTCCCAGCCCCGTTCACCCCCGAACAAAAAGTCATTGAGGTAATGGGCTACAGACCGAGAACCGGACCTGTAAACAAAGGCCCACTGAAGGAAAGTGCTAAAGCGTTCAAATGTTGAACAGGATATAGAGCAGCCAAAAGGCATGGCCTTATCTACAAAGAACTTCCCTTGGAACCTAAAACCCAATAGCTCAAAGTCCTCCGGGTGCACTGGCAACAATCGGAATGCCGATTTAATGTCGCATTTTGCCAGGAGGGCACCAGGACCACAAGAGCGCACCATTCGCAGGGCTTGGTCAAAGGACATATACCTGACCGAACAAAGGTCATCAGGGATAGCGTCATTGACAGAATAACCCGCCGGGTACGATAAATGGTGGATTAAACGAAATTCCCCCGGGGCCTTTTTGGGTACCAACCCCAGAGGGGAGACCTTCAGGTTGGGAAAGGGTGGTACAGAAAAGGGGCCTGCCACCCTCTTGGCCTCAACCTCCTTAGTGATACTCAGGGCAGCCACCTCTTCTCTACCCTTCAGGGACAGTAAATTGGGTGCATCTTGGGGTCCCCGCACTCCTTTGAATGGGATTCGGAAGCCCCACTGAAAACCCTCGAGGAGGTACCTCGCGTCCTCTCTCCTTGGATAAGTTGAGAGCCATCGCTCCAACATATACACATTAACTCGGGAGGGGGCCTTTTGTCTGGCTAGCTCCATCAGCAGAAGCTCTGCCCGCTCCCTGTCCACCACTACCTCTGCCCTGTGACCCACCGGCCCACGGACACGCGGCGGCGGCGTGGGGGCCAGCGCAAGAGGGACACTCATGTTTGTATCGGCACTGCCGCTTATTGCACACACCGCTAGCCGAGAAGCTCCAACACAGCAAGCGGGCTGGAACCCCCTGCCCCGCCGACTGGCGGGAAGCCTGCGTTGGAGCAGCTCGCTGAATGGCATGTCCACAATGGTACCTATCCCCAGGCGCCGGACACGTGGGGGTCATGTACAATAGCCACAATTTCTGACAGGGCTCATCCCATCTCATCTCCGGGTGCAAGGGCACCCTCATTCTAAATTCCTCATCGTAAGCCAACCACGATGGGCCAGGAAAATCCACCATTGCCCTGTAAATATTGTCCAAATATTGGACCATAGGAATGGCCAGGTCAGGCCGGGCCCTGAGGTACACCGCCATATAAATAAGATATGCGGGCAACCAGTTGGCCCAGGTACGTGGTGGCTTACGACGGCGGGACAGCTCTTTGTCTTTGTCATCCTGTCCCTCTCTCTCCTCCTTAGTGGGCTCACGGTTCAATAGGGAGAATATATCCACGTACTCCCCCCGCCAAATCTTTTCCTTCGTGACCTGGGACAAATGATCACCAAGGGGCAACGAATAACCAGCCATCGGCAAGGCTGTCACCAGCACATTAGGAACCCGGGGCATACGCAGCGGAACCTGGACAGTCCCTGCGATGCCCGGCACTGCCCCGGGGGTGGAAACCCCCACTCCCAACGCTGCACCAGTATGGAACCAAGGGGCACTGGGATAGGCTGGCAACTGATGCCCACTCGCCTCGACTTGATGAGGCCATGGCCACTGAACCCCACCATTGGAAGTGGGCTGTGATGTGGGTGCATTAACTTGAACCTGATACTCACTAGGTGCACCCCCGTGAGCCGCCCCCACTGGGGGTTCCGGCCCATGGCGGGCGTCGGAGCTCGCGACCGGAATCGAGCTCTGGGGCCACACCTGCCCGCTCTCCTGCTGTAGCTCCGGACGAACAGGGAGCTGCGAGACACCGGCAGGGGCAGGCCGGAGCGTCTCAAGCAGCTCAACCCGGCTGGCCGCTTGTTGCAGTGTGGCGGCCGTCGAGGTAGCCGGTGAACCCGAAGGGCCCCCCGCAGAGAGTGAAGGGCCACCTGACATGGGGTTGTGTGCCATCCCCAAGGATGCCTCAAGCACAGCTAAACGCGTTAGCAATGCATCAACTGCCACAGATCCCCCAGTATAAAGTGGGCTGGGTGGGCCGGACGGCCCACCAGGCATTTGACCAGGAACCCCAAAATGAGAGCCTGGGCCCGAATAGGGCCATGCCCAAAACTCCGGCCCATGAGGGGCCGGAGGGGGAACGTGCTGTGCACCAGCACCAGGCCCCCCCCTCCTGACCGGACCCATGGCCAGCAACTGCGGGCCGAGGGCCGAAGCCCCAGAAGGGCCGGTTGAAGGCTGGCTAGCCGAGGGCCAAGCAGCCTGCATCGCCCCACCGGTATCGGTGGAGGTAGTGCCCTGCCACGTGGGTGCAGCCCTGGTCCTCCGACCTGAGGGCTGCCCCCCGCGTTGCGTAGGGCCAGCAAAAGTCCTCCCCGTTGGCCGCGGTTTCGTCGCCGGGGCCTTCCGTTTGGGAGGCATATCGAATAGCAGGATCCCTTTCCAGGGATCAACCAATGCCAAAAACACAGAGCAAGCAAGCCAAAAGCTCTGTACAACTCCTTCCTTCCCAGCCGGGAAAGTCAAGGGCTAAAGGGCCGAAGAACCGAAGGAATAGCGACGGAGAAAACTTCTCCTCTCCATCGCTATTTTAAAATGGCAGCTTGGCTGCCTCGTGGCCACCCCTTTTATAGAGGGGTGGCCATGCCCCCTAACTCACCCGGATGTCTGAGTCCGGGTGGGGGCCCCCGCAAAGAGCGCAGCGGCCATTTTGGCGCCGCGCTTTCAGTATGCATCATATATCCAAAATCGCAAGATTGAGCAAATATCTAGATTGAGCAAATTAAACATTTTTTTCAAAGCTCAAAAGAATGGTTCCTTTAACTCTTTAATACCGTATTTATTCATGTATAACGCGCAAAATTTTATACCAAAAAAAGAAATCAAAGTTTGGGTGCGCGTTATAAACGAGGACTGGTGTCCCACCCCCGTCGCGAGCCTCTTTTACTTCCTTTTTAGAATTGGGTCGGCTGTCTATTGAAGGGGAGGCGGGGGTGTGGCTTTGAAGAAATTGACGGGATCTGATTGGGTGGCGCGGGAGACGAGGCGTGGCCCGGAGGTAGCTCGCAGTTCGAGCGAGGCTCCTGGGGGTCGGAAGTGCTCGTTTCGGATTGCATTTTCTTTACCCTGCAACAGGTGGGTCTGATTATCCCCCCCTCCCTCAATGATGAGTGGAGCTCTCTCTCAGTGGTCGTAGGTGATGTGCTGTGGCCAATCCTAACAGCACTCAGGATATAGTCAGTGGAAAAGAGTTTGAAGCATTTTAAATAAATAGTGTTACCAGTAATTTTATTTCGGCATTGTGCTTACACCAGTTTACGTTGTCAATAAATGTTTTTTTTCATGGCCGCACGTGTTCAACAACTTTTTTTGTCAATTACAATGCGTGGTGTGAAACAAAATTTTATACCGAGGTTTCATGGAAAATTAGGGGTGCGCGTTATACACGAGTGCGCGTTATACACGAATAAATACGGTAATTGCTGCACAAGCAAACAAATTCCAAAAGATGAAAGTAATCACTGAAACAAGGCAAAGAACCATCAGATCCTAAAAGCTACAGGCTAATCTTCCTACTATGCCATTTATACAAGGTGTGCGAATGAATGGTGTGAAATCATCTAGCCCCTAAAATTGTACTTCTTCTTATTCCAGAACAGGCAGATTTCAGACCTGGCAAGAGTTGTTTAGCTCAAATCTTAAATCTAACCCAGCATTTAGAAGATGGTTTTGAAATACATAAAATAACTAAAGCAGCATTTGTTAACCTTACAGTGGCATATGACACTGTCCACCATCAATTGCTGCTCAAAAAGCTCTACTTCTTTACTGAATATCACAGACTAACAAATATAGTCACTGCTGTAATTCAAAACTGATGGTTATTTCTTGAATTTCAAGGGAGGCAGAGTCACTAGAGAAATCAAAGGAACTGTCTCCCAAGGAAAGAGTCCTGGCAACATTACTTTTTAACAGTTACACAAATGATCAACTGAAATTCCCATTTGCCAGGCGTTTCATCCTTGTGGATGATTTTGCCTTGATAGTCCAGAGGATACTTCTGAGTCCATTGAGCGCCAGCTAACCTCTAGATCTAGAACAGAGCTGTCCAAATTATGGCCCGTGGGCCAGATCCAGCCCATGACACCAATTAATCCGGCCCATGCTGCCCTCGCTGCTCCCAAAATCGGAAGTAAAACATGCATGCACATTTTACTTCTGCTTCCAGGTGGGAGGAACCATGTGACCGGCAAGCTCAACCATGTGACTGGCCTGCGGCCTGAAAAGTTTGGACACCCCTGATCTAGAATATCTTTCCTTATATTATAAAAACCAAGCAGCTGAAATCAAACCCTTTAAAAACACAGATCTGTTCCTTTCACATAAAAAGCAGAGAGGAAGCTCCAAGTTAGCTACGAAGACAAGATTTTGGAATATTGCTCCACCCAAAGTGCTTGAGTGTCACTAGATTGACCTGCCACTCCAAAAAAAAATCCCTTTGTCTATACACCAAATGGAAAGTTGCCACCAAAATAAAGGAAACTGGTTGGTTCAAATTGGAATGCAACAGCTCTGTCCCTGTGCTACTCCTCAGCAGTGTCATATGGTTAAATCAGCACATGTTAAACAGGTGGATGTTGCTCTTAATGAATCATGCAGGATTATTAGTGGCTGCCTGAAACTAACCACTGCTGGAAAAGTCTGTGCTAGCAAATAATGAGAGAAATAAGGTAATATAGCATCATCCTATCCATTTCATAGATAACATCACCCCAGATAACACCTAAAACTGAGGAAATCTATTCTGCATACATCTCAAGCTCTAAATATTAAACCAGAAGAGGCTACCCTAAACCTATGGAGAGCAAAAACAACACACCTTGCTGAATGAATGAATGAATGTCTCCCACCAAGACAGGATTCTGGCTGAGCCATCTAGAAGTCACTTAATAAAGTAAAATGGGGCTACTTGGATACAGGACAATTTTTCTGTGAATGTGGAGCAATATTTATGTGCAAGCAATTTATGCAGCATCACATATACAAAAGAAGATCTAGTAAATGGCTGAAATATTGCTATAAATTTAGCCTACATCTAATCATTTTAACATTTTTATTTGTGCTGCATTTTTTTGTGATATCAAGTTACCCCCAACTTATGGCAACCCTATGAGTGAACAATCTCCATAATCATGTAGACTATATATGTCCATAATTTTAAAACATGCAATGCTCAAAAGAGAGAGAAAGATTACAGCACTGATTAATATATAGGGAACATGGGTTCAAATAAACAAACACAAAACATGGGTCAGTCACCCTTCCTCAGCCTAACCCAATCACAATGTCCTTGTTGAGAGTTCACAGTTAGGAGCCAAATGGCCTCAGCCCAACATAGAGACAGTGGGCTGCATGTTGTCCACCCTGATGTAGAAGGTGAAACCATTTGCTGCAGAGCAGATATTGCTTCACATTTTCCTAGAAGTAGCTGTACTCTTGCCATGAGCAAAGCAATCTTGCCACTTGCTTAGGCAGCATTGATGAGGTGCTGTGCAATTTTCTTTCCATGCGCTCAAAATGCCCAGAACAAGCCACTCTGCTGCAGGCTGATTTACAAGTCCTGAGAACCTGCTGTTATTCCTTTGGTTTCAATTTCCAACTCAGGACAAATTCAGATGTCTGGATAGCAGATTCTGGAATGCAGCAGGCTCTAGCTGGACACATAGCCTGCTCCATCTTGGCAGGAACCAGGACTGTACTTGGCTGCATTCGAATAAGCCTTTTACAGTATAAGTAGGGGCATAATTTCAAGAAAAGACTGAAGGTAGAAAGGGGAAAGCCTTGGAAAGAACAAGGCTGGGAAACATCCAGCTAAGAGGCTGAAAGCCTCTCTTGTTGTTGATAGCAATCCTCTCTCTAAGGGTCAATGAAATTTCTTTCTTTTCTTTCCGTTGTACTGTATTTATATACTCGTGTCTAGCCAAAAGGTTCCCAGGATACTTCACATCAAAATACAAAGGGCTATAAAATTATTGCAAGCAAATCAATACAACACAATGTTGATTGATCATAAACAACATCAGCAACAGCAGTGGAAAGTGACAAAGAACTGGAAAAGCTTTTAAGAATAACAGCAAAAAGCCTTTGCTTCCACTGCTTCCCAGGTTGCATCAACAAAAAGGCCTGCTTCCTCGACATCACTAGAGACACACACCTAGAAGTGCTATTGCTGTCTGGGTCTGTACAGAATGCAACATCTAGGAGTGGTGTTTGGGTTATTGTGCAGGAGATCCAGGTATTTACAACTCCACAATATTAATTTCAATACACTGTGTTCTAGATAAATGAATAAAGATATGTTAATTGATGTGGGCTCAGAAATGCCACCTCGAGCCATGGAGTGTGTGTGCAAAACATGGAACACAGGAAGCTGCTACACTGAGGCAGGTCCTTTGCCTTCTAATAAGAACATAAGAACAGCCTTGCTGGAACAGGCCACAGCCCATCCAGTCCAGCATTCTGTCTCACACAGTGGCTCACCATTTCCTTCAGGGTATTCCCAAGGAGATGCCTTCACCTGCTTAGGATTCCCTGGAAATGGCATTGAGAGATATCCTGCCTATCTCTCCAACCCGGAGGTTGTCCTTAGGTAGCCATAATTATAGCCATTGATAGCCTTGTCCTCCATGAACTTGTCTAATCCTTTCTTAAAGCTGTGAAGACTGACAGCTGTCACCACTTCTTCTGGCAGGGAGTTCCATAGACCAGTAATCCTCTGGGTGAAAAAGTACTTTCTCTTATTTGTTTGAGAACTAGTACCCAAAAGTTTCATGGAGTGTCCCCTAGTTCTAGTGTTGTGCGATAGGGAAAACAGTTTTTCCTTATCTACCTTGTCCACACCGTGCATGATTTTATAAACTTCAATCAGGTCACCTCTTAGACGCCGTCGTTCAAGAGTGAAAAGGCCCAACCGTTGCAGCCTCAGATGGTAAGGAAGGTGTTCCAGTCCCCTAATCATTCTGGTTGCCCTCCTCTGTACTTTCTCCAACTCCAGTCTTGGCATTATAATAGGCAGCACCAACAAAGCTGGGCGCCCTCTTCCTTTTAGAATTAGACACACATAATAGTAGGAATACAGTATACAAAACTGCTATGAATATATGCCTCTACAATGTAGTCATGGCAGCTTTGTATGAACTGGCATGACTATATTGCATAGGCATATAATCATAGCAACATCTGAAAATCTTGATTGACAACAGCTCCCAAGTTTCCAGGCCAGAGGTCCTCAATCTTTTTAAGCCGGGTGCCGGGTCACACTCCCTCAGACTGTTGAGGGGCCGGAGTGGTGGTCCCCCCACTGCTGCCACTGCCAAAGGTGGCAGCGGCAACCACCTCAAGCTCACCACACTCCCAAAAAGCCCACACATACCGCTCCCCTGCTTACTGGCCTAGAGGAGCTGCATCACATGAGTAAAGGAAATGCACCTGTAGCCACCGGAAACGCCCCCACAACTGTTTCCACTTCAGCTGCCACCTCCTCAATCACTGTCTCCTCGGCTTGCCTTGGCATGTCCATAATGGCGCTACGTAGCAGGGCAGATGTTATAAGCCTTACAACATCCGCCCTGCTATGACATGCCATTAGGGACACGCCAAGCCAAGCAGAAGAGATAAGGATTGAGGAGGTGGAGCTGGATGATTTGGTGTTGCGGGCTGGATCCAATCCGTGGGCCGTAGGTTGAGGATCCCTGTTCTAAGTAAAGGTCCTTCCTAACCTTAGCCAGACATGCCAGAGATTGGACCCAAGACCTTTCACGTGAAAAGTGTATGCTCTACTGTTGAGCTACAGCTCTACCTACCTCTTAGAGACTGTTTTCAAAGCATCCTGTTTTTAAAAGGTATTGCACCCTTTCTCCTGGTTGCAACTTCTGTTAGATATAGGCAAGCTTGGAGAAAAAAGCGTGATAATTTATTTGAATAAGGTGCATTCCATCTCAACCACAAAATAAATCTAGATGATAGAGAATGAATGAATAAATAAATCCGATTGCTTTTTCATACATCCTTTCCAGACTCGGTCAATATGAGCCATTCCTGTAGCGAAGGTGGTTGAACTGAGGCCAGCCTCTGAAGCAGTGTGTGATGATAGTACATAAACCTTCAGAAATATATCCTCGGCCTCAAGGCAGCATGGCCAGTGCCCACCCAAAACAAGTATGGCCAAGAAAAGTTACTTTCTTGGACTGTAGTTCAGAGAATATTTCAGCCAGGCATAGCTCCTGAACTGACTTTACTGGCTGTAATGTTCTAGGAACGCTAGTCCATGTTATTGTTCTTCAGATGTACACAGCCCATCAGATATTCAGACTAGAGTTTTGGAAGCCCACTACTCAATCCTAGCCATGGACTTAGGAGTCAATGAAGTATTGCCTGATAATGTACCTTGTACTTACTAGTGCTACTCTCTGCATCTGCTCCATTATGATCTTTTTAATGCCAGTTGCACTAAGATGGTTTTTCAATCCTTTTCAGATTGCTCCCATCACTCCTATCATTACTCGTATCACTGTTTCTCTTTTCTCCCAGAGACACTATACAGTACTTTAGTTCTCAAATCTGGATATCTCATGATCTTTTCAATCCCTTTTTCTTCCATCCAACTGTCACCTGGGATTGCCACATCAATCATCTTTGATTAGGAATGCATGGTTAAGACATCTATGCTTCTACAGGTTAAGGGTGGATAACTTTTTTGGCTCACAATATCCAAAATAACCCAGAAGTACATGCAAGGGCCATTCTGGCTGGATAACTCTGAGAACTGTAGCTCAAAAGTATTACTTTTCCAGGCTTTGCTTCCAATATGACAGAGGGGCAATGTGCTATTACAGCTGCTGCTGCCAGGGCACCATTCCTGCTTCCGAACCAAACCATATTCCAGCTAATGTATTGGGAGTCTTGCCATAGTTTTGGAGGGAGGAGCAAAGCCTTCTACAATCGTGATTTGGCTTGGACAATGGAAAATCTAATTAGTTATGGCCTTCCATAGGAAAGGTATGTCCAATTTCCCCCCCTGCTTCCAAGTTTCATCTTTTTTGTTGGCTTATACCATGGTGAGAAATACCACCTGCTTCCTTCCTGCACAAGAACCAGAAAGAGTCCTGCACTTTGATACCCTTAAAAATAACCCATAGGACAAAAATGGAAATTCACAGAAGATGACAATCAGGTCTTACTTGTCAGCTTAAGCCCCAACACTGACTATACTTGCTGTCTCCTTTCCCCTCCCATACAATTATGTGGTAGACTAAGCAATTCTGTTGTAAACGTATGAGTCCTCCACCCGGTAGTGGAATGTATATGAAAATATGGACAAAATGTACTAATTGGCAAATGGGATGTGCACCAAAATACTACAATATGGAGCAGAGCTTGGAAAAATCATATTCTGAGGCTTAAATGTCCTAGAAATGCTGGCTAGGTAGCTCATTCTTTTAGGTATCTGGCTGTGGAGCCAGAGGTTGGGAGTTTGATTCCTCATTGTGCCTTCAAAAAGGAGCGCCAATCTGTGTGGCCTTGAGCAAGCTGCACACTACCTGAATGTCCTCAGTAGAAGGGAGTGTAACCTACTTCTACATATTCTCCACCTAGAAAACCCTGGAAAGGATTGCCATAAATCAAAATTGACTTGACAGAGCACAATTATTAATTATTATTAAAAGTCCTAAAATCTCCTAGCTTCTTTGGCAACTATATTGTGGTCCAAAAGATAGGTTTTCCAAGCTATGTTGCAAAGTGCTCTTCTTATTCAGGGTTCAAATCGGTTAACCTGTTTCTCAGAATATTCTGTTACAAGCCCTCTCCTTGCTTTTTCACACACTCACAACATGCATGCTGCAGCCCTTCAGCTTGCTCAGCAATCAATGGGTAATTGTTGGCCATCAACCTTCTTTCCTTGCATTTCTGCATTTCAGCAAACTTTAGTGTGTCCACAAACTTGCTTAGATTCCTATGTATGAACATTAACCAGATCTTTCTCTTTCAAGATACAATCAAACATAATGGGTATTTTGGCTCCAAACAATCCTTCACGCTACAATTGCTTCTCCTTCTCATTTTTTCCAATTGGAGGTTGGATTTCATCATGACCTGAAACTCAACATAAACACAACACCACCCACCACCCCCAAGATCATGGCATCCAGACTCATCACCCCCTGGCAAATCGAAGGGGAAGAATTGGAAGCAGTGACAGACTTTATCTTCTTGGGATCTAAGATCACTGCAGATGATGACTGAAGCCATGAAATAAGACACTTACTTCTTGAGAGATAAGCTATGAGAAACCTAGGCAGCATAATAAAAAGTAGAGACATCACCCTGCCAACAAAAGTCTGCATAGTCAAAGCAATGGTCTTCCCAGTAGTAATGTATGGCTGTGAGAGCTGGACCATAAGGAAGGCTGAGCACAGAAGAATAAACGCCTTTGAACTGTGGTGCTGGAGGAGACTCTTGAGAGTCCCCTGGACTAACAGGAGATCGAATCAGTTGATCTTGAAGGAAATCAACCCTGACTGCTCCTTGGAAGGACAAATATTGAAGCTGAAACTCAAGTACTTTTGGCCACCACGTGAGAAGAGAGGACTCACTTCAGAAGGGCTCGTGCTGGGTACCTTGAAAGGGTGCAGGACAGGTACTATCTTTTAGGAGTGTCTATCCTAAGTACTGCAGTGGCTCAAGTCGCTAAGACGCTGACTGGGAAACGGAAGGTCAGCAGTTCGATTCCCGAGTACTGCAGGACGGAAATGAGCTCCCGTCATCATGCCTGCCACATGACCACGGAAACGTCTGCAGAAGCAGACAACACTGGCTCTTCGGCTTAGAAACAGAGATGAGCACTGCACCCTAGAGTCGGATACAACTGGCTATCGAGCAAGGGAAACCTTTACCTTTTCCTTTTATCCTAAGAAAGGGAGCAGCTTTGCACCATGCCCAAGGAGGGGGAGGGGGGTCAAGGGCAGGGACTGTCCTTCACCCTGAGGGGAGGGAGAGAGAAAATGGGGGGGGGGGAGAGATAAGAAAGGGGAGGGAGAACAGGGAAGGCAGCTCCCTGCCTACCTCCTTCCATCGCCTGCCGCTTGGCTCCTCATGGGGATGCGGCCGGAGGAAGGCGCCCCAGCTTCGGCCGGGGTGAACTCCACACCATCCGGCGGATCGGGGCTTGGTTGAGGAGGGTGGGGGGCTGGGAATAAAGAGAAGAGCCCTGGTGGCACAATGGTTAAAACTGCTGTACTGCAGCCCAAACATTGTGAGTTCAGTTCTGATGGGGATACAAATGAGACTCATCCTTGCATCCTTCCGAAGTCAGTAAAATGAGAACCACATGTTGGGGGACAAAAATGCTAATTACCTTGTGAACTGCCCAGGGAGTGTACTAAGTGCAATGAGGTGGTTCTTCTTCCCTCTCTAGATCAGACGCGAAACTGCCAAAATGATGGCACCTTTCGGTGAGTTCATTCTGCAGTTCCTTTTGCCTGACCTAGTGTGAGAAAGATTAGCCAGCAACACAAGGTTGCCACCAGGGTACACCCGATTGTGGTTCAAAAATGCCACAATCTTTGAGGATATCAGAGAATAAGCTAAAGAAAAATGCTGCAGCACTTTAATGACTAACTGTTATATTTCAATGTGAACTTTCATGGATCAAGTCCACTTTATCAGACAAGTTTAATTAATCCATGAAAGCTGTGTTTCACAGACTAACATGGCTACTATTCCAAAAAATATTCGAGGGGGCTCTATCTGTGTACCCTTATGAGGCGGTTGTTTTTTCTTTTAATCGTGTCAGAACCACACAAAGAGTTGAAAGGATTTTAGCTGGAGAAACTGCTCAGGGGATGCCCGAATGAGGCTCCTTTCATGTCACCAAAATCTGGGCATGAGGCAGTACATAAGTGTCATTAGTAAAGTAGTAAAGCAAATTAGTAAAGTAGTAAGAAACCTTTACCTTTACTAGTAAAGGTTGCCCTTGCTTGAAAGCTATTTGTATCCAACTCTAGGATTCAGTGCTCATCTCTGTTTATAACCAAAGAGCCAGCACTGGCTGCGTTTTGCAGACGTTTCTGTGGACATGCCACAGGCATGCCTCAACATCAAAGTGCACGGAATGCTGTTTACCTTCCCACCGAAGTGATCCCTATTTATCTGCTTGCAATTTTTTGCTTTCAAACTGCTAGGTTGGCAGGAGCTAGGACAGAGACGTGTAAGAAGTGCCACAAAGAGAGCCCCATGGAAGAGACTTGTGAAGCGCCTCCCTTCAGTTGTGAGGAGGGAGAAAGAGAGTCCTGAGAGAAGGTTGCTGACCAGGCTTCAGGCAGCAGAAACAGCTGAGGCACTTTTCAGCCAACCTCAGAGGAGGGTGGGGGAGGCTAGGTGAGGCGAGAGATTTAATTAAGGCTCCAGGCAGGTGAGGGAGTGGTTGGGATGCTCCTTCTCCCCACATGTTGAACCTCTGCCTGTCCTGATGTCTTTTCCTCATGGCTGGGAGAAAAGAAGGTGGGGGGAAGAGTCCTATGTATGGGAAATGGGGGTTCAGGGGGGTCCCTTCCCTTCAGCCCCAATCTTAGGGGCATCAGGAAGGGAAGGAGAAATAGTGGGGGAGACCCCCATGAAGCCTTAAAAAGATGATATGGAGTGGGAAGAGCACCCCCACGGGTCCTACCTTGACCCTAAGATTGGGGCTGAAGAGAAAGAAACCCCCCAGGACCCCCATTTTCTATACATAGGACTCCATTACCCCCAGCTGCTTCATTTTTCACAACCATGAGGGGAAAACGTTAGGACAGGTCAAAGGTGGGGAGCCTTCATTAAACCTCTGACCTCTCCTGGCCTTCCTCCTCTTCCTCTCCCCCCTCCTCTGATGTTAGCTGAGAAGTGCCTCAGCTGTTTCTGCTGCCTGAGGCCTGGCCACCAACCCCAACCCCCCTCAGGGCTCGTCCCCTCCTCCTCCTCCCTCCCTGTTGTGTTTGGAATATTGTGCCTTTAAGTAATGTAACACTCGAATGAGTGGATATAATAACCACCAGCTGTAACACTGTAACCTTCTGTATCAGGACGCGAGCTAGTGACCACTAGGGGCAATAGCGAGCGCCCAGCTCACATGGTTCCAATTCCCCAAATACCTACAGCGCGGGAAGATTCCCGCCACCACCTCACCTGGACAAGAAGGGCGTGACGGGGAATGACGTCACGCAGACAGTAGCCAATGGGCTATCGAGGAGCCACATTCAAATGTATAGCCACAGTATATATTGAGCTGTTCATCCGCCATTACCACATGTTCCCCCGGACCATCATGCAATAAAGATGTGTTAAGCCAACCCTTCGGCTGTTTCTATTGTCTTGGTTCTCATACACTAAACTCCCCACAACTGTAGGGAGGTGCCTTGTAAGTATAATCCATGAGGCTCTCTTTGGGGACATTTGGATTCTTCCTACACGGGGATGGAGTGACACAAATGGGGAGGGGAGAATCCTCCCCTCCCACCACTAGGAGACCCCAGGGGAATCCCTTCCCTCCCTCTCAGAAAACCTCCTCCTCTGGCCAACCTTGCAAGAGGGGCATTTAGTGCGTTGGGGGAAAATCCCATTGCACAATCCATGAGGCAGGAAGACTCCACCGCCACCACCTGCGAAGTATTTACCCAGTGGTGGGCTCCAACAAATTTTATTACCACACTGTGGCTGTGGTGTGGTGGGCATGGCCAGGGGGAAAAGCCCTGCGTTGCACCGGAATTAGGACCACAGTACTTTATTTCAAAACTTGGATGGACAGGGCCAGCCAGAATTTCTGCTACCGGTTCTGGCAAACTGGTGTGAACCTGCTGATGCCCACCACTGGATTTACCCCATCTTTTCCTCCTCCAACTGCAGTCACCCGCAGGCCCGTCTGGCTCCCCCAATCTGAAGGCGCGGGGCTTCTGCTGGTTCTGCCATTGCTGCCTGCTGCCTTCTCTGGTCCTCAAACTTCAGGCGTAGCTCCCAAGGTGGCAGAGCTTGCATAGCAGCAGAAGGGCGCCATTTGACTTTATAAGTAGGGGCACACCGGGATATCTCCCAGTGTCCCGTCTGGCCAGCATGGGCCTGGAGAAGACCTTGATGTTGAGACAGATAGAAGGCAAAAGACCTGTTTCCTGTGTTTGAAAAATGGGGGTGGAGCTCAACTGCTGCTTTTGAATGCCTTGCCTGAAAAAGTGATCATGAATCACAAAAGCTTGCAATGATTTATTATTTTTTTTAGTGATCCAGAAAAGGTATCACCCACTACTACTTCTGCACATGTTTTAAACATGAATCACACGGCTGACTTTGCTTATTCAACCAATAAGTTATTCTCTTTCAAGCTTTTCTTCTTTTTGTTCTTTTAACCTTGAATGAACAGTTGTAACATTTGCTACTTTTTGTTTCTGAACACGTGACCCAATCGTTCCAATATTCTTCATTTTCTGTGTTTTATTATTTCTTGGTCTTTTATTCTTTTGCCTTATTACATCCTCATGGGGCTCCCATCTCAAGCAAAGAATTCCTTAGCAATAAATACTCTGCAATAAATCCAAATGTCAGTACAGTACATCTAATTTTTTACTTGCAGCCTGTTTTAACGTCCAAGAGTCCTCAACATTTGATCAGATCAAGATGCTAACATCTCTGGATGCTAGCTGTTACTAATTAACAGCCCTAATCATGACAACTGAGAAGTAGGCATACTCAAAACATATGCTTTTTAATATGCAAAATCAGCTGATGCACTAATCATAAGTTGTCAAAGACAAGTAGCCAGCAAATCAAAACAGAATAAAAACACTACCTAACTTTAGTGTATGGGACCAAAGACACCAGGACAGCCGAAGAGCTGGCTTAACACAACTTTATTACATGCTGGTCAGAGGGAACATGTGGTAATGGCGGATGAACAGCTCAATATATACAGTGGCTATACATTTGGATGTGGCTCCTTGACAGTCTATTGGCTACTGCCCGCGTGACCTCATTTCAGGTCACGCCCTTCTTGTCCAGGTGAAGGTGGTGGCGGGAATCTTCCCGCGCTGTTGCTCTTAGGTGAGTCTTGGACCAATGAGCTTGGACGCTCGCTATTGCCATCTAGTGGTCACTAGCTCGCGTCCTATTAGGGTTATAGTGATGCAGCTGAGGTTACAATGTTACACATGGAAAAGGTTACATTGGATACACATGGATAGTTACATTGTTTAAAGGCACATGCTTTAGAACACAACATCTCTCCCCCCTAGGATGAGACGAAGTCTCTTAACCAAGATGGTTTCTTGCACTCGCGTTTGGGCCGCGATGTGGGTTGGCCCCCCCGGGGGCCGCTCCCATTTCCTTGTTCCCTGGACCCTTGTCCTGTAATGGGAGAGGGAGACTCGTTAGTGGCTTGCTGCGGTTTTGCAGCTTTAGGGGAAAGGGTAGATTCTGTTGTGGGTGAACCGGGGGCACCAGGGGCTAACGCAAAACCCCTCTTCTCGCTTGGATGGGTGGGGGACCACTCCGAAACCCCCCCCCCCCGGTTCTGTAACTCAAAATTAAACTCTGCTGGGGGATCCCGCGGGATATCTACGAGGACAAATTCCTTTTCCTCCCCCCTTGGTGGGGACTCTGGGCCCCCCTCTCCTCCCCCTTGGGCTAAACGGGTGGGGAAGAACCCTAACGCTGAATTCGGCTCCGCGCTTTCAGCGCCCTGCTTTCCCGGGACCCGGTTCCGTAGCTGGTCCGCGTGCCGCCGCCAGAGTAGACCTGTGTTGGTCTCCACGCGGTACGACACGGGACCGGCCTGCTCCACTACCACCCCCGGTACCCAGGCTGGTCCCGCGTTGGCGTAGTTCCTGCAGTGCACGGGGGCACCTACGCTAAAACTCTTTGTGGCCTCTAGCCCTATGTTCCTTCCCTTGTCTTCTACTCTCGTGGGGTCTAGCCTAGTGAGAATGGTGGTCAGTTTCCTGCGCATTAAGAGCTCCGCGGGAGAGTATCCTGACGCCAACGGGGTCACCCTGTACCCTAGCAGAAACTGGCACACTTGCAGGTTGAGGTCCCCGGGGCCCATGCGCCGCAGCGCGTCCTTCGTGGTGCGGACGAGGCGCTCCACTTGGCCATTGGTGGCCGGATGGAAAGGGGCGGAGGTGATGTGCCGGATGGCGTTGATCTCTGTGAACGCCCTGAACTCAGCGGACGTGAAGCAACTAGCGTTATCGCTAATTAGAGTGTCGGGTATGCCGAACGTGGAAAAAATTCTCTGCAAATGCTTAATTGTCGCGGCCGAGGAGGTGCTTGTGACTGGGATGACCTCCAACCACTTGGAAAAGCGTCCACAACAAGGAGAAACAGAGTTCCTCGGAACGGGCCGGCGAAATCTATGTGTATCCGGGACCACGGCCCCTTAGCCGCGTCCCACTCCCTGTGGGGAAGACGGGCCTCTTCCGGCCTGGAGCATTGGCAACTCTCACAAGTGCCGACCATGTGCTCGATGTCGGCGTCTAACTGGGGCCACCAAAAGTAACTACGGGCCAGCGCTTTGGAGCGCACGATTCCGGGGTGGCTGACGTGCAGCAGTTTAAGCACCCGCGGCCGAAGGGACGTGGGGATCACCACCCGCTGCCCCCACAAGAGACACCCCCTCTCTAGGGACAGCTCCAATTTTTTCCTGAAAAACAGAGCGAATTCCTCCGCTGGGGAAGACGTTGGCCACCCTTTCTGCACCCAGGAGCTAATCGCCGCCAACGTCTTGTCCTTGCCTGTTGCTCTAGCGATGTCGGCGGGTAGTATGGGGGGAACTATCCAAAACCTCAATCATGAGCACCTGGCGGTCTCGCCCCTCCCCGCCCACGTGGTTGTGCTCCTGGGGGAGGGGGGACCTCGACAGAGCGTCTGCATGGCTAATCTCTTTCCCGGGCCGGTACACCAACGCGTGCTGGTAGGTGTTGAGGAAAATGGCCCACCTGAGCATCCTCGGGGACAGGATTTGTGGCGTGGGCTTATCTGCGGTAAAAATGCCTAGCAGGGGCTTGTGGTCAGTCACGATGGTGAAAGGGCGGCCATAAAGAAAATCGTGAAATTTTTTGGTCCCTGCAATTATCGCCAGCGCTTCCCTGTCTGTCTGGGCGTAATTCCTCTCCGCTTGGGACAGGGACCTGGAGTAAAACGCTATTGGGGCCTCCCTCCCGTTTTCCAACACGTGGCATAACACAGCCCCCACCCCCACAGGGGATGCATCACAGATCAGTACCACCGGCCGTTTGGGGTCGAAATGGGTCAGAATGGTGTCAGACGCCAGGAGTTGTTTCAATTCCGTGAATGCCCTCTCCTGGTCATCGCCCCACTTCCATGCCGCATCTTTCTTGAGCAACTTGTGAAGCGGCTCAGCCACCGCAGCCTTCCGAGGAAGGAAGGAGTGGTAGAAATTTAAGAGCCCTAGGAACGACTGCAACTCGGGCTTGGAGGTGGGGCGAGGGGCTTTCTTGATGGCAGCCACCTTGGATTTGGACGGTTTTATCCCCTCGGGTGTTACTCGGAACCCTAAGAACTCAACCTCCTTCGCGAAGAAGACGCATTTGTCTTTTCGCAACCTCAACCCCGCTTGTTCGAATGCCTCCAAGACCTTGTTTAGCCTTTCAGCCAACTCAGCCTCACTCCCCCCCCCGTTATCAAAACATCATCAAAATATGGCAAAACGCCGTCCAGCCCTTTGAGGAGGTGTTCCACGAGCGACTGGAAAATTCCAGGCGCCGAGTTCACGCCGAATTGGAGGCGCGTCACCTGGAACGCCCCCTTATGCGTGACTATGGTCTGTGCAGCAGCTGCGGCAGGGGTTACCATGAGTTGCTGATAGGCCTGAGCCAGGTCGAGCTTAGCGAAACACTTTCCCCCATGTAACCTGGCTAGCAAATGGCTGACCACCGGCACCGGATACGCATTAGGGCGGATTGCCTTATTAATGGTGCAATTATAATCGGCGCAAATGCGAACCTCCCCGTTGGCCTTCAGTGCCGTGACAATTGGAGTTTCCCACTCCGCAGAATCAACAGGAACAAGAATCCCCTGGCCCACTAATTTGTCCAGTTCCGCCTCTATTTTGTCCTTTAGTGCAAAAGGCACTCTGCGCGGTTTGAGTCTTATTGGGCGGACCTCCGGGTCCAGGTCGAAAGTTACTGGGGGTCCATTGAATTTCCCAAGTCCCTTTTTGAAGACTTCAGGGTGCGCGTCGCACACCCTCTGTATTGGATCAGTCCCAACGGCGTGCACCCCCCCAATGAATAAACCCAGGGGCTGAAACCATTGAGTCCCGAGGAGGCTGCAATTTCCCCCCTTAAGAACGACTAGGGGGAGTTCTGCGGCATGCCGCTTATACTGGACCTGGAATTTCCCAACCCCCAACACCGGGATACTGTTCCCTTGTACATCCCGAAGCGTGGACCTCAACGCTTTGAGCTTGGGCCGTACGTGGGGGGCAATTCTCAAAAACTCCCTCTGGGAAATGATGGAATATGAGGAGCCAGAGTCAATCTCCATCCTGACAGGGGCCCCTTGCACCAGTACCTCAACAAAGTAGCGGGGGTGTCCCAAGGACACGCTGAAAACTGGAGCGTCGTCGTCGCTGTCGTCGGAGATGCGGCCCACGCCGTCCTGCTTCCTCGTGGGCCGGGCGCCATCCTTGATTCTCGTCGAGCGGTCTGGCCTCGCCGCGCGGTCGGGCGAGCTTCCCCGGTCCTTGCGCCGTTGTCTGCATACTTTGGCGATGTGCCCGCGTCGTCCACAGTTGTGGCACTCGGCTTTTCTGAAAGGACACCTGGCGCGGTCGTGAGCCGCTCCGCAACCGTCGCAACGCCGGCCCTCCTTCCGGACCCTCCGGACGTCCTCGTCGTCGCTGTTTTCGGCGGACGATTTCGAAATTCGCCGGGCTGCGTGCACCGCACCCTCTGTTTTGTCGGCCTTCGGACGCCAGTCCTGGAGCTCCTGTACCCCGGCCTTCGTGGCTTCCGCGGCCTGTGCCGCTTTCAGGACCTCCTGCAATGTGGGGGGCGGCTCCTGATTCATCAGCGTGTGCTGGATTTCGGCATCCTTCAGGCCGCATAGCACGCAGTCCCTGAGGGTGACTTCCAAGTTCTCCCATTTGCATGGGCCGGCAGCCAGACGCAGGGCCGCTACGAAGGCGGCAACCGACTCACCAGGCGCTTGGACTCGCCTCCAAAACGCGCTCCGAGCGGGA
>JAWDJE010000004.1:26330000-26370000 GCA_035047345.1 Bradypodion ventrale | reverse complement strand
AACTCAAGGGAGGCAAACCATTGGTCCTTCTTTGATGTTTGCAGATTAATACACAATAGGCAGTATTACAAAGCCAAACACATCTTTATTGCAGGATATGCAATCTGAACATGAGGTAATGGCGGAGACACAGCTCCTTATATATGGCACAGTACATTTGAATTTAGCTCCACGGTTGTTCATTGGCTCTGGCATCCGTGACATCATTGAGACGTACGGAATACCTTACAAGGATTTACCTGCAGCGGGAATCTTTCCCGCGGGAGACTTTGGTTGGTTGTTTTATACCATGTGATCCGAGCGCTTGCAGCTGCCTCCGATGTCCTCTAGAGGCAGCTGAACCGCGTATCACATCAGCTGTGCTACATTGAGTTACATTGTAATCATTCACAGTTACATTCTTAAAGGTACGGAACTCCATACACAACACCCCTCCCCCCTAGGATGGGATGAAGTCCCTTAACCATTGTGGTGGCCCGCATGTTCGTTTGGGCTGTGTGGCAGCTTGGCCGAGCTCAGAGGAACTGGGGTGTCTGAGCTCCGCAGATTCCTGCCCTGCAATGGGAAAACAAGACTCATTAGCTGTGTGTCGGGAACATTGTTCCGATTCAGACGGGGAACCTGGGAGGGGAGATTGTAACTTAAAACCCCGTCTTGTCCCCGTAGAGGCAGGAACACTGTCCCACCTAGTACTCGGAGCGGCAGACGACTCAACAGGAGATTGCCTCGTTTATCTGGGAGCAGGGGTTGAGACCAAGGGCTCAGGGGTTCCCGGGACTAAATCAAAACCACGCTTCTCGCTTGGATGGTGAGGGAACACGCCACAAACTCCTCCCGAGCCCGTAAACCAAAAACTGAACTCTCGGGGTCTGTGCTATCTCCCTCTTCCTCCCCCCCCCCCACCCGGAAGGTACAAAGGACAGGGATTCGACCTCACATTTTTGGGGAAGGGATTGATATAAGGATCCTCCTGCAGAAGAGGGTACTTTGTGTCTCTGTAATGTTCCCCTCGTGGGAGGTCCTCTGTGTCTCCCCCTTGGGATTTGCAGGTGGGGGAGGACCCTAACATCCTGGCTTTCCTCTCCCTGGACGTCCGATTCCCAATGCCTGAGTTGGTTAGTGTGTCTCCTCCAGAGTAAACCTGTACTTGTTTCTACTTTGTAGGACACTGGCCCAGTCTGTTTGATTACAACCCCTGGGACCCATGTTGGACTGGTGGCTGCATAGTTCCTGCAATGCACTAGGTCCCCTACTTTGGTGTGTCCCATTTCTACTTTTCTCCCCTTATCCTCCACCCTGGTCGGATCCAACCGATCAAACAGCGATCCAACCGATCCTGTGCATGAGGAGTTCTACAGGCGAGAGTCCTGATGCCAGGGGGGTTGCTCTGTAGCAAATGGGAAACTGGCACAGTTGTAAGTTTAGATCCCCAGGCCCTATCAGCTGAAGTGTCTCCTTGGCGCTCGACCTGGCCGTTTGTTGTGGGGTGAAAGGAGGCTGAGGTGACATGTTGAATTCCGTTCTTCTCAAGGAACGCTTGGAATTCGGCGGACATAAAAGTACTGGTGTTATCGGAGACCAGTACATCAGGTAAACTAAAACAACTAAATATTCTGCACAACTGCTTTATGGTTGCGGCTGAAGAGGTATTGGGCATTGGAATAACCTCTAACCATTTGGAAAATGAATCTACCACTAGAAGGAAAAGGGAGCCTCGGAACGGGCCAGTGAAATCGATGTGTAATCAAGACCACGGTCCTCGGGCTGTGTCCCATTCTCTGTGCGGAAGTCGGGACTTTTCGGGTCGGGAACTCTGGCAACGTTCGCAAGTGCCCACCATGTGCTCTATATCAGCATCTATTTGGGGCCACCAAAAGTAACTCCTAGCCAAAGCCTTTGAGCGCACGATCCCTGGGTGGCTAATGTGCAGTAGCTTGAGCACCTTGGGACGCAATGTCTCGGGAATGACCATCCGTTGGCCCCAAAGGAGGCAATCCCTTTCTATGGATAATTCAACCCTCTTTTGGAAGTATGCTTTGAACTCCTCCACTGGCGGAGTCATGGGGCACCCCTTCTTTACCCATGACATTACTTGGGACAGTGTCTTGTCCTTTGCTGTGGCTTGGGCAAGGTCTGTGGGCACTATTGGGGGTGAGTCGAGGGACTCAATCAGCAACACCTGGTGATCCTGCTCCACCTCGCACTCCGGTTCCCCTAGCTTGGGCAAAGGAGATCGGGAAAGCGCATCAGCGTGGCTGATTTCCTCGCCCGGGCGGTGAACCAGCGAGTACTGGTACGCATTGAGAAATATGGCCCACCGAAGCATTCTTGGGGACAGGATCTGGGGCGTGGGCTTACACGTGGTGAAGATGCCCAGCAGTGGCTTGTGGTCAGTTACAATGGTGAACTCTCGACCATAGAGGAAGTCGTGGGATTTCTTTGTTCCCGCGACTATTGCAAGGGCCTCCCTGTCTGTTTGCGTGTAGTTGCGCTCTGCTTTTGAAAGTGACCTGGAGTAAAAGGCAACCGGGGCTTCCCACCCATTCTCCAACACGTGGCACACTGGTGAGGCATCACAAACTAAAACCACGGGCTTTCTTGGATCGAAGTGAGTCAAGATCGCTTCTGAGGATAGGAGCTGTTTCAGCTCCCTGAAAGCCTTTTCCTGGCTGTCCCCCCACCGCCAAACCATGTCCTTCTTTAGGAGGCGATGCAGCGGCTCCGCAATGGATGCTTTCCTTGGCAAGAAGGAATAGTAGAAATTGAGGAGTCCTAGGAAGGACTGCAATTCTGGTTTCGCAGTGAGGCGAGGGGCATTTCGAACAGCCGAAACCTTTGAGTCGGAGGGCTGGACACCATCAGGGGTTATTTTGAAACCTAGGAACTCTACTTCCCTTGCAAAAAACACACATTTGTCCCGTCTTAACCTCAGCCCTGCTTTCTCAAATACTGTTAGAACCTTATCCAATCTCTTGGCCAGCTCTGCCTCGCTCCCCGCAGTTATCAAAACATCGTCAAAATATGGGAGGACTCCGGGGAGGCCCTTTAAGAGGCGTTCCACAAGAGATTGGAAAATGCCGGGGGCTGAATTCACACTGAACTGTAGGCATGTTACCTTGAATGCACCCTTGTGCGTAACAATTGTCTCCGCCGCAGCCACAGCTGGAGTGACTGTTAGCTGCTGGTATGCCTGTGCTAGGTCTAGCTTAGCAAAACATTTACCCCCATGAAGCGTTGCTAGTAAATGGCTAACTACCAGCACCGGGTAGGCATTAGGGCGAATAGCCTTGTTAATCGTACACTTATAATCAGCGCAAATCCTAACCTCCCCGTTGGACTTCATTGCTGTTACAATAGGAGTTTCCCACTCCACAGAGTCCACTGGAACCAGAATCCCCTGACCCACCAATTTGTCCAGTTCCGCCTCAAACTTGTCCTTGAGGGCAACTGGCACTCTTCTTGGTTTGAGCCTGACAGGTCGAATTTCTGGATCCAGGTCAAACGAGACCGGGGGGGCCCTGTACTTTCCAAGGCCCTTCTCGAACACCGCTGGGTGTGCGTCGCACACGTCTTGCATTGGGTCAGTATGGCATTAATGCCGGACAGTTCGATACCCAAAGGGGCAAACCACTGAGTCCCCAGGAGGCAACTGGACCCCTGTTTGAGGACCACTAAAGGCAGTTTCTCTGTGAACCTCTTGAATTTGACCTTAAAATCCCCCCCCCCAAGACCACGATGCTGTAGCCTTATACATCCCACAAATTAGTCTTTAGGGCCTTAAGTTTCGGGCGCACGTGGGGGGGGGATGCGCAAGAATTCTTTTTGGGATATGATGGAGTAGGATGAACCTGAATCTACCTCCATCCTAATCGGGGACCCCTGTAACAGTACCTCAACAAAAAAAAGTTGGTGTGCAACAGACACACGATTCATGGCCGACTCGTCTGAGGAGATTTTCCTGATGCCGTCTGCCTTTCGTCGATGTCACTCCGCAGTCTCCTGGTCCCCTCTGCGCCTTTGCCTGCATACTTTGGCGATGTGGCCTCAGCATCCGCAGCTGTGGCACACAGCCTTCCGGAAAGGGCACCTTTTTTTGGTCATGGGATGCCCCGCAGCCATCGCATCGGCAGTCTCCTTTGTCACCGGTGTGCTTTTCGGACGCCTTCCTCCGGACCTTCTGGATGTCGTCATCATCGCTGGAACCGAACCCTGCTGGAGCTGAGGCTTCCAAAGAGGAGGGGGGCTCGTGGGGGGGTCGGGGTGAGAACCAGGAGGCCTGTATGGCAGACCAGGATCCCTCGAGCGTGGCAGGCCTTACTTTGAAAGTTTTGACTCTGGACCTCGCCACCTCAGCCACCTGAGCCTCCCGCAGGACGGCCTGAAAGGTTAGTTGACTCGGGTCATCAACTTCCACTGGACCTCTTCGTCCCACAGGCCACTAGTAGTCGGTCCCTCACGGATATCTCCAGGTTCTCCCACCAGCACGTGGCAGTGGCCAACCCGAGAGCTGCCGCATAGTCCACCATGGACTCGCCCGGCTGCTGGTCTCGCCTGTGGAACGCGACTCTTGCCAGGAAGATGGACACTGTTGGCTGAAAATGTTCTCGCAGGGCCGCTAGGATTTTTATTTATTTATTTATTTATAGTCATATTTGTATATGCCGCCCACTCAGGCGGAACCCGACTCAGGGCGGCATCACAACAATTCTAAAAATACATAAAAACATTATAAAAACCCCCAACCCACCCCCTTTAAAAAAAACCTATGTCCCGCCCACCCATCCCACCTACTATACAAAGGAAGAAGAGAGAGTTCTTATACAAGCCAGCAGGCGGGCACCATAGTCCCATTCGGGCCCCACACCTGCCCTGCCAGCCAGGTCTTCACTCCTTTCCTGAAGGGCAGCAGTTCACTTTGGAGTCTTAGGTCTATTGGCAGGAGGTTCCAGAGAGTTGGTGCAGACACGGAGAAGGCCCTCCTTCGGGTGCTAGACAGATGTGCATCCCTAGTTGGTGGCACTATTAGAGAGCCCCTCCGGTCCGCTCTGGTTGGAAGGGCAGACACTCTTGGGACGATGCGGTCTCTAAGATATCCTGGCCCCCTGCCATATAGGGCTTTAAAGGTCAAAACCAGCACCTTAAATTGCACCCGGAGACAAACTGGTAACCAGTGCAGCTCCCGAAGTAGCGGTGAGGCATGGGCATATCGGCCACACCCCATCACCACCCGGGCCGCCGCATTCTGGACCAGCTGCAGCCTCCGAATGGTCGTCAAGGGCAGCCCCATGTAGAGCGCATTACAATAGTCTAGTCGGGAAGTAACCAGAGCATGGGTGACCATAAGCAAGGAGCCCCGGTCCAGGAGCGTGCGCAATTGGCGAATCACCCGAAGTTGGGCAAAAGCCCTCCTGGCCACAGCCGCTACTTGTTCTTCTAGCAGCAGCCGCGAGTCCAGAAGAACCCCCAAGTTGCGCACTGGGTCTGTCTGGGGCAAAACAGCCCCATCCAGTACCAAAGGTGGTAACTCCCTGGATAACACGGGGCCCCTTATCCACAGCCACTCTGTCTTGCTGGGATTCAGCCGAAGCCCATTGGCCCCCATCCAGACCCCAATGGCCTCCAGGCATCCAGATAGGATTTCAACAGCATCACTGGGGTCCCCACGGGCCGAGATGTACAGCTGAGTATCATCCGCGTACTGATGGTACCGCACCCCGTGGGAACGAATGATCTCACCCAGTGGCTTCATGTAGATGTTAAATAAGAGAGGAGAGAGCACAGAGCCCTGAGGCACCCCATACTTGAGGGGCCTAGGGCTGGACCTCTCATTCTCTAACCACACCGACTGGGTACGGCCCTCCAGAAATGAGGAAAACCAGGACAACACAGTGCCCTGGATCCCCAGTCCTTCGAGCCGTTCCAGAAGGATACCGTGGTCGACGGTATCGAAAGCCGCTGAGAGGTCAAGAAGAGCAAGGACGGATGGACAACCCCCGTCCCGCTCCCGCCAGAGATCATCCATCAGTGCGACCAATGCCGTCTCCATTCCATACCCGGGCCTGAACCCTGATTGAAAGGGGTCTAGATAATCCGCTTCCTCCAGGACACTCTGCAGCTGGCGCGCCACCGCCTTCTCCAAAACCTTACCCAAGAAGGGCAGGTTGGAAACTGGCCTGTAGTTGTTAAGGACAGCTGGGTCGAGGGACATTTTCTTCAGGAGGGGGCGCACCAAAGCATGTTTTAGCTGTGCAGGAAATACCCCCTCCCGTAATGAAGCATTTATTATCCCCCCTATCCAGCCACCTGTTACCTCCTTGGAGGCTTTCACCAACCAAGTGGGACAGGGATCCAAAGGACATGTAGTGGCACGAACAGCTGCAAGGAGCCTGTCCACATCATCAGGGACAACAGGATCGAACTGATCCCAGATTGTACAGCAAGACTGTGCACCGGCACCCCCCCCCCCGACCCTCCCCATCCACGCCAGGGTTCAATCCTGAACGAATCCGATCGATTTTCTCCACCAGATGGTCAGCAAAGTCCTCAGCCGAACCCTGCCAACCGGGCACCGATCCCCCCCTACCAAGGAGGGACCTGGTTACCCGGAACAGGGCGGCTGGGCGATTATCAGCGGAGGCAATAAGGGCGGTGAAGTATTGCCGCCTCATCACCCCCATCGCCACTAGGTAGGCCCTAATAGCAGCTCTAGCTAGTGTCCAATCGGAGTCATCCTGGGTCTTCACCCAGCGGCGCTCTAGGCGTCTCTTTGCCCGTTTGAGTTCACGCAGTTCATCTGTGAACCACGGAGATGACCTAATCCCCCGGGCGTGGAGAGGCCGCAGTGGCGCGATTTCATCCAAGGCTACTGTTGTCGACCTATTCCACAGGTCGACAAGTGCCCCGGGTGAATCGTGTAGCCGATCCAGAGGAACATCCCCCAGTTCCCTCTGGAATCCGTCTGGATCCATTAGTCACCGAGGGCGGACCATTTTAATCGGCCCTGCCTCCCTACGATGAAGTGTCGCCCCCAGAAAGTCAAGAGTCACCAGATAGTGATCTGACCATGGCACAGGTGAGATGACTAAATCCTGTAGTCTTAGATCACTCTGCCACTGCTCCGACAAGAAAACTAAGTCTGGCATGTGACCACTGCCCCTGGTCGGACCCCGAACTACCTGAGTCAGGCCCATGGCTGCCATGGAAGCCATGAACTCCCTTGCCACCTCAGAAGCCGTCCCCAGCGATGGCAAATTGAAGTCCCCCAGAACCATAAGTCTCGGGAACTCCAACGCCAGCATCGAGGCGGCCTCGAGGAGCTCAGGCAGGGCATCCCTTACCCTGCAAGGGGGCAGGTACAGGAGTAAGATCCCCAACTGACCCTTGGGGCCCAACCGTAGAAGCAGGGCCTCACAACCAGCCACTTGTGGAGCAGTGGCCCTAGCAACTCCCAAAGACTCCCTGGCAACAATGGCGACACCACCGCCCCTCCCCTCAACTCTAGGCTGGTGCCAAATACCGAACCCAGCTGGACACATGTCCGAGAGAGGTACTCCATCTTCAGGAGTCAGCCAGGTTTCGGTGATGCATGCCAGGTCGGCCAGCCCTTCCTGGATGGCATCTTGAATCAGGGGGGCCTTATTACATACCGACCTGGCATTCACCAGCAGCAGCCTAAGGGCGGGGTCACTCCGGATCTGCCGCTCAGGGCCCAGAGATGTACCGGCAGGGCTGGAATGAGGGACCGCACTTAAACATCGGACCCGCATTCCCCGAGTGCGGCCCGCCCCACGGTACCCGCCATACAGCCCCATGCCCGTCACAACACCTATATGGTTCTCCGGAACCTCCCTAGATAGAATGCTGCCCCTCCTTCCTGGCTGGCAGGACCAACATTCCCTCTTCCCTCCCCATCCGCCATCCCCCCCCCAATTCTGGCAACAAACATAGCAAGTCCTGTCGTCGACATCTCCTTTTTCTTCCCCCCAGGTAGGGAGGACGAAGGCAGGGAGCTGGGGGGGGACGTCCGAGCGCTAAAGCAGCCTCCACGGCGGCGACTCCGGCTCCCCAATGCCACAGGGAGCCCTCCTACACTCCCGGCCCAATGGCAGGGGGCGGGGAGGGACAGCCCCGCGTGGCGGCTGCGGCGGCTTCGGTTCCAGCGTTGTCTGCTTCTTCTGCCTCCCATTCCTGGGCGACAGCGGCGGGAACACTGGCGGCGGCGTCTTCCGAGCCTTCCAGGCCGCAGAAGGCTCCCTTTCGTCTCCCCGCCTATGGAGGGGGCGGGGAGAATGCGGCAACACCGGCGGCGGCATCTTCCGAGCCTTCCGGGCCACGGAAGGCTCCCTTTTATCTCCCCGCCGGTGGAAGGGGCGGGGAGAGCGCGGCAACGCTGGCGGCGGCGTCTTCTGAGCCTTCCGAGCTGCGGAAGGCTCCCTTTCATCTCCCCGCCGGTGGAGGGGGCGGGGAGAGCGCGGCAACGCTGGCGGCGGCGTCTTCTGAGCCTTCCGGGCCGCGGAAGGCTCCCTTTCATCTCCCCGCCGATGGAGGGGGCGGGGAGAGCGCGGCAACGCTGGCGGCGGCGTCTTCTGAGCCTTCCGGGCCACGGAAGGCTCCCTTTCATCTCCCCGCCGATGGAGGGGGCAGGGAGAGCGCGGCAACGCTGGCGGCGGCGTCTTCTGAGCCTTCCAAGCCGCGGAAGGCTCCCTTTCATCTCCCCGCCGGTGGAGGGGGCGGGGAGAGCGCGGCAACGCTGGCGGCGGCGTCTTCTGAGCCTTCCGGGCCACGGAAGGCTCCCTTTCATCTCCCCGCCGATGGAGGGGGCGGGGAGAGCGTGGCAACGCTGGCGGCGGCATCTTCTGAGCCTTCCGAGCCGCGGAAGGCTCCCTTTCATCTCCCCGCCGGTGGAGGGGGTGGGGAGAGCGCGGCAACGCTGGCGGCGGCGTCTTCTGAGCCTTCCGAGCCGCGGAAGGCTCCCTTTCATCTCCCCGCCGGTGGAGGGGGCGGGGAGAGCGCGGCAACGCTGGCGGCGGCGTCTTCTGAGCCTTCCGAGCCGCGGAAGGCTCCCTTTCATCTCCCCGCCGGTGGAGGGGGCGGGGAGAGCTCGAGTGGGACCGTATCGACCTTCCAGGGCACCACCATGTGAATCAGTAGCCGTAGCGTGGGGAGGCCAATCTAGGCAAGAAGGCACAAACGCATTTGGCCCTCTTCCTCGATGCACTTGGCGGCCATCGCGTGCCTGAACTGGCACTCGTACAACTCCCATTGTTCTGGGTCCTTGACGTCAAACGGAGGTAGCCTGGTTCTGTGGGAATCCATTATTCCACCTTCGTCGCCAATTTGATATTTGCAGATTGATACACAATAGGCAGCATTACAAAGCCAAACATATCTTTATTTCAGGGCATGCAATCTGACCATGAGGTAATGGCGGAGTCACAGCTCCTTATATATGGCACAGTACATTTGAATTTAGCTCCATGGCTGTCCATTAGTTCTGGCATCTGTGACGTCATTGAGACGTATGGAATACCTTACCAGGATTTACCTGCGGTGGGAATCTTTCCCGCGGGAGACTTTGGTTGTTTGTTTTATACCATGTGATCCGAGCGCTTGCAGCTGCTTCCGATATCCTCTAGAGGCAGTTGAACTGCGTATCATATCAGCTGTGCTACATTGAGTTATATTGTAATCATTCACAGTTACATTCTTAAAGGTACGGAACTCCATACACAACACCTTCAGATGTTTCAGATTAAAACTCCCATATCATATATTAACATTGTGCTGTTTGGTGCTTCTGGTGAGGTCTAAAGCCTGAGTTCTCAATCTTTTTAAGCCGTCTGCACTGCAAAGTGCAGTTTTAAAAAAAGGAAACAGCCATCTTCTGATAGGAATCAGTGACTCCTAGTCTGCAATCAGAACTACCTGGAGAGCCAGCCCTACTCATAACTGTCAAGTATCCTGTTTTGGCCTGGATTTCCCATAATTCACTGCTCCGTCACGCTCCTTCCTGCCATCATCCTGTATTTGAATGGCCAGGAAAGGGGTTACTATGTCAGAGGCACATGCGCCAACGCCGGCGCCCGGAAACTTTCCCATATTTGGACACCAGCAACTTGACAGGTATGCCCTACTGTTGGGCAGAATGAGGCAGTCATCTCAAGAAAGATGTGGTGGAAGCTAACAGAAAGTGTAGCAGAGAGCACTGTGTGCCACACAACCTATTCACTGACTCTTAAACCGGTCTACCAATTTCACACTGGCCATTGTTAGTAGGCCAGTGAGAATACAATTCAGCTGCTTTTCTAGTCAAATTGTACACACGGAACAATAAAATTTCAAACTTGCAAGACCAGACCATTTTGGTGCATATCTCTGCTTATCTTGTGTTAATCCTAGTCTTGCTAGTTTATCTGGATGCCTTTTTGGACAGAAACAGAGATGACCAATTTATTGACAGGAACCAGTTGCTGTAGGTGACAAGTTAGCTTACAAAGACAATCACCTACTTCAATCACCTACTTCTAAAAGGTCCCCCTTCTGCTAATGTACCTCCCCTTGCATGTTGCTATTAAAGATATAGTCTTTTCTTTAAAAAAAAATGTGCCAGGCCCCTTTTTGGCTGGTATTTAAAAAACAACCAAAGTCATTTTAAAGGGGGTATTTAAAGACTTTCCAATTGCCGATCAATAGGTTTAAGTAAGTTTATAACTATCATTGCCATGGTTTGTCATGAGATTATTTTTATTATTTATTGCTTATGGTTTTATTGCTTATGGGAGGTGTGTTTTACTTCTGTTACTGTGATCAACAAGGGAAGCATGGGCCAGATGAATTGGCGTCAGGGGCATCCCTGTTTTAAGCAGAGAAAATGGCAGCCTAAAATCTATCTCATCCTGTTGCAAAACAGATTGCAAGGCATGTATTACTTCCACTTCCAGTGGGAGGAATCACATGACTGGCCCGCTGAACCATGTGACAGGCCCCTGAACCATATGACCGGCCCACGGCTTGAAACGTTTGGACACCCCTGGTTTAATGTATCTCTATATTGTATTATGTCTGATCTTGTGTTGTATTGGAACTTTCTAGTTGTTGTACTACGCTATCCAGAGTGGGAGAATATCTCAGATGGGCGGGATAAAAATACAAATAATAAATAAAAGGGGCACCATTTTGTTTCCTGCCTCTGGCAGCAAAATGTCTTTGATCATCCCTGATCTCCAGACATGGATACAACTGTATGTCTTGCTGGTTTCGTGCAGTTGCTCTATGGGCAGGAGTCTATTTCTTGATCAGGATCACTTGCTTGGCATACAGAGCACATGGAAAGTGAGGCAAGCTTCAAAGCTGGTACAGTATTAAACAAGTGTTTATCCTAATGGAAAGATACCAAGTTAATTCTTGCAAAAGATCCCCCATGGCATTGTATTTGCAGGCTCTGCTACTGCTTGAGAAAGATTTTAAATGAAAACATGTTGGATGTCTAATGGCTTTCACTCTAAAAGAGAGATTTACTCTTTAGGAGTTGTTTGAGGCCCGTAACTCAACTTTCCCCATTTTTCTTCTTGCTGCATGAGCTTGCTCGCTCGCTCCCCTCTCCACACACACACACACACACACACCTAGGAACACATTTTACCTTTCCAGCTGAATATTCTAGTGCAGGGATTCCCAAACTTTTCATGCCATGGGCTGGTCACATGGTTGAGTGGGCAGTGTCACGTTGGTCCTCCCACCATAAAATGTGCATGGTTATGACAGCCGCAGGTGCATTTACGGCAGTGTTTGCGCAGATGAGGGCATGTTTTACTTCCGCTTCTGGGAGCGTTTGCACATGTGTGGGCGCATTTTGCGTCTGCTTCCAGTAGCGGCATGGGCCAGATGATTTGGCACCGTGGGCCAGGGCCAGCCTGCAGGCCATAGTTTGGCCACCCCTGTTCTATGTATAGAGTGAGGAAATGGGGCTTAATATTTAATTTTAAAAAGAGGACCTGGTGTTCAAGCCTACTCAGTCCGAGAGTCCTGAAAGACTTAAAGGTTCACACAGGAAATAAATATATTCAGAAGCCAGTAATCTGTTTGGTATTTTGTTTGTTTTAGCTCTCAAAAAGATCTGTTTTTGTTAGGGGCGTGATCCCTGAAGAGTTTGCAGTTTGAAAAGAGGTTTGTTGCATCTGTCAAATTCATACAAGACACTACCCTCTTTGTGGATTCTCCCAAAGGAGAATTACTAGTCTGTTTGTAATGAAATTCATGTTAGTTTGGGCTATGTTATCAGGGCCAGATGCTGAATTTGTCTGAGTGTGGTCTTCTATTTGTGTTTCTTTAAACCAACCAACTCCTTCCTGTGCCCTCCAGACGCTTTGAATTACTGTATAGTTCTTATCCTCTCCAGTCTAAGACATCTGGTGGGCATCAAATTGGAAGAGGCTATCTTAAACCCTGGACATCCTTGGAAGTGATTCTGAAGGACAGGTTGCTTGTTATGATTAACATCTTCTGCATTACACAGCCTCAGAAGAACATTCCATATGTTCTAGAACAGAGTTCCTCAAACTTGGCTCTCCAGGTGTTCTTGGACTTCAATTACCAGAAGTCCAAGTCAGCACACCTGCTGATCAAAGCTTCTGGGAACTGAAGTCCATGAACATCTGGAGAGCCAAGTTTAAGGAACCCTGTTCTAAGAAATACTCTCTCAAAGTCTGGAAATGTTAGCTTTTTGGACTGTACAGTAAAACCCCAGCTTATGATTGCAACAGCAAATTCTATGAAAATGATGACCTAGCTTATGATTTTTTTTGGCTTACGACCGTGAATTAGACCACCACCACCATTTTAGAGTCTAAAATGGCAGCCCTGTGCCATTTTAGACTCTAAAATGGTGCCCACCCACCACTGTCAGAAATTGCAATGTCACTTGCAGCAGTGGCGATGGCGGGAGACTGCGGGGACCATATCCACTCCATTCCAGTCTTTGTCTGAGGTCCCTCCATGGCACTACAGCTGGGAATGCGCACCTGGCGTGTAACCAGGAAGTTCCAGAGTGGCGTGCATTCTTGGCTGAAGCGCAATGTCGGGCATCTGCCGGTCCGCCCCGGTCCGAGCAGACCAGTAGGAAACCTGGCTGACCACGCCCCATCCGCTCCCCACCCCACACACCTCTTCCCGGGAGCGCGGGTGACCAGACGGCTTTGGCGCTTCATTCTCCTCATGAGCGGCTGCGGGTGCTGCTCGGGTGGTAGTGGAGGTGGCGGCGAGTGCGTGCCTGGCCCTGGGGGAAGAGGAAGGGGAGCTGACATCACGCGCCACCCAGGAGAGCTCACCCAGCGCCCCCGGCACCACTCTTTGCTGCCTTCTTCTAGCAGCAGCAGCAGCTTTCGCAATGCCTGGACCTATTCCTGCAGGAAGAGAACTTCATGCAGGATGTCTGTCTGACTCTGGGCATTGCAGGAGTTGCCCTGCCTGGAACATCTCGCAATGCCCAGACAAACATCCTGCAGGATGTTTGGCCACACCCACCAGTTAGGTCGTGCCCACCAGTTAGGCCATGCCCACCAGTTAGGCCACGCCCCACTATGTGGTAGTAAAAAATTTGGTGCCCATCACTGCTGAAGCACCATGGTGGGACATCGGACAAAGACAGGAACAGAGTGAATATGGTCCCCACATTCACTCTCCATCGCTGCTGCTGCCTGGGCTCCCCCGGCGGCCGGACAAACCACTCAGGAAGAAGCAGCAGCATGCAAAAGGTAGGGAGATCGCTTCATCATTTGTTTTTCCTTTTATTGTTTGCTCTGGGTTCCCCCCACCCCTCTTTTCCCCCTGCACCTCCTCAGCACCTAGATCGATCAATCTCCATCTCTGGCGGTCAGCCCAGGGGGAAGGAGGGGGTGTTCTTAGGGGCTTCCCCTTTCTCTACTGCAACTCAAGAACTCCCCCTCTTTTCCACCTAGAGCCGCAGCAGCAGCCAGACTATCCCAGCCTCTCCCAGGGCCCACGCCACCGGCCCCGGGATGGGAGGCAGCTGTGCCGGGCGCTCCTCCCCCTGGCCCCGTCCGGGCGGGGGATTGAAAAAGGGATGCCGGAGCCATAGCAGCAGCTGGACTATCCCAGCCTCTCTCAGGGCCCATGCCATTAGCCCCGGGATGGGAGGCAGCTGTGTCGGGCGCCACCCTCCCTGACGAGTTCGGATTTGAACTCTTTTTTTTGTGACTATATAGATTGTTTCTAATATGTCGTGCTGATATTGTCTGCTGATATACTGTTTTGTCGATATATTGTTTTGCTGATTTCTTTTGAGATGATATGTTTTCTGATATGTTCTGAGGTAATATTGTCTTTCTGATATATTGTTTACTGACATATTGTTTCGCTGATATATTGCTAATGCTTTTTGATATGTATTGTTAATATTGTATTATTGCATTGCATTATTTGATATATATTGTTGATACGGTATTATTTATTTATTCTGTGTACTATTGTATTGCCATTGTATTTTGACATGTTGTAAGCCACCCTGAGTCGGCCTGTACTGAGTAGGGCAGGGTATCAATTAAATAAACATAAACACCCCAGCCGCTAACCAGCTGAGGAGTTTGATCGATCAAGGAGCAGAGGAGCAGGATACCAGCTGGTGGGGTCAACGGGTGTATGGGAGAGGATCGTGTCTGGCAATTTTTTGGATTTTTTTTTTTGGGGGGGTGTGTGTTTGTATTTTATTATTATTATTTTTGGTCCGGTCAGGACCAGTTTTTTATTTTTCAATGCATTCCTATGGGAAAGTGTGCTTCGGTTTACGATTTTTCCAGTTCACAACCAAGGCTGTCGGAATGGACCAACATCGTAAACCAGGGTTTTACTGTACTGTATTTCCTATAGTCCCTTAGTAAGCACAGTCAAAAACTGTTATTCTCAGGCCAAAGATCAGGAGATGGCATCCTAAGACAGCTGGTTTGAAGGAATAATACAAAAAGAGAGCAGGGGTTTTATAATCCAGTAGGCTTGTATAATTTATTTTTGTTTGCTTTCATGTGTTATTATTTGCTTTGCTTTCAAATTTTATGTCATTAAAATTAAGCTAAAATTAAAAATTTTGTTGTGTATGTCTGTTGTATATTGATTGTATCCTATTGTTGTAAGCCACCCATAGTGGTGGTTCACTAACTGGGGTGGGATATAAATCTAAGAAGGAAAGAAAGTTGCCAGTCATCTGTCAGAATCCACTACAATGAGATGTATTTCTGTCTGCATGCATAGAAAGTAGCAAATGCACATAATATACAAGCATGCCTCCTCTTTTATCTCCTTTCTTTTGAAAAGCAAAGCAATCACACTTATATACCACCCCATAGCGCTTAGTACTATGTGGGCTGCTCACAAGTTAATTAGCATTTTGCCCCCAACATGCTGGGTACTCATTTTACCAAACTCAGAAGGATGGAAGGCTGAGTCAACTTTGAGCCATGATCAGGATCGAGCTCACAACCTTTTGGTTGGAGTACAGCAGTTGTTAACCAATGCACCACCAGGGTTTCTTTATAGGTTAAAATCCTACGGAGATTTTATTTCAGAGTAAGTGAAATTGCATGAGCCATAGTAGCAAATTGCCCCTAAACAGCAAAGTGCCATTGCATACTTGGTCATGCAACTACATACACAACCAGCACCTTCTTAATTAGCTGTATTTCTCCATTGCAGTTTACATTATTTGACCTACTCTGGAGAAAAGTTCCAATAAGATTCTGACCATGTATTTACTTACTTTACTTACGGGCCGGGTCACACTCCTTCAGACAGCTGAGATGCCTGGACTGGTGGTTCCCCCCACTGTAAACGCTGCCATGAAATGCGTCCATGGTTTACAACAGCCATGTGAGTGTTTACGGCTGTTGTAAATGCATCCGCGTCAGCTTCCGGCGGTGGTGTGGGCTGGATGATTTGGCACCGTGAGCCAGGCCCGGCCCACAAGCCATAGGTTGTCCACCCCTGCTAAATGACATGATCTCAGGGAAGGGATACAGAAAACCTCCTCCTCCTCCTGCTGCTGCTGCTACAAAGGTATGCAAGGACATATACACCCTTAAGAGTATGATCAACAACTTAACTCCAGCTTTCCTTCTTCATGCTTATGAAGCTGCTTGCTGCATTCAATCCCTTGGATCTCTCAGCTTTTAAAAAAGAATACTGGGCTCCCCCGGCCGCCAAAAACCGAAAGGGTCGGTTTTCCCGGCAAGGCTGGCCTTTCAGCAGCAGTGCCAGCGGGCCAGTGAGTCCATGGCTGACTTCGTGGCAGCCCTGAAGGTGGCTGCTGTGCCTTGCCGGTGGGGAGCGTCCCTGAGCGAGGCCCTGAGAGACAGGGTCCTGCTGGGCCTGCGAGATGAGGGAGCCAGGAAAAAACTGCTGGCCAAGGACGAGAGCATCTCTTTCAAGCATGTCTTGTGCAACGCCCAAGCCGCCGAGTCAGTGCAACAAGGCGAATGGGTGTGCCGGGCCAGGAGCGCCGCGGCTGGGGGGCCCCCGCCGGCGGTCCCAGTCCACAGCTGTTCCTCCCACGGAGAGCAGGGGCCCTCCAAGTCCACCACGTCCGCCTCCGACTTCAGCGAGGACGACGACGTGCAGCGGGTGCAGAGAAGGCCAGAGGTTCGAGACCGCACCAGAGAGGACCGCCGCGACGGATGCGGGGCATCCCACGACCGGAGCCAATGCCCATTCCGGAAGGCAGAGTGCCACAACTGCGGCCAATGCGGGCACATCGCAAAGGTCTGCAGGCGGCGTCGAGATGGGGTCGGCCGAATCTTCGATGACGACGAGCCCCAGGAGCACCACGTGTCTCGACGGGTTCCCGACAACCGCGATCAGGCGGTTCACAGCGTGCCCTTGCGGCACCCCCGGTTCTTTGTTGAGGTACTGATACAGGGGGTCCCAGTAAGGATGGAGATCGACTCGGGGTCGTCGTACTCCATCATCTCCCACCGGGAATTTTTGCGCATTCCCCCCAATTCATGCCCCAAACTGAAGGCCCTAAAGACTAACTTGCGGGACGTTCAGGGCAAGAGCATCCCAGTGTTGGGGGTGGGAGAGTTCAAGGTACAATACAAGAGGCGCTCTGCACAGCTGCCCCTAGTAGTCTTAAGGGAAGGGTCCTGCTGCCTCCTGGGGATGCAGTGGTTTGGTCCCTTGGGGGTTTTCATTGGAGGCATACACGCCGTGCAGGCTGACCCGATCACGGAGGTGTGTAACGAACACCCTGCCATTTTTGAGAAGGGGCTAGGGAAGTTCAAGGGCCCCCCAGTCTCATTCGAATTGGATCCCGACATCCGACCCATCAGACTGAAGCCAAGGAGAGTGCCTTTCGCACTAAAGGACAAAATTGAGACTGAACTGGACAAACTGGTGGGTCAGGGGATTTTGGTGCCGGTGGACTCTGCCGAGTGGGAAACCCCAATTGTTACGGCGCTTAAGGCCGTAATCAGAATCTGCGCTGACTACAAGTGCACGATTAACAAGGCAGATCGCCCAAATGCGTACCCGGTGCCTGTAGTAAGTCACCTGTTAGCAACTTTGCAGGGGGGGAAGTGTTTCACCAAGCTAGACTTAGCGCAGACATACCAACAATTAACGGTGACCCCAGCTACAGCCGCCGCTCAAACCATTGTTACCCATAAGGGAGCCTTTAAAGTGACGTGCCTCCAATTCGGCGTAAATTCGGCTCCAGGAATCTTTCAGTCCCTCGTGGAAAGATTGTTGAAAGGGCTCCCAGGTGTTTTCCCCTACTTTGACGACATTTTGATAACGGCGGGAGGGGAACAGGAATTGCCCAAGATATTAGACCGGGTACTAACTGTGTTCGAGAAAGCGGGGCTCAGATTGAGAAAGGATAAGTGTGTGTTTTTTGCTGAAGAGGTAGAATTTCCCGGAGGGGATCAAACCAGCAGAGTCAAAGGTGTCGGCTGTGCAGGATGCCCCTCGCCCCACCACCAAGGCCGAACTACAGTCCTTCCTACGGCTCCTAAATTTTTACCACTCTTTCCTGCCAGGAAAGGCATCAGTTGCAGAGCCACTGCACAAGTTACTCAAAAAAGATGCGGCTTGGCAGTGGTGGGACAACCAGGAACGGGCATTCCGAGGGCTCAAGCAGCTTCTATCTTCCGAGGCTGTCTTGACCCACTTGGATCCAAAGAAACTCGTTGTGCTAGTCTGTGATGCCTCACCAGTGAGGGTGGGGGCGGTCCTCTGCCACGTGCTAGAGAGCGGGCGAGAAGCCCCAGTGGCGTTCTATTCGAGATCCCTGTCCAAGGCAGAGCGCAACTACATGCAAACAGATAGGGAAGCCCTGGCAATCATCGCAGGAACAAAAAAGTTCCACGACTTCCTTTATGGTAGACCGTTCACAGTCGTGACCGACCATAAGCCCCTGTTAGGGATTTTCACCACAGATAAGCCAACCCCACAGATCCTATCCCCCAGGATGCTGAGATGGGCCATTTTCCTCAACGCGTATCAGTACGCGTTGACCTAACGCCCCAGCAAGGAGATCAGCCATGCCGACGCTCTTTCCAGGTCACCCCTCCCACAGGCAGGGGACCCAGAGTGCGAGGTAGAGCAAGACCACCAGGTGCTCCTGATCGAGGCCCTAGAGTCACCCCCCATTCTGCCAGCCGAGATCGCCAAGGCTATGGCGAAAGACAAGTCACTGGCCCTAGTCAGTTCATGGGTACAAAAAGGCTGGCCGGCAACCTCTCCTATGGAGGAATTCAAGGTTTATGGTCGGCGGAGAGATGAGCTCTCCTTAGAAAGGGGCTGCCTACTCTGGGGACAGTGGATAATAATCCCCGAAGTTCTGAGGTCTCGGGTGCTCAAGATGCTGCATATCAGCCACCCAGGCATCGTGCGCTCCAAGGCGCTAGCTAGAAGTTACGTCTGGTGGCCCAAACTAAACGCAGACATAGAACACATGATTGGCATTTGCGAGAGCTGCCAGAGCACCCGGCCTGAGGAGTCCCGACTTCCACACAGAGAATGGGACACAGCCCAGGGGCCGTGGTCGCATCTGCATGTGGATTTCGCGGGTCCCTTCAGGGGCACCCTTTTCCTTATAATAGTGGACTCTTACTCCAAATGGTTGGAGGTAATTCCGATGGCCAGTACATCGTCAGCTGCAATGATTAAGCAATTACGCAAGGTATTCAGCTGCTTCGGTTTACCTGACGTACTTGTGAGTGATAATGCCACAACTTTCACGTCAGCGGAGTTCCAGGGCTTCATGGAAATTAACAAAATTCGCCACATAACTGCAGCCCCCTTTCACCCCGCTACAAATGGTCAAGCGGAACGCCTGGTGCGAACAACGAAGGATGCACTGCGTAGGATGGGCCCAGGGAATTGAACTCTGCCAATTCCTACTGAGGTATCGTGTAACCCCCTTAGTGTCAGGTCTGTCACCCGCCGAGCTCCTCATGCAGAGGAAACCCACCACGATCCTCTCGAGGTTAGACCCGACCAGGGTGGAGGACACGGGTAGAAACATAGAAACAGGGGACACTAAGAGTTTCGAGATTGGCCAGGCAGTGCATTGCCATAATTACGCGGCCAGCGGACCTACCTGGGTGCCTGGTATAATGGTCGGGCAAACAGGGCCAGTCTCCTACAACGTCAAGACAAGCACAGGACTCCTCTGGAGGAGGCATGCTGACCAGCTTAGAGGTAGGGTAGTAGGAAGGCAAGACTCGAGTGACCAGGCAGAACATTCAGCGTTAGGCTTCTCCCCCACCCCCTATCCCAAGGGGGAGACAGAGACCACAGGGGGAAGGGAAATGAAACAAACCCGCATCCTTTTGACCCCTCGGGTAACAAGACAAGTTGGAAGAGAGGGAGTTCGATGAGTTGTTAGACTTTGATTTAGGAGATCGGGGGGATTTTTCGAAGTGGTTCCCCCACCCATCCAAGTGAAGAGCGGGGTTTTTCTTTAGTCCCTGGAGCCCCCGGTCTCACATCCCTGGAGTTTACTCCCACACCTAGACCTCCCCAATCCCCGGCTCAGGACTCACAAACAGTTGCTAACGAGCCACTTTCTCCCACTGCAGGATGGGGACAGAGTAATCAGGAGTGTGCGGGAACTCCGGCCCGAAGTGCGGCCGCCACTCGCCCAAAGCGAACATGCGGGAAGCCTCAATAGCTAAAGGACTGCGTCCTCACCTAGGGGGGAGGGATGTTATGTATTGAATGAATATTGCAAGTCCCCTTTAACAGAATGTATCCGGTCAATGTATCCATTTGTATCTAATCAGAGACACATTGTAGCAAGCTGTATAAGGATGTGAGCTAAGTGGCCACAGGTCTGCCACCTGTGTAGCGAGCATCCGGCTCACATGGCACAGATTCCCCGAATACCTGAAGGGCAGGAAACCTTCCCGCCATACCTCACCTGGAGAAGATGGGCATGACGATCCATGACGTCACGCGGACAGTAGCCAATGAGCTATCGCCCGGGATATTAAAATGTACAGTGTACTACAAATAGAGCTGTTTTGTCCGCCATTACCTCATGTTCACCCTGACCATCATGCAATAAAGTTGTGTTTTAGCTCTTACTGCGGCTCCTTCTTTGTCTTCCGTGCAAGACACCAAAAATACCTTTTTGTTTTTGCTGTTATTTATAATTCATTTAGTGCATTTATTATTTATGTCTAATTTTCTATTGTAAAGAGTTTTTTTAATATATCGTAAGCCATCCAGAGTGGGAAAATATATCAGATGGGCGGGATATAAATGTAATAAATAAATAATTTCCCCTACTCTCATGCTTGGACCCTGCATTTACACATGTGCATGCATCACATACTTTTTTTTTAACAGCAAGAGGCAAGTGTTCCTTAGAAAACTTGACTATGCAGACAGAGTCCTGATGGTGTGAACTCTGGAGTAAACAGGGCTAGAAATATTCCAGCACCAGTTCATTGTTTTGGGTCAGAAGGCAAGTCATTAATAGAGCTGGCCATAGCCTTAAGGGCAACAGCCTTTTGAACTAAAGTTCATTGGCAGTGACAGTTCTCTGACCTGGAAATCCCATTAATTCCTCAAAAGAGGCATGTATCTGTTAGCAATGGTTGTTTGAATACACAAAGCAGTATAAGAATTTTGGAAGCCATTTTTAACCAAAGCTGCCAAGTTTGCAAGAGCATAAGAGTCAACTTGCTGGTTCAAGATCAGAAGCCTGTCGAAAGAGACTAGCTAAATGCCACCACGTAAGGCATCACTCACGCCCTGTTGTCAACATCAGGAAGTTGACAAACTATACATGAGGAGCTCAACCATCCACACTGCATACATCAACTTTGACCCTGAGCGTCTCTGTAGCAAAGTATGGAGTAGAACACATCTGTACATGCAAAACAAATTGACATTGCTGTTAATGAAACAACATGCATACTGACAGAATGCCTCAAACCTACACCAGCTGAGAAAATATATCCTCTGGTTGGTATTGCTGCACCTAAGATAAGGAGAGAAGTAGCAGTGGACACTGAGAGAACTAAGCAAGAGAATGATCCTCATTGTGTTTAAATGTGCCTCAAGTCTACTGGCTCAAATCCAGGAAGAGCTTTATGGCAAAAATACACATCCTTGAGGGCACACAAGAGCAAAACCAAATTAGAAAATGGAGGAAGGAACTCACTGGACAAGGAATAACATTACAGGAGAATATGGCTGAGGAACTCAAACTCCCATATCCATTTGGAGGACCCTCAATAGGCAGAGGGTTGGAGTCCCTACATGCAAGACCAACATACTTAAGTGAGGCTGCTGGCAGATAACAACACCCTGTGTGAATGTGGAGAGATACAGAATCCAACTCATTTGCTAGTCTGTCAGTTACTACCAGAAACATGACCGATTAAGGATTTAAGTTTGGCCAATGACAAAGCCAAGAAGATGGCTTCATTTTGACAATTTAAAGTCTGACCCAGACATGGAAGAGGAAGAAGACTCACTCCCTGAGCAGCCTCCGGCAGCAGATAGAGATAAGCGATGAAGTGGAAGGAAGGTGTTCAGGAACAGAGCTGTGTCTGCAAATATGGACAGCCCCACATTGTGAAAGTTTCCACTCTTTGTGCAAAATGTTTTCCTTACAGAAATGTCATTCCCACCATTCTCTGCTGTGGAAGGAACCCAGGATATTGTCTCCCGATGTTCATCAGCAACCAATTATGCACATCTGCATCTTTTTGCAAGAATAAGAAAAAGCTAACAGAACGTTCAAATTAAAGTAGCCAAATTGCAAAGGTTTTCAAAAGCTGTTTCACATACTGCACACTGCCTCTTTATATGTTTTCTGTACATTTTGTTCCAGGAGTGACCTGAACTCTCCCACCATTTGAGATGAGTAGCAAAGAATGTTCCTCCCCACACTACCATAGTGGCGCCACCTTCACATGTTCTCCATTATTTGAAGTCTTTACCACTTCCAGAGGGAAAAGAGAGTTGTTGTTACTATTGATGAAGGTATGAATGAATGTTCTCAAAAAGGCCTGTCTTCAACAACCCTGCTCAGCACTTGTAAACTCAAGTCTGAAACAGGACCTCGGCCATCAGGCCTTAAAGGTAAAGGTCTCCCTTGCTTGAATGTCAATCATGTCTGACTCTAGGGGGCAGTGCTTATCTCCACATTGTCTGTGTCTGCAGACATTTCTGTGGTCATGTGGCAGACATATCTAGATGCCAGAATGCACGGAATGCTGTTACCTTTCCCACTGAATTGGTATCTATTTGCAATTTCTTGCTTAAACACACAAAAGTTGGCAGCATTCAAATCTCTTTGCATACATTAGGGCAGTGCAAGCATAGCATTCTGAGTTTCCTGGCCACAATTTTGAAATTAGGAGCATCCTGTAGTTTTGTATATTACCTTATCTTCTCCACGACTCTGAAATTAACTCCCCCCCCCCCAACTTTATGATAGCATTATTTCAAATTGCACACACATCGTGGCTAATATTACTCAGGATTGACTGTAATAGCAGATGGCAAACCTTCTAAAAACCATGGAATTGATAGACATAGTGGAGCTTATACCCAGTTGAGATGTACTTTAGACCTTGCAAAAATTCCCAAGTTAATGAAACTCTGGGATGTTGTGTATGGGTGCCCAGTGGAGCTACACTCAATTTATCCAACAAAACTTCCTTGTGGGAACAGGGGGGGGGGCTGCAAAATTTTAGCACTCTTCTCAATTTTTCGATTATATCTTCTAAACTGTACATTTTTTGTGTACTACATGTAATTAGAAAGTTGTAGAGTATTAAAATTCCTTCAGTTATCACTGGTCAAACTTATTTTTTAACCTCATAGGTACCAAGATACAGGGCTTTGAAAAAGTGCTAAATTTCTCAAATTTGTTTTTAAAAAAATGCTAAAAAGGCTGGTTTTTGCTATGTAACTTCTATTTTGCAACATATTTAATGGAATTTTGGATTCTACTTCAATTTCCAAATGTTCAACTACATCCCGCTCCCCACTACCCCCTCCTCTGTAGGATGTTCATACTTACAGTGTACATCTAAGGTTCAAAGAGCATAAGCCTACAGGGAGCTGGCAGTCTCTTAAGAATGCCTTAGTAAGGGTGTCTTGATTTTAAAAATGGGTTTCCAATCAGGTATTTTTAAATTGAGTTAAGATCACATGGTACTTGTGTTGGTTTGCATGTCCTTTGTGAAATCTTGCTCAAATGGGTTTCTTTTTAAATCCTGCAAGCAGCTTCCCAATGTCCCCTTTCCCTCCAGTCCACAGAAGGTATTGATCTTTCCTTCTTTCTCCCTCCCTCCCTCCCATTGCTGCCAGTGAACTATTAGTCTTCCTTCTGAAACAGAGAGGAGAATCTGCTTCCACCGCAGCCACCACCTTTATTTCGATCTCTGCTTCACAGCCATTCATAACTGTACCACCCCAGTAGCCACTGCTCTGTGCCTGCCAGCTGGTACCAACTATTATTTTTATTATATTTTAAGTGTTATAAAGCTGCAGTGGTTCTTTGACATGACAGCAAACAAAACTCTGAATTATTGTAGTGATATAATTGTAAAGATTTGGGGGCAAAACTATTTTCATGCTACAGGGAATCCTGCAAACTTTACAGGGCAAACCAAGAGGCACAATAACCACCAACACATGTGCACACAGAAAATTACACTAGTTGAAGAATCAGTGTAAAATAAGTGACCTGATGGGTGGTTTAAAATAACCCACAGCTGAGTAGGTTAATGCATGCCTCAGCTGTGCGTTGCACATTCATTAATCTTTCAGTCTATTTTGAACCTGCAAAACCCAACACAAATATAGCACTTTTTGCTAATTGATGTACACCCTAACTCAGTGTTTTCCAACCTTTGATTTTTGGACTAAAATGCCCAGAAGCCTAAGTCAGTACATTGATCAGTGCTTTGGGGAATTGACTTAGGCTTCTGGGAATTGAAGTCTCAAAACCAAAGGTTCAGAAACACTGCCCTAAGCATTAGGATTCTATGTTGAAGCCTTGTATTAATATCCCCAAACTGATGGTGGTGGGTTGAGGCTAGTTTCATTGTCATGTCTCAGAAACCAAATAAAGTCTCAGAGAATTACTACCCTTCCTGGTGTCTCCTGGAATGCAGCCAGTTAAGAATACAATTTTATTGTGAGTATATAAGCGTAAACAAAACAAAAGACAAAAAAAGCTGTGGCACCTTAAACACTAAGTCCTGTATTTTAATGTTAGCTTTCGTGGACCAAGTCCACTTCATCAGAGTGGATATCATGGTATACAATTATACATTTCTAGTATGGAGACCCAGAGTGGCTGGGCGAGGTTCATTGGACATGGAAATCAGCTTTTTTTTTGTCTTTTTGTTTTGTTTTGTTTACTCTCTGATATGCTTGCACAGACTAACACAGCTACCACTTCAAAAATTTCTTATTGTGAGTAGTGGCTTTAACAGCTGATCACTCAACCTTTCTCTCCCAATTTGTGTTAGGGCTCACTGTGAAGATGTTCTCATACGTGTTACACACATTATTATATTTAATACAGATAATATGTATTGCCTGTAACATGGGTACATGCACATATTGGAAGGCCAGTGTGTTAATAGACAGAGTGAACCAACAGATCTGGATTCATATCCCTTTTGCTCATGGAAACTCAATAGGAGGTGGTGATGGTAAACCACTCCTTGACTATTTTTTGTTGTTGTTCAGTTGCATAGTCGAGTCTGACCCTTTGCGACCCCATGGACCACTGCACGCCAGGCACCCCTATCCTCCACCATCTTCAGCAGCCCACTCAGCTCTACGCCCACTGCATCAACAATGCCATCTGACCATCTCATCCTCTGCCACCCTCTTCTCCTTTTGCCTTCAATCTTTCCCAGCATCAAGGCCTTCTCAACTGAGTCCTCTCTTTTCATTTGGTGGTCAAAGTACTTGACTATTTCACCTTGAAAAGTCTTTTAGGGTCATACAGAGGAAGTAGTGTGACAGCACATAATAACACCCAGATAAGGTGTTGAGATTATTGCACAAGGTCTGGCTCCTCAGTATCACATGATTCCTCCCCTAGCCTTAGGTTTTACTCCCAAATTCTGGAGACTGAGAAGCTGGTGACTCAACAACTGTAGTTCAGGTTGAGAAATTGTGGCATGCCTAAGGCCATCTTCTTCATACAAAATGTGACACTTGAACTAGCAATTTCCCAGCATTTGAAACATTGTTTCTAAAAAATAATGAAGGTTAGAGTTCTAAGGCTCAGAAAATTTGTTGCTATGTTTTTTAAAATTACACATTCCTTTTCTATACCACAGGGGACTGCAGTGTCTCAGTGGTTAAGATGCTGAACTTGATGACCAGAACGTTGGCAGGCCAGCAGCTTGAGACCCGAGTGCTCCATGTCGGAGTGAGCTCCTGTCTCTGTCTCCGCTCCTGCCAAACTAGCAGTTTGAAAGCAAGAAATTGCAAATAGATAAATAGTGAGAAGGTAAACAGTGTTCCATGCACTCTGGTGCCTAGTCATGCCTACCACATGTCCATGGAAACATATTCAGATAGTGCTGGCTCTTTGATTATTTACGGAGATGAGCACCAAACCCTAGAGTCAGATACAACTGGTTTTCAAGTAAGAGCAACCTTTACCTTTACCTTTCTATACCACAAAATTGATGGGAATAGTTGTTTTAGTTAACTTTCAAAAAATGGAATACTATAAGCCACTGTCCTGTGCAAAACAAGACAGTCTCCTCCGGTCTATAATGTTACATAAATTACACCCATTTAATGAGGCCATATTCCAGTAACTATAAAAGTAACTTAAATTAACATTTTCCACAAAAAGGAGTAGTGTTATTTCTTAGTAACTTAGAGCTGTAATGTAGTCAGATCTTCATAGTCATCACAAAATAAATCACTAGTGATTAGTTAACTATAAAGATACTTAGTATGATATAGTGAACAGAGCGACAGACTAGGGCTTAGGAGGCCTGGGTTCAAATCCCCACTCAACCCTGGAAACTCACTGGAGGCATGGAACTAGTGTTAAATGTCTCACTTACCTTGAAAATCCGTGTTCCTTTGTAAATCCTCTTCCTGTCAAAGAGTGTACTACTTACGAAAATACTTTCTCAGCCTACAAAGTTAACAGCCAGAGATCCTCTGCTATTACCAGTTGTAAAAAGCCACATTGATTTGTACTCTTATCTGTTATGCCAACCAACCATTCTTTATCTCTGTGCCTAATTTGTATAAATTGATGCCATGAAGTCTCAGTCTTATGTCTGATGAAGTGGACTTGATCGATGAAAGCTAACATTAAAATACAGCAGTTAGTCTTTAAAGTGCCACAATGATTTTTTTTGTCTTTTTATTTTGTTTTGTTTACTCTTTGATAGGCTTGAAACACAGACTAACACGGCTACCATTTCAAAATTACAAAGTTAATGAATCTAATGCCATTGTCATTACAGTACTTTCATCATGTACACTGTTTCCTAAATCTCTTGAAAAACTACTTCTTTTCCAAATTTTTCATTAGTCTTCTGAAATGATCTTAGAATATTCAACTGGTGTAATATCAACTGTTTCTAATTCATCATAAAATATGTCTTTGATAGCACTGTCATTCTCTTCTGGGGGGACATGATAGTGGACAAATGTTAATTTGTATTTTAGAGTACCAATTGTCAGTAGATTTTTATCTACTGACAATAGATATCCTAAAGTACAAATTAATATTAATATAATAAAATGTATTAAATAAAAACCAAACAAACAAACAAATAGGGAGATCCTTGGGTTTATGGATTTAAAAGCTGCCACATTGGTAGACAGAGATGTTCCTAGTGAATGATATTTTTCCATAGCTCCATGAAACACAATTGAGTTTTTGTTGTTTAGTTGCACAGTCAATTCCAACCCTTTGCAACCCCATGGACCATTTTCCTTCAGGCACCGTTTTCCTTCAGGCACCATCCTCCTCAGCCCTCCCAGCTCTGTGCCCACTGCGTCTACCACACCATCCATCCATCTCATCTTTGGACACCCCCTTCTTCTTTTGCCCTCCATCTTTCCCAGCATGAAGGCCTTCTCAAGTGAATCCTCCCTTCTCATTTGATGTCCAAAGTATTTAAGCTTCATCTTCAGTATTTGTCCCTCCAATGAATAGTCAGGGTTGATTTCTTCTAAGATTGACCTATTTGTTCTCTTTGCTGTCCAGGGGACTCTCAGGACTCTCCTCCAACACCACATCTCAAAGGCATCTATTCTTCTACACTCAGCTTTCCTAACGGTCCAGCTCTCACACCCATACATTGCCACCGGTAATACCAGCAATACTTTATTGCTCCAGATTGATATAAGCTTACTTAAAGTTGCTTCATTGAATTCATTGCTGAAGTACAATTTTAACCTGAAGCAGCTCCAGTTTCAGCTAACACTTTAAAACTCACAACCTCTAAAACTCATAACCTCTGACGAGCTCACTACTCTGAACAATTAGCCCTAATAGCCATCCTCTGTGGAAGCTGATGGGAGGGAGTCTTCATGGCCAATAATTAGACTCCTCTGTGGGTGGCCATTTTGGACTCAATGGGGAGTCACAAACCCTGTGGTATGAATTCAGGGTACCATATTTTGCATCCACTTTACCAAAGCAGAGCAGTGCCTGGATGAGAAACCGCCTTGTAACCTCAGATATGCTGCCTGGACTTCCAGCTTGGAAAGCAGATAGGAAATAAAAGTACAAAATAAATAGTAATAAATACAATTAATTATGAGCCGTTCAGTCTGAAGCACATTTATATGAAAATAAATCCCACTATATTCACTGGGGCTTACTTCCTAGTTAAAGATTAATTTATCCATTTGTTACAACACATCAGAATTCTCCAACAACTCAATAATTCCCAAGAATAATAAATATGTTCATATTTGTCAGCATCAGAATCTATCACAGTCCGTTGTGTTTCGACACATTTTCTAACAACCATTATTAGCCACTGCCAAAGTTTACAGCGAGTACATTAGAATAAATTGGCTCTTAAGAAATACACAACTCTTTAACAGTAAAAAAGGGGGGAAAAGAAATTCACAAACCTCAGGATTTAATAAAACTGTCTGAGGCACATAAATCATGACCCTACTATAGTACATTTAAATTCCTAATCTTAAAATGTTAACAGATGTAGGTAAAGTTTTCTCTTTCATATACACACATATATACGCACTGTATATACAGAGAGATAACTCTGAAATATGAAGGCAACATTCCTTTTCAACATTATTTGGGAGGGGATGGAACTGAAAAAAGTACTCTTCTATTTAGATTGTTTCTCCAGTAGCATATCTGGTTGTGTGATTCTGAGTCAGGATGCTAACCCTCTTAGAAGACAGCAAATCACATTATCATTGTCAGCAGAATAAAAATTGCAGATGTCTCTGATTAGAGGGAACCTCTCCCCCATCTTAACACGCCTCACCCTGAAATCACTGCACCCAGCATGGCCCTTTGACACACATTCCATGAAATAAAGAACCTCTTTTAATTCTCTTGTTCAGACAGTGCATTTTTTTTAAAAAAAACTTTAACTTTACCATTTATAACACTTACATTGCAGGAAAGCACAAATTGGCTTGGCCCGATTACTATTAATACAATAGAAGACATGTTGGAATTGCAAAAAGAAAGGCTGGATCTTTTCCGGACTGCACGTTACTTAGTGAAAAACACAAGGAAGATAAGCAGCAAGCAATCACACCTTTGCTTTCTGGAAAGTCTGCCTAAATATTTATATTGCAAACGCAGCATGAGATAGTTTTATTTTATTACTAAATGTAGAAAGAGCATGAAGGTGAGCTGGCCGCCAATATATTCTCTTTGTCTTGCCTGCCCCATGAAAGAGCCAATAAAAGGCTACTCTTGGGGACTTTGTGCAAAGTTAGAATGCAGTTAACATACTTTTTATTACTTATTTGTTGAAGTCTGGCCCAACACATTTGGTTGCCTGAAAGCACCATGTAGCTTGTTCCTGCCCCGACTCCATCAAGGTCAATGAAAACCAATGCTACCTAAGTGTTTTTAATACCCTAGAATTGCTCCTGGAAGCATTTCCCCCACTCCCTGACAGCAAAAAAAAAATATATATGCCAAGAAGAAATTGTTTTCCTGCCATTTCAAGACATCACAAATTGGCTTTCTGGAGGAACCTACTCATTCCATCTAACAGAAGGCCTGACTATGGCTCCTAGCATTAGAATTGCATTTATTTCACAAAGATATTGCCTTTTCGATAATTCTCAAACTGAACTATTTTTCAGTGGCATAAAAAGCTTCATAGTCTACTATTTCATCGCTTGGTCAGATCCTGTTCGGTGAGCAGTATTACTGTGATAATTAACAACTGTATGCTGTTAAGTCAATTTTGATTTACAGAAATCCTTCCAGGGTTTTCCCAGTGTAAAGTAATTAGAAGTGATTTATCTATTAAACAGCACTCTAGGATGATACAGCTTGCCCAAGGCTGTACAGCAGGCTTTCTCAACATTTTCAGGACACAGGCTGGATCACTCCCCCTCAGACAGTTGAGTGGGCCAGTCATGGGGTTCTGCACAAGTTATCGTGCATATTTTGGTGCATTTTTGGTGAGTTCTCGCTTGTTTTTTGTAAGTTTTTGCATGTTTTCGGCACGTTTTTATGTGTTTTCGGTGAGTTCTCGCACGAAAATGCATGTTCTCTGCATTTTCTGCATGTTTTTGGTGCTTCCGCCACTTGTGGTGGCATCAAGAACAAGGGTGGATGGCCACATGAAATGGGTCCGAGGGCCACATCCGGCCCATGGGCCACAGGTTGTGAATGCCTGCTGTACAGGGAGACTCTTTTCCTGAGACACACAGTGGGTGATTGAACTCCTGACCTCTGGCTCTGTAGCCAAGTGCTCCGATCCACTCAGTTAGGGAGCCACCTAATGTTACTGGAGGCAGCCCTCAAGCTCCGAAGAAACACGAAGCCAAATCATATGGATCTCCTACCCTAGAAGACCTGAGCTTTCTCATAGCCTAGTTGGGTCACAAAGGAATAAAATTCAGTAATACTGGCCTTCTGAGCACTGTACTAAAGCCTTTGAGACTCTGCTAGGAAGACTAAATGAGATTGTACCTTTTCCTCAAGTGAGCTAGAATCCCTTATACAATACCATCTCTGTGTCCCAATCTTTGCCAAGTCTGAAATCAGCTTGCTGTGGTATAAGCAGGGGTTCTACTATTGCAGACAGTTGGTTCAGAATTAAACATTCATATATCTTGTATAGATGGCTAAGAAAAGATAGGGCCTGTAGCTTTTTGGGTCTTCTGGTGGCTTGCCTGGTTTACTGTAGGTATAGCTATCACCCAAGCCTTCCTTTTTCTCTACATTCAAGCAATTATTATTGTACAAGCTAAGTAACCATTTTTTCATTATTGGTCCAAAATGCTCAACCCGAATCTCATCCATGCCAGCTGCTTTACCATTCTTACACCTGCCTATTGCCTCTTTTAATTTCCTATGGTAAACAGGACGGTCAGATTGCTTGTCTTCAATTCCTAATTCCTTCTTATCCTCTGTTTGTTTTTCAATGGGTTGTTTTTCCATAGATTCGAATCTAGTTTCCCACTGAATAGTAGCTGGTGGGCAATTTGGGTGGCTGAGACATTGGCATATACCAGTCGTTTGATTACATCATTATTAAGACGATTAAGTAATCTCCATGCTTTTTGACTGCTGCGACTTGTGTCAATTTCTTCTATTGGTTTAATCCATTCCCCCGTTTATGCTCTGAAATAGCTAACACTACCTTCACTGAGTGGATTTGCATCAAAGAAGGTAGAATAGCCCCGGACCTCTGGAACCTCTTACCACTCGAACTACGCCTCCAGACGGAGCTGCTCCCATTTGGGAAACAATTGAAAACATAGCTATCCCAGCGGGTATGGGGCATGGATGCATCAACTTCCAAGTCCCACTGGCTTATTTAGCCAATATTGAGTTTTGTCCTATTCGTTTTTTAACAGTGTTGGGTGGGTGGGGATCTTTTAGATGGAATCTTAAATGGGCATGTTAAACTGTTTTTATTGTCTTTGTTTTTATCTTATGTTGTTGAGCCGCTTCGGGTCACTTTCGAGTGAGGGAAGCGGGATAGAAATGTTTTAAATAAATAAATAAATAAATAAATATTCATTCAGTAAATCAACAGTTTCATGTGTTAGACCTTGGATGTAGGAGGTCGTACATCCTCAAGGGGTAGATTCCCTAGAGTATTTCTGGACAGGGAAGGAGTGAGAGACAGCCTAGCTAGCCAGGTAGAAGGGAAGCACTCTGTCTAGAATGGGTGGTGGGGTTCCTTGGGCCCAAATTAGTGTGGTGACAGGCATGGGATAATACTACAGGAGCCGAGGGGCAGACCACACTCAGGGAACATGGGACCGATGTTTAGTATCTGCCCCCCACCCCCATTCCACCACCACCACCCTGGCTACATCTCTGGTTCCTGGACAGCTGATCCAGAGTGACCCCTCCCTTAGGCTAAGTTACTGATGTGCTGAATCACTTAGATTAAATTTTTAAAAATATTTTCTTTGTCTTGTTTGTAGCACCACTTGAGAAACTACCTGCAGCTGTGATTTCAATCAAAATTTTACACAAAGGCAAAGGGGAAAAAATAAGTTTAGCAGACTCAAAAAAAATCACTTCCCCAGAATTCATATACTGTATACAGAGGAGCAGAAAAGGTGTTCAATTTGCCGATATCCTGAAGTGGCTTGTTTGTCAAGCTACCTCACAATACCAGAAACTGACACCAGAAGGAGCCTTTGACAGCTTTGAGGCTTAACTTTGTCCATTCCCAGTGGTTGCATGTGGACTAAACTAGAGCACACATATTTTAACTAAATTTAATCATGTGCCATCAAGTCTATTCTGACGTATGGCATCCCATTCTATAGTTTTCTAGGTAGAGAATACTCAAAAAGGTGTGGCTAGGGGCTCTCTGGGAGTGGATTGTTTCAGTTCTGCATTATGTCATGTGGCCTCTGGAAAAAGGAGTGGACTAACCATCCCAAAGACAGAGACAAATGCGCATCTGATTTAGATTACATTAGATTAGATACTTCACTGGCCAAGCGTAACAAACACACAAAGGAATTTATATCCGATACTAAAAGCTCTCAAGTGTGCTAACTAGTCAACAGCAACACATAAAAGCATAGCAACAAGTCTGATTAAACCAACCTTACTCCATCCAGGCCAGTACTGTCATGTCTGACTAGCAAAGGCTCTCCAAAATATCAGGAAGGATTCTATCCTACAGGGAGATGACTAATATTCCCTAATGGTCTCCCATTCAAGACCATTGACTGTTTTTATTTTCCAAAATTAGATGAGATTCGTTTTATTTGGCATGTTTTAGATGAAATTCAGTGCATTATGCTGGCAGGAAATACAAGACATGTGCATAAAATCCTAAACCCAATCTTAGCCCTATTGACAACACTCAGTACATCTGAATTCCCATGGAATCAGAAAAGTATCATACCATATGGCAATGGCAATGACACTTATATATCGTCCCATAGTGCCTAGGTGCAGGGGTTCCAAACCTAAGGCCTGTGGGCTGGATCCGGACAACAGTGCCATTTCAAGTGGGCCCCCACCCCTCCAAGGGCATTTGAGAAATAAAATGGTTGTCCCTTTGAAGCTGTTGGGACAAAATAGCCACCTCTATTTGTGCAGGCAGAGCAAAATGGCCATCTGGCTCTCAAAGCTGACTGAGAGAGCATGATCCGGCCTGGCTTTGAAAAGGTTGGCACCCCTTTGCTTAGGTCTCTGACCAGTTCACAAGTTTATTAGCATTTTGCCCCCAACATGATGGGTACCCATTTTACTGACCTAAAAAGGATGGAAGGCTGAGTCAACCTAGATCCCCATCAGGATTGAACTCAGAACCTTTTGGCTGCTGTACAGCAGTTTAACCACTGAGCACCCATGGCACTATATACAGCATAATTTGTTTTATCCTAGTTTAAAAAATCCAAGGTCAGAAACCATAAGCAAACATGAAATACACCCATTTCTGATGAGGACAGCACTTTGTTCTCCATAGCCTCTTGCAGTGTGTGGTCCCACATATTTGCAAGTGACTCTAGGATCCTTGAAATCTGTTGTCTCTTTATTTTATTTGTACCATTTACAGGTACATTTTTGGCATACACAGAAAGAGCCTCCCCAAAGCTTGTAGTATTCTTGAACCACAATCAGGCATACCCTGGTAATGGCAACCTTGTGTTGCTGCCTAATCTTTCTCACATTAGGTCAGGCGAAGGCTACTGCAGAATGAACTCACCAAAGGGTGCCTTCATTTTGACAGTTTCACATCTGGCCTAGACATGGAAGAAGAACCATTTGCCGGCTGACTTTCTCCCAGTGAAGATCTTGCATTGCTACATTCAGAGACATACTGGTATGAGAACAGGCCTCGTTGCCCAGTAAAAATTCTGCCAAGGTGTCATACAGGATACAAGGGAATGTATATGAGATTTACATGATAGGTTCTCATATCTGATGCAGAGAATGTGGCAGCTGTCTAAGTGATCATTCCCAGAACACAAATGCTTCTATACTTAGGCAGTGGTTGTACCTTGTATCCTTGTCACTCCAGTACCAAAGACGTTGACATTCTATACATCTTAAGAAGGAAAAGTTTAAAACCAATTGCTGAAGATCTTTATACTATATTATGTTTACTAAAGGAGTCCTTTCTTCTGATTTCCCTTCTGTTTCTTTTGTAACAATAAAAACTAAGCTAGAAACCACTTAGCACATTTCCCTCAGACTGTTCTGGCATTCTCCCCCCCTCCCCCGAAAAGCATCAAAATCTAAACTATTGTTTGCAAACTCACTACATTCAAGCCTTAATAGCTGATACAGCTAATTTTCTTTCTTTCTTTCCCACTGTTGCCATAGTAAAAATGACTGTAGGACTTCTGTATTTGAAGCCTCACTGAACATTTTCCAAAACAGAAAATCTGCTTGCAAAAAATTAGTTGGCAACAGAAGTGGATTTGGAAACACAGCGGCAGTGGAGAAATAGATTTCCCTCTGCCTCTGCTTTTAAAAGACTCCAAATTTAATCAAATCACACTACAAAAAAATTTAAGACAGCAGTTTGCCTTCTTGCCATTGTCTTTAGTTGAGAATGGCAGAAGAAACACCCCGTAGCTCAGGAAAAGGTAACTTTCAGAGAACCAGGGCAGTCTTTGGACCTTGGAGGGCAACACTTACACCCATGAATTTCAACCCCAAAATATTGTCTTATAAAAATGTGGGCCAACTGGAAAAGTACCATGTCCTCTCTCGGCATGCTGTCATATCTAGAAATGTGGCAAAAAAATTCCCAAGCTCCCTTTTTGAGCTGAAATGGTTTCAAATTTTTTTCCCCAAGGAATTTGAGAGTCTTAGGAGCCCAGGGGTCAGCAAACTTGTCTCTCCAGATGTACTTGGACTTCATTTACAAGAAGCCCTGATCAGCAGGTGTATACCTGGGGTATGCAGAAAGAGCCTCCTTGAAGGTTGTGGTGTTTTTGAACGACAATTGGGCATACCCTGGTTGCGACAACCTTGTGTTGAAAGCTAATCTTTCTCACACTGGGTCAGGTGAAAGGAACTGCAGAATGAATTCACCAAAAGGTCCTTTCATTATGGCATTTTCACATCTGGCCTAGTCACATAGGAAGAAGAAGCGGGTGTATTTGAGTTTCTGGTAATTGAAGTCCAAAAACACCTGGAAAGCTAAGTTTGTTGACCCCTGATCTAGCCTATTTGATTTGTTCTTTAACTATATTTGATGGGTATGGCAGACTGAGTGAGGGGGTGGCAGACTGAGAAATGTGTTTTGTAGATCCTTGAGTCTAAAGTTTGAAAGCACATTTGGGTTCCTTCAGTAGATTATGCCCGATTTTATTTTATTCCAGAAACAAGGCAGAGTAAAAGCAAGAATCCTGTCAGGGCCATAGCCAGGATTCTAGATTTGCGGGAGCAAAAAATTTTTCAGGAGGGGGAACAATACACACATATATAACACTGACATCCTGGAATGGGTTTGGGGGGCAGGCTGTTAGCTCAGGAGGGTCTCCCCCCCAGCCCCCCTCTGGCTACGGCCCTCAATCCAGTGCCACATACATGGGAGCCTAAAATATGTTTTTTTAAAGGGATGTTCTCTGTCAAACATTTGGCTGTCATCAACAGCTACTTTTTATTCCAAAATTCAACAGAGACTAAATTACAGCTTGATTAATTATGCCCTGCCAGCTCACGTCCTCCTGGCCTTTGGCTAAAGTCCTGTTTGTAATATATAAAATAGATTCTGCACATGTACCATTTCTTCACAATCTATGTACAGGACTTCTTCCATTTCTCCAGCAACAGCACCTAATTAATTGCTTTTATGGGGTCATTTTTCTGTTTCTGATTCTTTGCCCAATACTAGCCTTTGAAGACCTGGCAAAGGTATGAATCCCAAAGGTAGCAAATGATTAGTGCTCACTGACGAGGGATGGTGAAAACCAAGCAACATTACATATAAATCCCACATGTCATATTCTTTCCCCAGCATTTTCATCCATCAAGTTCCCATCTCCTTAAACTAGGAAGGCTACATTTTCTCATTTACAAATGTTCCAGGAGACAGCTGAATTTTTCTCTTGTAGCAAAGCCAACACAAAGTCCTGCAGCACTTTAAAGACCAATAGGTTTTATTTGGCATAAGCTTTCATGGATTGTAACCCAAGACTGATGAAGGGGGCTGCAATCCATGAAATCGTATACTAAATTAAATGTATTCATCTTTAAAGGCAAGGTTGACTGTTTAGTTGTTTTTGTCCAACAACTTTCATTTGTTCAAACTAGCATAACCAACAGTAGAATTGTAGACATTTGGATAGTCACAGTTGCCCATTGGTGCTTTAAAATAATGGAAGATTCAGTGACTAGAATTCTATTGGTGATTTACACACAAATACAGTGGAACCTCATACAACAATCTCCCTGTATAGCAATGAAATTGCATAACAATTAGTTATTTTGGGGGGAATGGTGTCCTGCATAACAATTTTCTCTATGGAAAAAATCGTACAACAATTTTTCAATGGGAAAAACCACTTAGCAAAAAAAAAATATTGTTGTACGATGCATTCCATAGGGGAAATCGCTATACGATGCATGCATCATATAGCAATTGTTTCGTACAACAACGAGCCCCATAGAATGGATTACAATCGTTGTACAGTATGAGGTACCACTGTAGATGAAATTGTGGGAGTTATGGTAGCAAATTACTGCCCATCACATGATCAGCATATGATCAGAAATATCACCAATAATTAATTAATGGCAAATCACTACACAATGTACACATTTTCACTTATGCTTCTGTAAATTTGTCCTTTGTTGTGTTTTACTTTCTCTTCTGGGGCCCAGATTTTGACAACTCAGCTTCTGAATGAACTCAACAGCAGTTTCATAGAATTAGCTCAGGTGGCTCTAATAATCCCTATCCTCTCTGGCTATGGACAAATTCTGCCAGATATCCTGAAGAAACTCTGGAAGTCAGACCTGAGAATACCAGCTTAGATTTACCAATGGCCAGATGAAATGTAAGACAGTTTCCTATAACTGGTGTGGCCCTTTCCCCCTTTTTTAAAAGGAGCTAATGCTTAGCTGTTTATCTTTTGCACATAGACCCAAGGACACTGCAACCTTATGTTGTCAAGCTAAAGAAAAGATCAAGAAGAGATTAATGGTCTATCTTCAAAGCATCCACAGTTCATACAACTAGAACACACACCTCACAGTGGGACTTCAATTCCCAGAAGCCTACGTCAGTACATTAGTTGATCAATGCTCTGGGGAATTGACTTCTGGGAACTGAAGTCCAAAAACCAAAGGTTGGGATACTCTGGACTAGAACCTTCTTCCTGAGGGTTGGAGAGACTGAAAAGGGTACAAGAAGGAGCTGTTTATTTTTTGTTGTTCATTCGCACAGTCACTTCCAACTCTTCACAACTTCATGGACCACCACACGCCAGGCACCTCTATCCTCCACCACCCTCCACCATCCGTCCAGCTTCGTGCCCATTGCATCAACAATGTCCTCTAGCCATTTCATTCTCTGCTGCCCCCTTTTGTAGAATTATTAATTAAAGTGACCATCACTATGGCAGATTCTATGTATATACGTACACCTGTGTGCATGCCTGCCTCCCTGTCTGTGTGGTGAAAGATGACAGGTATATTGCAAGGATGCTGTGAGTTGCAATTCATCATTATATACTCAATATACATTATCTACTCAATATACAGCGGGGCTTCGACCGGCGGCCGGCTGGAGGGAATGAGCGGCACCTGAGGGCCATTCCATCGCCCTCAAAAGCCGCTCCCCCCACCAACGCTGAGACCAGCGGGGCTTCGACCGGCGGCCAGCCGGAGGGAATGAGCGGCACCTGAGGCCCATTCCATCACCCTCAAAAACCACTCCCCCCGCCAACGCCAAGACCAGCAGGGCTTCTACCGGCACCGGCCAGAGGAAATGAGCGAAACCTGAGAGTTGGCTTTGTCCTTCAAAAGGGGAGAGCCGTGGCAGCATTTCTCGCCGGTCTTCCCTTGACTGGGCTGGCCAGGAAAGGGGAGCGCTAGCTCCACTGCCGCCGCAGCTGCCAATTGAGGACATTTTTCAGGACGCTGTTACTGGGTCTTGTCAAGGTCCATTAAGGTTGTGAGTCTTGGGCTTTCTTTTCCCCCCGTGATTTGTAATTTTATACTTGATTCTCGTAATTGTAACAGTAAATGTTGCTGTATTTATGGTTGATATATTGTGTTTTTGCTGTATTTTTGCTGTATTGCATCATTGTGTTACTGATTGTATGAATCTATATGTATATTTGTATTACCCATGTAAACCGCTTTGAGTCACCCACTGGGTAGAGTAAAGCGGTATATAAATTAAACATGAAATGAAAATGAAATATACAGTACATTGCTATCCTGTTGTAATTTCTGTCAATACAAGTAAAAATGGATGGTATAATTAAGCATATAATTAGAAGCAGGGCACCCTTATGAAGTCAAAGATATTGGTTTATCCTACTATAACAATGTTTTCTCACTTTTCAAGTTGCAAATTATTTGTCTTTTTTTTTAATGTGCCTGATCATCTGAAGGTACAGTAACTATAGACTTCATTTAGAAATGTGATTGTTCAGGCAAGGGAAATTTGAAGAAAAGCATCTTTGGAGTGAAAACATTTTATTGCCTTATCATTCCAAAGCAAGTGTTCTGTCTAATTCTACCTAAAGCTACCCAAAACAAATGCAGAAGGATCACTGAAAAAGTCAAACATTGTATAAGCTTTCATGATTCAAGATCACTTCTTCAAGCATGCATCAATTTCTTGTGGATAGGGCAGGAAATTATCAATGAAGGTCCCAAAAGTTCATTTAAAAGTTACTTTAAAGCTACCCAGTATTTTTGAAATACTTTGATAACGGTTCACTTGAATGGCAGGATGTAAAGCAATACCATCGACCCAAGCCGTCTACTTATGACAGTGATGGTGAACCTTGGCACTTTAACTGTTCTTGAACTTCAATTCCCGGAAGCCCAAGTAAACCCATTTGTGTGGATTCACAGAGACTTGGGCTTCTGGGAATTGAAGTCCAAGAACAGCTGGAGTGCCAAGGTTCACCATCAAGAACTTATGATAATCTCAGCTATTTAGAAACAAGCCCATTTTTTATCAGTACTCTGCCATGTTAAATATTTCTTGATTATTGTGTTATAGTGGAGGTATGCTTCAGTCAGACTGTAAATTCCAGTGATCATACTGGTTACGTTCAATATTCTTGGAAGGCACAAGTATTTTAGTGCTGTCATTGCCACAAAGCAACACAATCGTTAAACTCTGTCTATGATAAAGTCTGTGACATCTACTGACAGGAACATGTTTACATACTTTGTAAACCCCAGACAAGATGAGATCATCTGAGCAATTAATATATTGTCCAAGAGACGGCTATATTTCTCATTGTTTTGAAAGCAACATTGTTTTGTTTGAGAATAAAACTGTGGGCAACATTTTGACTGAAATAAATAACATTTGATTCATGGATTAGATATAGCCTTCACTCAAGCAGTTGGTGTCCAGTTGCTCCAGAGGTACATTACCAATCCTTTCTGGCAAACCTTTTTGACAAAACATTGTGCAATCTCTAGAGGCAGCTTATTCCAATCAAGAAGTTCTTCCTACCTATCAAGAATTGTTCTAAGTGTTTTGTTGCTTGAGATATTTTTTCACAACCTAATGTATCCCTACTTGACTACAGGCTGTATAGTGGAATATTATTAATTTTAACCATTTAAAGTGGAGGGCATTCATGCTACTGTTTTATTTTAGAACTG
>JAWDJE010000004.1:26120000-26325000 GCA_035047345.1 Bradypodion ventrale | reverse complement strand
CACATCTAGTTGTGCCTGCCAAATGACCATAGAAATGTCTGCAGATGCAGACAGCGCTGACTCTTTGGCTGTAAACAGAGATGAGCACTGCCCCTAGAATCAGATACGACTGGCTTTTGAGCAAGAGAGATCTTTATGGATACCCCAGACTGCCAAAAAGACAAACAAGTGGGTCCTTGAGCAAATCAAGCTGGAACTGTCCCTGGAAGAAAAAATTAATGCAATTGAAACTTTCCTACTTTGGGTCCATCATGAGAATAAAAGCTCCCTGAAAAAGACAATAATGTGAGAAAGGTGAAAGACGACAGGAAGTGAGGAAATGTGAGATGGATTGACAATGTGACACAGACAATAATTTGCAGGGTTGCATAGGGCTGTTAAGAACAGCACATTCTAGAGATCTTTCATTCACAGGGTTGCCTCAAGTCACAGATGACATGTAACAACAGCAACAGCAACAACCAGTTTGGTCATTTTAGGCTTCTAGTGAGAGTTTACGCTTCATTTGATCTAGAACACATTTATCTGTTTTTCTAATTATTCATAGTATCTATAATTTTTTCCTCCTACAATATATTATATTACAGATGAATCACTTTTTTCCTATTAGCTTTCTTCGTTGCCTGGATTTCACAGCTGTACATAGAAATTGGGAAGATCACAAAACCTAACACTCTCCATGTATCTGGGACAACCATCTCCAACACCCTTCTGAAAAACATCACGCTAGGAAAACTCCACTATAATACAGGTAACACAACATTTACATTCAGTATTACAGAATCCACACATTCAGTTCCAAATGTAATGACAGGTGTTGGATCACAATGAAGGACTTTGTATTCCAAGCAGAAGCTAAAAAATCATCAGATATATTTCATTTCATAGTACTGTGCACTCCAGATGTTGGGAGATGCAGAACTTGGGATTTTCAGATCTTTGGTCTGAAAAAGTATGTCTTTTACAGGCTCTGTCCCATGGCAGGAACCCCCACTGTATGCCTCTGGCCAGATCTGTAATCACCTTTCAATATCTGCTTCATCTCTCCTTCATAATGGGAGGAACAATCATTTCAATGTCTCACACATTTGTGTTGAGATGAAACAGGATGAAGTACTCGGCACATCTAAAGTATCATCATCATAATTATATTGCTCTTATGATTTCCCGGAACTGGCACATTGCTCCGTGTGTCCGGAAATCAGTGCACCTAAGGCTAAACATGGAGTGGGAATAGGAGGTGAAAGATACTTAGCCCGATCCAGGAATGTTTACTCAGAAATCTAACGTATAGCAATAACTTATTCCCCTGGGAGATTTATCACGCTTACTCACCAAAACGTGTGCGTAAGACCTCAGCCTTTCAGAGAGAGAGAGAGAGAAAGCAAGATAATTTTTGCTAGATCGAGTGCAAACTTTGGAGTCCCACTGGACCCTTTACTGAGTTGCGCTATTGTATTACTGTATAGTGTTTTCCTAGCGTGGTGCTCTTAGTCCAAACGATCGTCGAGGTTATTGCACCGCCTGGTGCAGACGCGGAGCACATAGAAAAATCTCTTTCTAGTTCGCGTGTTTGTTTTTTGTGGTTTGTTTCGCGTCGTCCATCCCCTCCGACCTATGGAGACCCTATGAATGAAATGGTCGAAGTGGCAGCCCTGTATAGTCTGTGCAAGCAGGTCAGAGAGTAAACAAGACAAGACACCCAAAATTGGTGTGGCACCTTAAAGGCTGGCTCCTGTGTTTTAATGTTAGCTTTCGTGGATCGTGTCTGACGAAGTGGAAAGGGAAAGGTCACCCTTGCTCGAAAGCCAGTCGTATCCGACTCTAGAGTTCAGTGCTCCACGAAAGCTAACATTAAAATACAGGAGTTAGTCTTTAAGGTGCCATCAATTATTTTGTCTTTTTTGTTTGTTTGTTTGTTTGTTTGTTTGTTTACTCTCTGATATCCTATGAATGAGAGATCTCCAAAAGGTCCTGTCCTCAACAGCCTCTGCTCAACTCTTGCACATTCGAGCCTGAGCGACGCCTCTGGAGCTCCAAGAGGCACCTTTCCCTACTCTATCCGGTCCCAGCCCCAGCGCCAGGTGAGGGTCCATTTCCGCCAGGTGGTCCTGCCTCTCCCTCCCATCCTCCCAAGCCACCTCGTCCCATCCCTTCCGCGCACATACCTTTCGCTACATCCCGTCCAGAAGTGGCACCTGGCTGGCGTGGGAGCAGGAGGCGGCGCCTCTCGTGCTTTACCTGCCCGGGACGGAAGAGGCGAGCCGTCGAACCCCGCTGTCTAATGATGCGCCGCGGAGCGATGCGCTCAGGCAGGAGCCGAGGTCTCTTGCTCTCTGTGCCTGCCTGCCCGCCTCTCTCTGTGTGTCTCTGTTTCCTTCCCTCCCTCCCTCCCTCGCCCCTCTCGCTCGGCTCAGCCTGGGGATTTGCCCGGGGCTCGCCTCTCCCTCCCTCCCGCTTCCTCGTCTGCAATCGCGATTGCAGCCCCCCCCCCCCTCTCCCCGGCTGCCACGACGCGATAGGGGCCGCCTTGTCGAAACTGTCACTTGTGCCACGAACCGGGCGCCACTTCCAGGAAAGCGTGTGTGTGTTTGTGCGTCTCTCTTGTTTGTGCAAATCGTGCCTCGCAATCTGTTTTGCAACAAGATGAAATAGATTTTAAGCTACCATTTTCTCTGCTTAAACCAGGGGTGCCCAAACTACGGCCAGTGGGCCAGATTTGGCCCCTGGTGCCAATCCATACGCCCCATGCTGCCCTCATACGCCCCATGCTGTACAGGCGCGTTTTACTCCCGCTTCGGGAGCGGCGAGGGCAGCACGGGCGGATAAATTGGCATTGGGGCTGGATAAGAATTGCTATATTAAGCTTCTATACCGCCCCTCCAGAGCGCTTAGTGCACTCGCTGGGTGATTCACATGTTCATTTGCATTTTGCCCCTAACATGCTGGGTACTCATTTTACCAACTTCAGAAGCATACCTGTCAAGTTTCGGGAAATTTCTGTCAAATAAGGGAAATTTCTCGGCCAAAACGGGAAACTGGACAGCTATGCTTATCCTATGCTGGCCTCCAGTCTAACTCCAGTCTAATTGCAGCCTAACTAATACTGGATGACGGCGGGAAAGAGTGTAAAATACGGGGGTGGGGGATTTGACAGAAATTTCCCGAAACTTGACACGTATGTTCAGAAGGAGAGAAAGATTAGTCAACCTGAATCTTCCAGTCAGGATTGAACTCACAACGTTCTGGCTGCAGTACAGCAGTTTAACCACTGCACCACCAAGGCTCTTTCTCGTCTTTCTGTCCTTCTGCTGTGACCACAGTCACCAAGCCCTCAGAAGGGCAAGAGGTGGGGGGGGAATAGAGGCCGAGCCCTCCTGAACCCCCAGACTCAGCCCTTCTGCTATTTATTTGCAACAGAAAGTATCTCCAAACTCTTAAACACCCTTGCCAGCTTCCCACCTGCTTTCATTCCCTTTATCCCCACCTCCCTGTCCCCCATGATGTGATGAGGAGGGCCAAACATGTTAAAGAGGAAGGTGGTCGGAGAGGCGATACAAGAGAAAAGTCGGCAAAGAGGAAGAGTAGGATGATTCACACATGAATGCATACACGCCTGCTGGAGCGCTGTTGGTGGAGTGTGTAAAGTCTTCTCTTGGTTGAATTCAAGAGAGAACAACTTCTCAGTGGGTCCAGTGCTTTGGAAAAGTTACTTTTTGCATTACACTTTCCAGAATCCCTCTGGATTTATGGTGCATATAAGGAACTTCTCCAAGCTATGAGCCAGTCATATCTTGATACTGCCCTCATCATTACTTGAGCATGCTCTGTGGAGACACCTTTTTTGTACTCCCCACTCCCACCCCATCTCAGGTCCAGTTTTGCAGAACAGAGGACTTAGATTGGATAGTACCCAGACTGGTCCCAACATCCTGACCATCTTCTCCTCTGGCTGCCTCCACCCTCTATCATTTGTATCTGAACAAAGGCAGCTCTTCCCCCCCCCCTCCCACCCCGTGGATTAGTGGTTAAGACGATGAGCTTGGAGACTGGAAGGTTCCCAAGGGCTGCACTTGGGGACATGAAAGAAGCATCATTCGGGCATTCCCTGAGCAGAGTTTCTCCAGCAAAAATCCTTTCAACCCAGAGTAATCTCTGACACAAAGTTATTATCTGAACAAAATCCGCAGTACCTAGAGGAAGAGGACAATGCCAGTGGAGGTTGCTTCTCCATCTTCCTTGGTTCTCATGTTTGGTGAGTGCGGGTGTAGAAGCCATGTCAACAGGGAGGAAAGTTTGGATGGGGGTGGGAGGGGTGGGACACCCAGGTTCTTAAGGAGACATTTATATGGAACTAGCATAGGTTGCCCGGCGTTGCCAGGCTGTTATAAATTGTGATCAGCTTTTGGGGGTGTTTTTTTGTGGATTAAAAAAAGAACAAAGGATGATATAATTGTTTCAAATTGTTTTATTTAACCAAATAATGTTTTAGTTTGTGTTGTTGTTTTTTGTTAATAGTTTTACCATTGGTAATATTTTAAAAAATGTGAAAGTACATGTTTTTCACATTCAATGTTTTTAAACTGTGTTTTGTTGTTCTGGGTTTTTATTTGAGTTAAAACTCAACACAGGATGTTAGAAATCTTTTTATTTCATTTATTTAACATATTTTGATATTTGTTTTTACTCTTGTGGCCTCTAGGTGGGGCTGTTGTGTCTTTTTGAGTTGTTTTTACTATTCTGCCCTGCAGGTGGGGCTGCTAGTGCTTTTGGTTTCGTTTCCCATGTTTTTTCTCTCCTGGCCTCTGGGTGGTGCTTCTTCCAGTAAGTAGTCTTTGATTCTTCATTTCTGTTCCGGTCGTCGTGGATGGAGGACATGCTGGTGAGTTCTTGGTTTTCTTTCTTCTGGGGTTTTTCTTTGTTTAGTTTTTGTGGTGGTGGGCTGGGAGGTGTTTATGTTTGTTCTTTTTTGTTTTGGTTGAGTTTTAGGTTTGTTTAATTGGTTTGTTTATTACTGGTTTTAATTAATTTTTCTTATTTCGTTGTTTATTTGTGTAATTAGTTGTTGTTTGTTTGTGTAATTTGTGTTTTTTTCGTGTTGTAGTTAGGTGTTTTGTATGTTCTTTTGTGATGTTGTAGATGTTTTTGTTTGTGTATTTTGTGGGTTTTTTTGTTTATTGGTTTTTTAATGATTGATTTATTTTTGTTTTGTTTTTTATTAATTTTGGTCATTGTTTTTGGTGTTTACTTTAGCATAAAGAACAGGCTGCCTGTTGGTTTCTCTTTTCCCCATTGCTGCTTCGAATTTTGGTTTCGATGCAGCAATGGGGGAAAGGAGGAGGAGAGTCAGCCTGTTCATCTCCCGGGAAGGTTCGTTAGGTAGGTCGGGGGAGAAGGAGGAAGCAGAGAAGAGCTATCTATGCCTAACAATGGTTCTTTCCTCTCTGTCTCCTTTTTCTCCTGGCTTACCTAACTGGAGATCGGCAGGCAGCGATCCATAAGGGGTGGTGCTCTTCCTTGCAGATTGCTGGTTGCTGCTTTTGTATTGGGAAGTACAAAGGCATCAGCCAGTCATCCGCCAGGGAGGGTGCTTCCCCTGACGAACTGCTGCCTGTTTTGGGGGGTTTTTTTCCACCCCAGCTCAACTTTCCTTGAGGCCGGTGGTGGTCTCGCCGTGTCTTCGGTGGGGTAGTGTGGAGGGGAGGGAGTCCTTCTTCTCCCCGTTGCTACGGGAAAGAAGGCTGCGGGTGTCTCGTGGGAGTTTTGTTGGTGTTTGTTTTGCAAGGCTATGAGGAGCTGCGTCCGCCTGCAGCAGACTTGCGGTCCCGTTGCGTTTTATACTTTTATTTTTCATGCGCTGGCTTTCTCAGAGTTCTGTGCAGTCACAGCACGCAGGACGCTGGGGCTTGTAGTTTTGCGTTTGTGGTTTGCATTCGTGCGGCGGTTTTTTTCCTGCGGCTCGATTTTAATTGGCCATGCCGCGTTTCCCAACGTTCTTTTTGCTCACGCCTCTCAGCCTGATTGGCTGTGGCACGGTGCGGTGCAAAGAATGTTGGGAATTGAAGTTGTTTCCCTTTGTTTGTGTTCGTGGGGCTCTTGCCCCACTGGCACATTTCTCAACCCTTCAGTAACCTCCGTACCGGGTTCAGGTGAGTGCAGGAGGCTCGGTACAGGATAGGATGGACGGGTGCAGAAACGTATAGCAAGTTCCAATGGTTAACCCTTGGATTTATAGGTATAGATGTGGACCTCCGCAGATGCCCAGCAATCTTGCATTTGTACCAAGTGCATACTGAAAGCTCTCTCACTACCTGGAGGAACCTGGCTTGAATAACTGCAGCTTCCTCTTGCTCTCATCCTAAGGCAGGTATTCACAACCTGTGGCCCGTGGGCCAGATGTGGCCCATGGTGCCATTTCATGTGGCCCACCACCACCACCACATCCGGAAGTGGTGGAGGAAAGGCAAAATGGCCCCTGAAGCTGTTTGAGGGAGCATGCTTTAAAAAGTTGTGGACTCCTATCCTAAGACTATAACCAGAGTTAAACTCCATGGCTAAAACCCTATCCATTCCCTCCCCACACACCATACTTTCTATTTTTTTAAAAAAAAAAACACACTTGTGAATATGTTCCAAAATAAGTAAAGTGTTTTTTTTTTACCTTTCAGTTGTCCTCAGACCTTTTGCTTCTGTACTCCATATACCTCAAGAATAGGAGCACTTGCTAGATATGGGATGAAATAGATCACCTCCATTCAGCTCCATTCTGTCACTGGGAAGCTCCTGAAAGGAGGAGTTGAGGGAACTTTCAGGATGACAAATCTTGTGTGATTCCGTAATGTGAAGCAGTGACAACATACGTTTGAGGTTAACATTGACCATTGTAATTTCTGTTTCTAGTCTATAATTTTAGCATTTCAGATGGTGTGTATATATATAGTTATTACTTAAGAATAGCTGAGGATTTTTGTTTAATAATTATTAAACAATTATAATTATAATTAGACACATAATAAATAATTATAATTATACTCATGAGTCCTTAACTCTAGTGTATTACTGGGATTTCCATTATGATTGTTATTGTCATTCTTGATGAATTATTGGACATAAATATTTAGTCACAAAAAATGTCTTGTTAAGCGCCCTTAGACATTTGAGATCCTGCTCTTTTGTTTCCTGTTTACTTTTCCTGCACACCCTAACATTTAGTCCTAATCCAAGCATATTGGATATTTTAGAATCCAAAAGTCATGTTTTGTTGCCGAATTCACATAGAAGATAAGCATCATACAACACCATCACTTGAACAGTTCTAAAAAATCCTCCATATGTATGAATAGGCAAAAATTATCTGCGACAAAAATTGCTTTGAAAATTATACATTTAGCCAATGAGATTGTTTTTTGTTCTTGGCAATGTAATGTGTTTAGATTTTTAAAAAGTCACATCCAATTTTTCAGCTGCCATTGATGCTAAGAAGTAGAAGTGGCATATTCTGGTTACCAGTAGTTTGTCACCTCATGGAAATTGTGGAAATTCTTCAGGAACACCCAGACCAGCGGTGGCGAACCTATGGCATGTGTGCCAGAGGTGGCACTTGGAGCCCTCTCTGTGGGCACCCATGTAGTCACCCCAGCACAGAATTTGCCTCGCCCCTCTGCCCAGCAGCCAAATGGGAGCGCTTCCTCCCTCCCCCCAGCACCAAGTTCACCCCGCCCCTCTGTCCAGCAGTATAATGGGAACCCTTTTGTTCCTCCCCTGTTGCTGTGTTGGCACTTTGTGATAAATAAGTGAGTTTTGGGTTGCAGTTTGGGCATTCGGTCTCTAAAAGGTTCGCCATCACTGACCTAGACTAAACCTGTCCTAACTACTCTTTCTGCTGTCATATCAGAGAATAAACAAAAACAAAAATGCAGTAGCACTTTGAAGACTAACTCCTTTTGTGGATCAAGTTCATCTTTCTGCTGTGTCACTGACTCCACTGAAATGACAGTGGAATCAGAAACACCTCCACCCCCACCCCCATTATAGTGTGAGTTTATCTGTCAGGATAATTCATTTGTTCTCTATAACCCATTTCTCTCCAACTTTCTAGGATTTCTTTACATCATTACCACCTTACACCTCTCAGTCATCTTCTTCCTTTTCTTTAAGGAATGTCACCAATTCTGAAAGGAAGACTATGAACCATTCTTGTATTCAACAGAAGCAATTACTGCCACCCATTGGTAATAAATTGCAATTATAATTTTATTAGAAGGATGTTATAATATAGGAGCAACCAAAACTTTATTGTTGTATGTTTCTGTCTTCAACATAAAAAGCAAGTCGATAAAAGTCAAACAAAATAAATAAATAAAAATAAATAAAGTCCCTGGCATATTAATTAGGTTTGCACATCTGCCTTGGATACCTTCCTGCCTTCTAGCAGGAGGTATGGCTGTTTAAAGAAGACAGCCTTGTTTTTCACTAGCATTTTCTTCAGCTTCTTTTACATTGGCAACACAGCCTGCAGATACGAGATAAGCAAAGCCATCATGCTTATCTCCATGCTAAGAAACTTTAAGCTGGACCTTTAATAAGAGCTTGGTGTCTTGTGAGATTTGTTTTTCTCCCTGTGTATTATGGATGGCACTTCAAAAGTGAGAGCCAGCCTAATGCAGAAAACTAATAAAGAAAAATCCAATGACACCTTTTTCTTTCTTTCTTCATGTCAGAGTGTTGCACAACTTAAAATTATGAATTACAGGTAAGATTCAAAAAAAATTAAAATGCTAAAATAGTTAGATTATTTTTGACCAGAATACATTAGACTCCTGTGATAAATCCACATTTCAAATACTTTTGTCTTAAAAATCTATTAATTCTATGTCATACCATAGAAAACAAATAAGCACCTTCTCAAAGCAAATTTTAAGTGTTTGTTGATACAACCATCTGCTCAGTGAACCTGATTCCAAGGGCCTTATTTTAGCGAACATGTTCCAGATGTCTATGTTGACTCTTTAGTTATATTTTGGGGGGCTGTTTGTTTTACTCTGGTTACAATGAACTTGGTTTTCTTTACACCCATGTTTTCATTTTAGAACATGGAATAATAGAATTGGAAGGGCCTATAAAGTCATTGAGTCCAACCTGCTGCTCAATGCAGGAATACAAGTTAAAGTATATCTGCAAAATAGCTGCCTGAATTTCTATTCAATGCCTCCACTGTTGGAGGGCTCGCTATCTCAAAAGCTAATTGGTTCCATTGTCATGCTGTTCCAACACTTATGAGGTTTTTCTTAATATTCAGCCAAAATCCAGCTTTCTGTAACTTGAACCCAAAATTATGGATTCTGCACTTTGGAACGCCTAAAAACAGATCCTGTTCTTCCTCTGCATGACAATGTTTCAAGTATCTGAATAGCGCTATTATCTTCCTTTAGTCCATACCTGTCAACCTTCCCGGATTGGCCAGGATTTCCCAGTTTTTGGCGCTGATTTGCGCCATTTCCCGCCTCGCGCTGCCAAAACCCCGGAATTTGTCAGCGGGGGAAAGGAGGTACTGCGCAGCCCTTCTGTGCAGGTCGCCTTCTACGCATGCGTAGAAGGCTATGCATGCGTAGAAGGGGCTACACAAGCGTAAATCCATTCTACGCATGCGTAGAAGGCGACCTGCGCAGAACCGTTCTGCACAGGTCCCGGATTGGCCGGAGCCGCAGTTGACAGGTATGCTTTAGTCTCCTTTACTCATAATCATTCCCAGATCTTTCTGTCTTTCCTCTTTGGGCTGATTTACACTCTCCTGTTCATCTTTGTTGCTCTTTTCTGAACTCATTCCAGTTTGTCTATATCCTTCTTAAAGTGCAGTGTCCAGAATTGAGAGGAGGTTTAGCAAGTGCTGAATATAGGGGAACTAATACTTCACATGTTTCGGAAACTATGCTTCTGTTAATTTAGCCTAAAATAGTATCTGCCTTTTTTGCAGGCACATCACACTGTTGACTCATATTCAGCTTGTGATCTACAACAATTTCAAGATTCTTCTTGTATTATATCTGCTGTCTTAGGCTATGAGACACACACATTTTTGAAGAGTGATTGATAACACAAACAGGTTCATCTTGGCTTGCTCTACCCTAGCATTTCATTTTGGGTATCAGACTAAGGCTGCAAGGAAAGCACTATAACACAGTACAGATATAACTCATTTGACCCACACTCTTGCTAGCTGCCACCCCCATGTTCATATATTATGTCATTTGATGAGGTTTAAGCCACTGTAAAATTGTTGGTACCAAATAGCAATCTTCTTTTTTCCCCAATTCCTATCCAAATGCCCCAGTATCATTCAGATAATCCAACTATATACAGTAGTAAAGTTATGAAAAGTTTTAAAACTATAAACAGCCATGCCATGCCACATAAATGAATGAACCAGTGTGCCATCTGGAACCTCTTTGATGTACTGTACTGTATTCCATTTTAAATCTAAAATGGAAACAATAGTCATTACCATGCTTGGATGAACTGGGAATTACAATCCAGAATTGTAATGTCTCCAAATTCTGATCAAAACAAAGTGTTTTCAAATGTCCATAGTACCCAAACATGGATTAAATGATTAAATTCAATAAATATAATGGATCTTGAAAGACAAATTCAAAGCTAAAGCAAGTAAAGAATATAGGATTCAGGATTCAGCCCCGGATATGGTACTGAGACTGTGTTGGTCATGCTGTTGGATGATCTCTGGCCGGAGTGGGACGGAGGTCATCTCTCCCTCCTTGCTCTTCTTGACCTCTCAGTGGCCTTCGATATCGTCAACCACGGTATCCTTCTGGAACGGCTCCAAGGATTAGGGATCCAGGGCACTGTGTCGTCCTGATTTGCCTCATTTCTGAGGGGCCGGACCCAGTCGGTGTGGCTGGAGGATGAGATGTCCAGCCCTAGACCTCTCCAATATTGGGTGCCTCAGGGCTCTCACCTCTCCTATTTAACATCTACATGAAGCCATTGGGGGAGATCATCTGTTCCCACAGACTGAAGTATCATCAGTATGCTGATGATACTCAGTTGTACATCTTGGCCCGTGGTAATCCAAGTGATGAAGTCGGAGTCCTATCCAGGTGTCTGGAGGCTGTTGGGGTCTGGATGGGGACAATGGGCTACAGCTAAATAGACTGAGTGGCTCTGGGTCAGGGCCACTGCATTGTCTCGGGAGCTATCATCTTTGGTTCTGGATAGGGCTATTGTTGTGTATTAAGGCATGATTGTAAGTTGCGTGGGCAGCGCCTTGCAAGAAGAAAATGGCGGTTTCCCACCATCCAAATTAGGAGCCAATGTTGGCGCGAAACACACACACACACCCGTCCAGGGTGCGCTCATTATGCTAATCCAAGCCCTGTGATTGGTTACAGTTTTGGATCCTGTTCCTCATTGGTTAATTACATATATACCCTGTTATGATTGGTTAGTTATGGTTGTCTGGTGGGTCGGTACTTTGTATCAAGGAGCCACCACTGAGGAGACACTATAATAAGCCCCACAAATAAACAAGGGTGATGCCGGACCAGATCTATACTACCCATTCCATACAGGTAGCCAGCAACGTGCTAAACCTGGATCTCCTCCACATGCTACCCTTGCCTCTTCTATGGCAGACTCCGGAGGGACTGATTTCATGGGGTTGTATAGCCATCTCTGTGTCCAGAACACCTTGTAAGCATAACCTGAAAAGATTGTTAAATAAACTCTAGTTGCTGTTCTGTTCATCGTTGCCTCGACTATTGCTTATAAGGGTTGGACGCGACAGCTATCTTGCCCCAAATAGGTCCGGTGCATAATCTGGGATCTTCCTGGACTCACGACTCCTGCTCGATGAGCAGGTGGCAGTCATGGCCAGGAGAGCTTTTGCAGAACTTCGTGTCATATGCCAGTTACGCCCACTCCTAGATCAGGACTCCTTGCTCATGGTCATGCATGTTCTGGTCACCTCCAAACTGGATTATTGTAATGTGCCCTACATGGGACTGCCCTTGGTGACCATTCAGAGCCTTCAGCTATTGCAGAATGCGGCTGCCCATATGGTGTTGGGGTGTGGGCATTATGCCTGTGCCTCACCCCTGCTTTGGGAGCTGCATTGGTTGCCAGTGTGCCTCTGGGTGCAATTCAAGGTGCCGATGATGACCTTTAAAGCCCTACATGGTAGTGGGCCAGGAAACTTAGGAGACCGCTTCGCCCCTATGTTATCTGTCCATATCACTAGAGTGGACTAGAGAGGTTCCTTAAAAGTGCCATCCACTCGAGAGGCTCACCTCTCTAGCATGAGAAGAAGAGCCTTTTCGGTATCCGCCCCAGCCCTGTGGAATCGCCTGCCGGTTGAACTGCATCTCCAGACAGAGCTGCTGTTCTTCAGGAAAGAGCTAAAAACCTGGCTGGCAGGGCAGGTGTGGAGAATTGGGGAAGGAGCAACCACTACCACCCCACACTGACTCATTTAGAGGATGACCTCTCATGGTTTTTATCAGTTTTTAATAAAATTTGTAACTGATGCGGGGGATGGTAGCCTTTTAGGAATTTTAAGGGTTTTTATAGGGAATTTAGGGTATTTTATGTATTTGTATTGAATTGCTGTACGCCGCCCAGAGTCGCCTGTCGATTGGTCGGCTATACAAATCGCACCAAATAAATGATCATCATCATCATCAATTTTAATTTGTACCCTGCCCTACTCAACACCAGGCCGACTCAGGGCGGTATCACAACATATCACAAAATTACACAATTTCAAGATTACAGAATACGATTCAAAAAACACAGTATACAATTAAACAAAGTTCATAACAAAATCAAAATTAAACTCACAACCCGAAACACAACCAGGGCTCCACGTCCAAAAGAGTACTCAGAAGGAAACAACATTGTCCTCTTTTGGGGGAGCCCTCCGCACAAGCACCTGCCTCGCATCTCCGGGGCCGATGGAGTGGGTCCCAGGGCAGGCAATGCAGCAGTGGTGGCAGCTCCAGTGTCAGCTCCTTCTGACCCCTCCGGCAACAGGCGCGAGAGGGGCGAGGGCAACGCAGCTGCCCCGCATCTCTGGGGCCGATGGAGTGGGTCCTGGTGCAGGCAATGCAGCAGCGGCAGCTGCAGTTGTGGCTCATTTTGACCCCTCCAGCAACAGGTGCAGGAGGAGCAAGGGCGATGCAGCTGCCCTGCATCTCCGGGGCCAATGGAGTGAGTCCCGGGGCAGGCAGAACAGCGGCGGTGTCAGCTCCTTTTGACCCCTCCGGCAACAGGCACAGGAGGGGCGAGGCCAACGCAGCTGCCCTGCATCTCTGGGGCTGATGGAGTGAGTCCCGGGGCAAACAACGCAGTGGCGGCGGCGGCAGCAGCTCCAGCGTCAGCTCCTTTTGACCCCTCCGGCAACAGGAGGGGTCAATGCTGCCTTCCATTAAGATGGATTCAAGTGGGATTTAATCCACTTGGGGTTCATCACCCTTCCCTGCAGACTTCCAATGGTCCATAGGGTCACAAAGGGTCGGAATCGACTGTGATACTGAACAATAAAGCAAAATATTAAATAAATAAATAAATATCATCCCAACTTTCACCTTCTTCTTCTGTGGCATCCAAATCCAAATATAGCCGATCATCATGGCAATCAGCCATAAAGACTATTCTGAGAATATAATGCAATAGCCTTTTATCTGCCTTCCATATCACAGCATGACCCCGTACTAGTGATTCAGTTCTGCAAGCCACTTTCTGGTCCTGAGCCTTTTTGGCATGCAAAGTCCTCATCAGCCCCAGGCCAGTATTGATGAAGCTGCTGCCCTCCATTAAGATGGATTCAAGTGGGATTTAATCCACTTGGGGTTCATCACCCTTCCCTGTCGACTTCCAATTGTCCATAGGGTCGCAAAGGGTCGGAATCGACTGTGATACTGAACAACAAAACAAAATATTAAATAATAGTTAATAACAATTTATTGAAACAATGTCAAAAGGAATTCTTGCATTGAGCAGGTGATTGGACTCAATGGCCTAAAAGTCTCCTTCCAACTCAGTGATTCTATGAATGGATTTTCTACTGAGGATAAATAGCTGGAGAGAGTTGTTTTGGTATTCCTGGCTAGAAAACAGAGTGTACCAATTGTTGTCTCTTTAAAAAATGCAGTAAGAAAAATCCTGCCCCCAAGCAAAACATTTAAATGCCAACCGTGGTCTGTTAGCTCACATTATTGTTTTACACAAGTTAGACAATGTATCTATCGCCTTGTAATTTAAACAGCAGCCAGCATTATATAGCAATTGGTGAACGTACTGTGGAGTTGATTCATGTAGATGAATGCTATTATGGCAGAAGAAATGAATAACGCTCAGCATCTGTCACAAGAAATTACATAATGTGAAATTATTTAACATTCAAGCTGCTGTTATTACTCATAAGGTTTCATCTCACTCAAGGCTGTGAGATGCATGGCGCCGTCTGCTGGATGCTGGTTTTAATTTCATGCCCTTTCTCTGAGCTGCGGTTAAATGCATCCCCTGCCAAATCTCATCTGCAGAAACAACTTCCAAATTTTGCATTAACCCCAAAGTAAGGTATTAAAAGCAGAATTATTCATTCCAGAAACCTGTGGCTTTGTATCACTGGAAGGCATTAAAGATCACAAACTTGTGGCTGACACTATACAAAATACAATACATTCTATTTTGAATCACCTTTGGAAGCTCATATCAGCTGTACACTAGCTCAAACACAGGAGAGTGCAATTAAGGAGAAAAACACTGTATTTCAATCTTATCTGCCTTGCTGGGGATGTGCAAAGTTGGCTAGATGTGCAAAAAGTACATGAGGAAGCCACTGACATTTATTCTGCTGCAAACTGGGCTCAGTAACCAGAGATGATACACATTGCCGTCGGAAGGGCAGGGGGAGCTGTAACTTTCAGGATTCTCCAACCTGAATAGGTGGGATTCTGGAATTTGTATTTAAATATATATATAAGTGTTCTACACCTCTATCCATAGCTAAAGCACAGCAAAGCTCCTTGAAGATCATAACAATGTACAGCAGTTAGAATGTTGACCTGGAATTTGGAGATTTAGCTCAACTGGGCCACAAAATGCACTGGGTGACCTTAAAATGGTTGCTCTTTCTCAGCTTCACCTACCTTATAGGACTGCTACGAGAATAAAGTGGGGAGACGAAAATCCACTTTTATATATTTGTACCTTTACATTTTTTTAAGGGGCTGCAGTTGCTCAAGTGGTTAAGATCAGTGGTGGGCATAAGCAGGTTCGCACCAGTTCGCCAGAACCAGTAACAGAAATTCTGGCTGGCCACACCCATCCAAGTTTTGAAATAAAGTAGTCCTAATTTGGGTGCAACACAGTGTGATAGTAATTTTTTTGGCGCCCACCACTGGTTAAGATGCTGAACTTGACAACTAGAAGGTCAGCAGTTTGAGACCCAAGTACTGCATGACCAAGTGAGCTCCTGTCTCTGTCCCAGATCCTGACAACCTAGTAGTTTTAAAGCAAGAAATTGCAAGTAGATAAATAAGGACCACTTTGGTGGGAAGGTAAACAGTGTTCCATGCGCTCCGCTCCGGTGTCTAGTCATGCCTGCCACATGTCTATGGAAATGTCTGCAGACACAGACATCACTGGCTGTTTGGCTATAAACATAGATGAGCACTGAACCCTAGAGCCGGATATGACTGGTTTTCGAGCAAGGGTGATCTTTATCTTTACACCCCATGCTTTCCCATATTTATTACATAAATGTAACTAACCAAAAAAATCAAGGATAACATCACTTTTTTGTGCCAATGAATGACTGTTAGTAAACTGAAAATAAACACACACACAAAAATTGTAGCACTTTGAAGTCCGACTGTTATATTTTAATGTCAGCCTTCGTAGATCAAGTTCATTTGTCAAACTTGATCCACGAAAGCTGACATTAAAATATAACATTTAGTCTTCAAAGTGATACACCATTTTTGGTTTTGTTTATTCTCTGATATGCTTGCAGTACAGACTAACACGGCTACTATTCCAAAAAAATGTTATGAAACTGTTGTCGTTACAGGGAGTATGGCCTCATTATCTACCTGACTTGATCCATACTTTAACTTAGTACCTGCTCCCTACACTCGACTTTTTCTTCAGTCCTGATGAGAACTTCAAAAAAGTCCTTTTTGTATTACATTGCCCACAATTCCGCCCCCCCCCCCCCAGCATATCTAGTGGCTTTGTCCAATTTCCAGAATCCTCTAGTCAGCATAGTTAGTGGTTCCGACCATTCCCAGTTCTCCCCCATGATCTGAAGGGAATGAAAGCCTTCCCCAGAAATTGTGAGATGTCCCCTCAGATCTGAGACATCAGAACTCCTGCCTTTCCTGATTTCCTTCAGTCCCAATCTCTGGCCTGCTTTTCACTTCTGTAATCTCCTGGTTTCTCACTCACCTGAGACTGATGCCTATAGCCCACCTGTGACATAGCAGCAGCAGCAGCAGCAGCATACAAAAGGTTTGTCTTCAGTTCTCCTGCCTTCCAGGAAACATTAGAGGAACATGTATTTGTTGATATATCTTAAAAGAAGAGGTGTTGTGTTTTGGGATCAAGGAGACAGCGGAGGCTTGATTCATGAAGAGGCAACAGGGCAAAACCGCCCGGTCGGAGTTTATTAGGAATAACAGACAAAGACATTCCAGAGAAGAGCATGCAATCTATTCTTATTGGTTACCTGCGATAACATAAAGTTACTTAATTGGCTAAATATCAGCATGTCTGCCTCGTGCTCACCTTGCTAATTGGAAGAAAGCTGCGTGCTAGCTGAATGACTGCGTGCCATCCCTGGGCATAGTGGGGAGGGCCAAAAGCCTTGAGTCAGAGGCCCAAACTGGGGCCTCTAAGTTACGGCGTAAAAACAGATGAGGTAAGGAGAACGATCACCCACGATTTATGACCATGGTGTGCCAATGAGCCACAGCGATCGTGCTGTGAAACTCCTCACAAAGAGGTGTAAGAAGACTCGCAGAGGAGTAAAAAGACCCTCTCAAGACTCAATCGTGAAAAGTTTTGGTCGAACATAAAGAAGAAAAGTGTGGCAGTGAAAGGAATGGAAAGTGAGTTACAACCAGCAGGTGTAATAGAATGGGTCACAAGTTATTCAACATGGAGTCTCTTTGGTTTTTAAACTGGATTAGAATGTAGCTTTTCTTCTTCACAAAGGCCTCGTAATTCTTTCTGATGCGCTTATCAAGCAGGTGGGCTTAGAAGAAGCTTCTCAAAGCTTCAGGCCTATGTTTTGTCTTCTTCCCCAGGTCTGGAATGTCCATTTACATCAACATCTAGAGCCTGGGAACACTAGACATTTGTTATGGGAACCAGTGGTTGTTTATACAAACCTTGGGCTCTAATTGGCTGTATGCTAATTAGGAGGGCCAAGCTCATGTCTTTCCTATAGGCACATGGGTTTGGGAGTTAGTGAGATTTTGCTTGGGGTTTCTGAGAGAGACACCTCAGAAGGGAGAGGGGGACTCTAACATCGAGCCCTTCCTCCAACCCAAGCTTAGTCATGATTACCTAAAGTAGTCAGGTTTTCCTTTTGTTTCTGGGGAAAGGCCTGAGTGTGGATTTCCCTAACTATCCTTTTTGATTAGTATTTTGTATGCTGTAATACTGTATCATGAACCAACGGAAGAACTGTTATTTCTACAATATGCTTCGAGAACAATAAACATTTTTACTTCATCAATGCCTGTTCTTTGGGAGATGGTGTAAGACAAGAATTAAGCCATAAGCCACACGCTGCCACATTTAATGCAATACTCTCCATAATACTTGCTGGGCTTTGTCACTACAGGTAACCCCCAGGTTGCTGCAGGATCTGCAAGATGGCATATAGGCCTCCTGGGCCCCGGGAGTCTTTGGGGAAGTTCCATAGAGCAGGCTGGTAAAAGTTGCTCGCCAGGAACGGGAGAGCCCCAAGGGCAAGGGCCAGGTCAAAGCCTGTCATAGCAAGAATTCATCTCAGTCAAGAAATCTTAAAAGCAGTATTGAACCAAGATCATCTTGATGTGGATTCTTCTTGCTTAGGATGCAGGGGGGAAATATTATACAAAAGCTCATACCATTCTTCTGACCCCATAAAAATATCCATGACATTTGTGCCAGAGCTTCACAATGTTACCTTTTGGACTGCAATTTTTGGAACACCCTGGTTATTGCTGTTCCAAAAACTAACATTTCCAAGCTCTAGTTCTGAACCTGTATAATTGAACACATTGGATTGATGGAAAGATGTTGCTGTAATGAATCTCAGTTTCCCCCAGTTCCCAGTAACCTTAGAGAGGAAATCAATTTATTATATACTAGCATTGGTTGCCCAGCATTGCCAGGCTATTATAAACTGTGATCAGCTGTTTTGGTGTTTTTTTTTTGTTGATTAAAAAAAGAACAAAGGATGATATAATTATTTCAAATTATTCCAAATAACGTTTTAGTATGGGACCTTTTTTGTTTTGTTAATAGTTGTACCATAGGTAATAATTTTTTTAAAATGTGAAAGTACATGTTTTTTTTACATTAAATGTTTTTAAACTGTGTTTAGATGTTTTGGGTTTTTATTTCAAGTTAAAAATCAACAGAGGATGCTATAAATCTTTTTATTTTATTTATTTAACATATTTTGTTATTTGTATAAACTTTTGATTTATTGTTATGTTTTTTACTTGTTTTTACTCTTGTGGCCTCTAGGTGGGGCTGTTTTGTTTTTGCCTTGTTTTTAATATTCCGGCCTGCAAGTGGGGCTGTTAGTGGTTTTGTTTTCATTTCACGTGTTTTTCTCTCCTGGCCTCTAGGTGGGGCTTCTTCCGGTAAGTAGTTTTTGTTTCTTCATTTCTATTCTGGTCTCGTGGAGGGAGGACGTGCTGGTGAGTTCTCTGGTTTTCTTTCTTCTGTGCTTTTTCTTTGTTTTGTTTTTGTGGTGGTGGGCTGGGAGGTGTTTCTGTTTGTTCTTTTGTGGTTTGGTTGGGTTTTAGGTTTGTTTAATTGGTTTGTTTATTTCTGATTAGTTTAATTTTTGTGATTTCGTTGGTGTTTATTTGTGTAATTTGTGGTAGTTGTTAGAGTTAGGTATTCTCGAGTTGTAGTTAGGTGTTTTTTCTGTGCTTTTCTGGTATTGTGGATGTTTTTGTTTGTGGGTTTTGTTGTTTTCTTTTTTGTGTATTAATGGGTTTATTTATTTATTTATTTGTGTTTTATTAATTTTTATTAATTTTGGTGTTTGTTGTTGGTGTGTACTTTTGCGTGAAGAACAGGCTGCCTGTTGGTTCCTTTTTTCCCCATTGCTGCTTCAAATTTTGGTTTCGATGCAGCAATGGGGAAAAGGAGGAACCGGCAGTCAGCCCGTTCTTCCCCTGATAAGGTTCGTTAGGTAGGTCGGGGGAGAAGAAGCCAGAGAAGAGCTATCTGCCTGACGATGGTTCTCTCCTCTCTGTCTCCTTTTTCTCCTGGCTTACCTAACCGGAGATCGGCAGGCATCGATCCATAAGGGGTGGTGCTCTTCCTTGCGGATTGCTGGCTGCTGCTTTTGTATTACCTCCACCACTGTTTTGTGTTAGTTCTCGAAACAGTGGTGTCGGAATACAAACGCAGCAGCCAGTCATTCGCCAGGGAGTGTGTTTCCCCTGACGAACTGCTGCCTGCTGCTGGGTTTTTTTCCACCCTGGCTCAACTTTCCTTGAGGCCAGTGGTGGTCTCACCGTGTCTTTGGCGGAAGGAGTCCCTCTTCTCCCCATTGCTCTGGGAAAGAAGGCCTGCAGGTGTATCGCTGTGGTTTTTTGTGGGTGTTTGTTTTGCGAGAGAGCTGACTTGCGCTCCCATTGCGGAATGCCTGCATTTTTAAATTTTATTTTCCACTGCTGGCTTTCTCAGCGTTCTGTGCGTTCATGGCATATAGGACACTGGGACTTGGAGTTTTGTGTTTTTTGTTTGCGTTCGTGCGGTTTCCCCCCCCCCCCCCTGCGGCTCGATTTCAATTGGCTGCACCGCGTTTCCCAACATTCTTTTTGCTCGTGCCTCTCAGCCTGATTGGCCGAGGTGTGGTGCAGAGGACGTTGGGAATTGAAGTTCCTTTCCTTTTTTCGTGTTCGTGGGGCTCTTGCCCCACTGGCACCTTCAGCAACCCTACAGTAACCTGTGGGCCAGGTTCGGGCAAGTGCAGGAGGCTTGGTACGGGATAGGATGGATGGGTGCAGAAACGTATAGCAAGTTCCAACAGTTAACCCTTGGATTTATAGGTATAGATTAATAATGGTGAAGAGAGTGAAAATGTACCTATAGTGTTTACATTTTCAGAAAAATTGCATAGATTTCTCCAATATCAATCATTACTTCTGTAATTTGCCAATGCAGCAAATTCTCTCACATCTTTTGTTTTTTGGTTACATATTCTGCTTGTCGTTATGTCTTCTATGCATTTGCCAACACCTATGTTCTCTTCAGTATATTATTAAACATTTTTCACATCAGTGAAGCATGACATTTAAACCTCCCCTTACCAGTTACTTACATTCCATTCTTCTTTAATAAATGACTCCATCTGTTGAGAGGTTTCAGGGATGGACTCATTGTGCCCAATCACACATGCATATCCTTGACTTGAAGAAGCCAAATTATGTTGCTCTTCCTGTTCTAGCAGAAGCCCCAGATGCCATCTTGAAAATATGAAATTCCTGAACTGTGATTCAAAAGACACCTGTTCAAAATATATAGGGGGAAACTAAAAGACATTATATACCAGAAACTGCAAGGTCACCCCAAAACTTTCTAGAGCAGAAAGGCAACTGGAACAGAGAAAAAAGTTGTGGTTTTTTTTGGGAAGGAGCAGAGAAGTGCCAAAAATGTGTATCATATCTTCTACATCAGGGTTCTTAACCTTTTCAAGCTGTGGTCTGGACAACACCCCCTCAGACAGCTGAACGGTCTGGACTGGTGTTTTCCCCTACTGTAAACACTTCCGTAAAATGCATCTGCAGTTGTTGTAAATGCGTTTACGACAGCCATGGGCACATTTACGGCTGTTGTAATTGCATCCACTTCCGTTTCCAGTGGCAGTGACATGGGCTACATGAAATGGCCACATGAAATGGCTGGGGCTAACCCATGGGCAGGCCATAAGTTGAGAACCCCTGTTGTACATCCAGGTTGTCACTTTATGACTAATTTGCTTAGCACAAAAGATTTTGATGCTGGAATAAAGGACAAAATGATCCCGCCTCAATTCTATGTACAATGTGCAGACAATTTACGCTCCACCATGTGTACAACAGGGACTGTGGTGGCTTAGTGGTTAAGATGTTGAACTTGATGACTGGAAGGTTGGAAGGTCAGCAGTTGGAGACCCAAGTGCTGCAGGACGGAGTGAGCTCCCGTCTCTGTCCCAGCTCCAGCCAATGTAACAATTCGAAAGCAAGAAATTGCAAGTAGACAAATAGGTACCGCTTTGGTGGGAAGGTTACAGCATTCCGTGTCTAGTTATGCCTGACACATGATCACAGAAATGGCTGCAGATAAAGACAGCACTGGCTCTTTGGCTATAAACGGAGATGAGCACTGCATCCTAGAGTCAGATATGACAGGCTTTCGAGCAAGGGTGACCTATGTGTACAGCAGCCACGATAATATTATTGAAATGCTTTGTTTCTTGTTAAAAAAACCTAATCATTTTAATATTTAAATTTTATTTATAGTTCGCAATTTTAAACTGTGCAACACTCTGTCATGAATAAAGAAAGACCTAAAGATTGTGCAAAGTGGGCCTCCATGAGCTAGTGTAGCTGAATAACATAATGAGAGTTAAACAAAGAGGAGGGAGATGATAACCCTCTAGGAGGCCTAGCTACTAGCCATGTTAGATGGCAAATTCTATTTTAAAAAATGAATTTAATATTCTCTGCAGAGAATATTAATATGAATGCAGCTGTTCTTTCAATGCATATCCATGCTGCATTTCAAATCCTATGTAATCTACAACCACTATAAGGCTGCCAAAAGTGGGTGGAAGACTGTTGTGTAATAAGTATGAGCTGAGTTGTCAGTTGGCTGTATGCCATCAAACAAACTCTTGACTGTGTAGCCACCTTTGCTGTTGTGTTGTCTGTGCAACATTGGAAACCATGCTTTGCCTGGTATCGGAAAGGAATAAATCTTTGGGACCACATCTGATCCATGTGCTTAAAAATGGAACTGCCAGTACCAGGAGAAAGGGGGTTGTGCGTAAATAACCTCAGTTTCTCTTGTTTCTCTAACATTCAAGGCAATAATACTGGGAAGATTTCGTGTTCAGGGGACTAAAGAAGCAGACGAGTGAAGTAGTGAAATTCAGCTCTTTATTAGTGGGGTTTGAACACAGTTTGGATGGGGCAAAACTCTGACTTATATACACTATATACAGTAACAGTAACAATAATACAACAAGCCCATTGGCTAACAGTGTGCCCATTTTTGATCCACTTATTTGCATAAGAATAGATGTATGAGAAAAGATACATTCCACTCCTGTCAGAAAACACAGTTAACATACATAACAGAAGATTAACTGATCAGTGCCTGAAAAGCACTTTGTTGATAGAAAGTGCTCTCTGTTGCCTATGATCCTGCCACGTTATTCCCTTAGTCTAGCTTAGCAATCAAATTCTATGCCTGAAGATAAGACTAGCTGAGACTGAAGCAAGGAATGGTTGGGGGGAAAAGATAGGAAGACTGAGAAATGGATAGTTTTGCTTTTCAAGCACTTCTAGCGATGCCTAAGGTCAACATGGGTGGGTGCAAACCAAGGTTTGTTTTAAAAGACTTTCCCTGGAATATTTAACTGCAGTGCTCTGGGTCTTTGCAATATATATAACAGAAAAACTCCCTCCACCCTAAGCCAGTAGCATTGCAATGGTGAATTAGAATCCATGAGACCATTCTGGATGGATAGCAATCCACATTTGTTCTTCCATGACAAAAGGAAATATAAATACTGTATAGTGGAAATATAGGAGTGTACTATCAATGTGGTAACATGTCAATGGTTTAAATTCCACTGATTTATTAACTGGGCAGAATGGAAAGTTAGGAAAGATTAAAGCAGCAAAGAGTATACATCCTTCTCTGTTCAACTGAGACAGAAACTAGTCATGTCAAAAGACTAGTCTAAATCAAGTTGTCCCAACTAACACATATCCAATGAATTGAATTGTTAATCACACTGAAGATTTGTGTCATTAATTTAAATAGGTCTACTCTAGCTGGGACTAACCTTAGGTTTAACCTATTTTGTTCCAACCCAAGAAGAAACATCACAATGAATCATTCACCACCCAGAGTAGGAAATATCCCAGATGGGTGATATAAAAATGTAATAAGTAAATAAATTTCCCTTCACAATTAATCTCCCTCCCTTTTCAGAAATGTGTGAATGGACACCCAAGGCCAGGAGTGGGCAGAAGGTAGACCATGATATCCTAGTAAGTTCTTCTTGATTGCAGGCCAACATCCATAGCACATAGATCTCCATGTTAAACATCAGAAACATCACTACAGAAGAATGAAGAGTATCCTTATAATTATGCAGAAGATGACATTTTTCACCTTTATAAAGTTACATGGGAACAGAACACATTTTAATTGCATTAGAAAACAAGTGAATCTTAGGAGATTCCTTTAAAAATTGTAATCAGCTAGGACTAAAATCTTATTGCAGCGAACCACTGCATTGGCTACCGGTGTGTCTGGGTGAAATTCAATGTGCTGGTGATGACCTTTAAAGCCCTACATGGTAGTGGGCCAGGGTACTTAAGAGACCATGTCAACCCAAGAATATCTGCCCGTCCCACTAGAGCAGACCAGACGGGCTCTCTAATTGTGCCACCAGCTAGAAAAGCTTGGCTCTCTAGCACCAGAAGGAGGACCTTCTCTGAGTCTGCTCCGGCCCTGAGGAACCTCCTGCCAACTGAGCTTTGTCTCCAGGCAGAGCTTTGATCCTTTCGTAAAAACCTCAAAACCTGGCTGGCGCAACGGGTGTGTGGGGCGGCACGGGAGATAGCCACTCTAGGCTGGCTCATTTGAGTGCCACCCAGGCTCCCAGCTTTGAGTGTTTTATTATTAGTTTTAGTAATTTAAAGATGTGACACTAGGGAGGGTATTTTAATTTTTAAATTTTTAGCAATTTAATATTTTAACATATTTTATCCTATTGTTCTGTAGAGTTTTTATTTGTGGTGTTTTTATATGTGTAAGCCGCCCTGAGTCGCCTCGGCGGGAGGTCAGCAGTAAAAATGTGCTTAAATAAATAAATAACAGACCATCAAGAGGGTTGTTTTAGTTTCTGGGGGGTTACACAAGTTATCTGGTATTTTACTGCGCAAGCAGAAAGCCTGTTAGTTTGAACAATCACCACTTTTGCAACAGTTAACTGCTAGGTTTCGCAGAATTAGGCAGATGGAGTGATCTGTTCTTATGTTACTCAGCAGAATCCTGGCTTTAATACTTTGACTGCTTTTTCATACCACCTTTCAAAACCTGGACACACTTTTCAACCATTCTGTCTTCCACAAGAAGCAGGAAAATTATTATTATTATTTGCGGGGGGGGGGAACTCTTTAAATTAATTCCATATACTGTACTGGAAATAAAGAAGTAAATAACCAACCAACCAACCAACCAACCAACAATACACATTTTGCCATTTTTAAAATGAAGTATATCTGAAAATAGCTGATGAAATCAAAAGCCACACAAATGAAGTGTAGTAAAATCAAACATAATGAGCACATAGTTTCTGTCAATTATCAGGCATATTCTGGTAATGAAAAACTTGTGTTGCCAGCTAATCTTTCTCATACTAGGTCAGGTGAAAGGAACTGCAGAATGAACTCACCAAAAGGTGTATTCATTTTGACAGTTTCACATCTGGCCTAAACATGGAAGAAGAAGAATTCCTTATAATAACCATGAGACTCCCCCAATCATCCCATGCTATTCTAAATCAACCTTAATTACAGGAATACAGGACAGTACATTATACAAAACAAAACCAATACAAAATTTCAGTGCAAAAGTCCCATTGAAACAGCAGTAAAAAGACCACCAAATAAATAGTACAATCTTATAGATGTCTACAACAAAGTCCCACAGAGTTTAGTGAGACTTTATTCAAATACTGCAGCCTTAATGGATACAAAATAACAAAAAATAACAACATTATTTGTTGATGACATAAGCATCCTAACATGACTAAATCAATACTTGAGGTAAAAAACAAAAATATTATAGCATCGGGAATAGCTATAGATTATCTACTAAATCCCAGATTTAATGATGTTTAAAACTTTGAGCAGATACTAAGCAACATGACTTAGTTCTGAAAAAGAACATAGGTGTTTTTTTATTACAGTTCTGATTCCCTCAACCATTATGGCCACTGGCCTTTGTTGTAGGGAAATTCTGGGAATTGTAGTCTAAAAAAGTTAATTTTCCAACCTGTGAAAAACAGACTCAGACCTTTTTAAAAAAATACCAGTTCAGCTACTTCACTCTGGAAAGTCTTCCTTTGAGAATTCTCTGCTGTAGAATGAAAACTGAAGCATGTATCAGATGAAGGAGTCTCTAATCCAGGAGTTCTCAACCTTTTAAAGACGGGAGCCGGGTCACGCTCCCTCAGACAGCTTCGGGGGCCGGATGGCCATTTTCTCCTTTCTCTACCACATGGCACTTCCTGGTGTGGTGCAGGCAGTGGGGGGCCACATGAAATGGTGCTATGGGCCGCATCCAGCCTGTGGGCTGCAGGTTGAGAATCCCTGCTCTAATCCATGAAATTTATGCTGTAAATATGTCCTGAAGATGAGCCTTCAAACTTTTCTCTTTGTTGTCAACATACTAACTCTTCTTCCCCTCCATTTAAAAGAAGATTAAGATAGCTATTCATCACTGCAAATGCTTTTAAAAAATGACATTTGCAGCAATGGTATGCAAACAACTTAATCCTGCACAGGGTTTTAACTTCACACAACTAGGAGGTTGTGAGTGTAAGGTGACAAAGGCCAGAAGGAACTGGCAAAAGGCTGTGAAGGATTTTCTACATAACCAAACTAAGTTTCTAGGTAAAGGTGGTCCTTGCTTGAAAGCCAGTTGTATCCAACTCTAGGGTTCAGTGTTCATCTCTGTTTATACAAGCAAAAGCAGCAAGACCATTTGAGGCAGTAAAATAAAGAGAACTTTAATGTACTTTGTAAATTCAAAAAACAGAACAAAAATCCATCCGGTAATAAGAAGTTTCAGTGTAAACCTTCCTCAGGGATCTATAAGAAATCATGATACAAGGATATCACTAATACTACATTGTAATGAATAACATATACATATTTACAATATTTACAACAGTCTCGGATTCTTAATACTTTCATTACAGAAGCCAAACAAGGGAATTACCTGTAAATTACCTCTTTCTTGCTTTCGAACTGTTAGGTTGGCAGGACCTGGGACAGAGATGGAGCTCATTCCGTCATGCAGTACTCAGGTCTTGAACTGTTGACCTGCTGACCTTCCAGTCATCAAGTTCAGCTTCTTAACTACTTGAGCCACTGCAGCACACGGTGCAAATCTACCCCCACACAAATTGCAATGTTATTGCCTTCTTTATAAGTGTGGAACTATGGTTACAGACAGGTTGGGAGTTGGTAGATTCAGATTCAGGTTTGCACTGATTCATGATGCTCATTTAAGTGACCACATAATAGTCACCCTTTCCCAAGCTTACAATTTTTGTAACAAGAATAAAACAGGGAGCCTTTTTATGCTGCCCTAGGATTGTTGAAGAAAGGGTGAGTGATCAATGCAATTAATAATTGCTGGATAGCTCAGAGGCTTACGTTTCTGACTACAGATCCAAAGGTTGGGAGTTTAATTCCCCACTGTGTCTTCTTGATGTGAGGGACTCAAGGATCCATATCATCCCTTCCAGCTCTGCAGTTATATGACGATAAATAAATTGATACAGGATTTCAGTCTTATTGAAAGAATGCTCAAGTCATGAAATTAATATACAATTTGCTTTCATACTACCAAAGTATTTGTAAGGATTGCTACAATTTTCAGGTCTTGTATGGAAAGCAAACCTCCCAATCTAGCTCTGAACAGGTTGGTGGAAACAGAACATTCCTTTCTTTGGGGGCAGAGTAAAGTCTGACTCACGGGTTTTACAGAGATTGTGACTAAAATAGCTCATTAATCTTTTGCCTTCCCCAGGATCAGAAGACCTGCCTATTCCTTTGCTGTCTGAAACTATGTATTTCCTCCCTTGATCGCTTACTGAGTAATCTATGTGACGTTAAAGGTAAAAAAATAAGATTAATACATTTTTATTAGGTTGGTTCCAATGATTTCGCATGATGAATGTACCTTGCTGACTTCAAGAAACCTCAGACACACCCCTGCTATCTGGAACGCCGACGATGTCAGGAATGCAGGGGGAGAAATAGACTTCCTTCATAGAAACCTAATAAATCTTTAGTGATAAAACCATCCACATGATAGGTTTAAGCATCCAGAGTTCAGCTGGGCAGCTTTTCTGTCTCAAAACCAGGTTGGGTGAACTGACAAGCAAATTCTCCCACCAAGTTCTGTGACCGTCTTTATTTTCAATTTTTCCCCATGCACTGTTTAGCAGAACTTAGAAGATAATATGGGGGAAATGGGAGAAGGGGGGAAAAGTCTGGCTCTTTGTTTATTGATTCTGGCAATCCAAAAAACAACTAAATTAAAGCCAACATTTGGAAATTTACTTTTTAGGACTACAGTTTTCAGAATCCTCCAACATGATCATACTGATGGGTCACTTCTGGGAGGTGTAGTCCAAAAATATAACATTTCCAAACTCTCATTAAGGTTCTAATCTGCTTCTTCCTAAACTCTCTAGCCTTACCAATTTAAAAAGTGGCATGGTTTGCTTAAAATGAGATAACAGAATGATCAACCCATAAAGCAATTAAGCCCAAACATTTATACTATAAACATAACTGCAGCACTATCCTAGGCACGTTTACTCAGAAATGTCTCACTGACTTCTATGGGGCTTATTTCTATGTAGGACTGCAATATTATGTACACTTACTCCTGTATCCTAGTACCTAAACACACTGTAGAACAACAATCACATAAGTGTGCCCTGTTTTGGCAGGCTTCCTGTTTAATTTGCTATCAACGTAAGTTATTAAAGTGTAACACATCTTAAACCATGTGAAAGAACTGATTTTGAATTGACCAACATGATTTTTAGAGATTTTAATTTCAAATCTTAATTTCTTCATGCATCTAAGGAAGCAATAGTAATTGCACATATACTGCACCATAGCGTTTAGTGCACTCTCTGGGTGGTTCACAGGCTGGGTACTCAATTTGCTGACCTTAGAAGGATGGAAGGCTGAGTCTACCTTAATCCCTGTCAGGATCGAACTCAAAACATGGGCAGATTTTTGGCTGCAGTACTGCATTTTAACCACTGTGCCACAAAGACTCAAGGTTGACTCAGCTTTCCATTCTTCTGAGGTTAGTGAAATGTAAAGAAAAGAAGAAAAAGCTCATGTTATAATAAATATGTGTGCCACAAGACTATTTCTGAATGGACATGTTATCAGTAGCAAACACACACAGAGTTATGGTACCACAAAGAGTATCAGTGACTTCTTGAACTGGCTTAAGTTGAGGAATATATAGACATAGCACATCGTCGTCAACTGCAATTTGTATCTGAGAATGTATTTTTTTTCCCCTGAAGCAGGAAAAATGTCATTGTCATGAATTTGTTTAAGGTGGATCCCAGCTTGCCATGAAGTGACCCACATACTATAATCTTGGAGCCATCCTCTGCAGCACACACGAAATGAGACATGCAGGATCAATACTAGGACTGCAATGGACTTCCGTAGCCTTGAGGATATTGAAAAGGTGCGCCTTCACAGCCGGTCCATTTGGCATGGCCTCTTCTGCCTCCATGACCGTTGGGAATCAGAGTTCCTCCTCCACTCATTTTGCCGTTCAGCCCAATATGATGGTTTCCAGTGGTACTTTAGACCTGGCAAAAGGTAAGGTGCAAGTAGATAAATAGGCACCAACTTCGGTGGGAAAGTAACAGCATTCCGTGTGCTCCAGTGTCTAGTCATGCCTGCCACATGACCACAGAAACGTCTGCAGAAGCAGACAGCACTGGCTCTTCAGCTTTCAAACAGATGAGCACTGAACCCTAGAGTCGGATACGACTGGCTTTCGAGCAAGGGAAAACTTTACCTTTACTATAGTGGTGTATGACACTGCCCTTTATCAACATAGTTAGAGTGTAAATATGTAGTTTATGTATTCATACATTTTAGATGATTAGTGGGGTTTTTAAAAATCATATTGCTTTAAAATTTTAGAGCTTTGGACTTGGATAAATAAATCAACTACTGCTAAAACATTAACCTCCTTACTAAAGATCATGGACTAACAGAAATGGCTCCTGTTCTATTCAAAATTTAAGATTCTCTGTTAAAATTTAAAAGAGGCAAAGTTGCTGTAGAAATCAAAGGAACAGCCTGCCACAGGATAGTGTCCTGGCATTGTTACTTTTTAACATTTACACAAATGATCGACCAATATTCAAATACAGCACTGAAAGAATTTCATCTATGCTGATGATCTTGCCTTGACTGTCTGGGGGAAACCTTTGAATCCACTGAGCACCAGCTAGTCTCTGCTTTAGAAGATCTTTCCTTATACTGTACTGTATTATAAAACCAACCACTCCTTAAAAACACAGGTCTGTGTCTTCCACTGAATGCTGTATTACTACAATGCTCTCTACATGGGGCTTCCCCTGTTCCTGAAACAGAAGCTTCAACAGGTGGGAAATGCTGTGGTCAGGCTGATTACTGGAGTGAGAAAATTTGAACATATCTCCCCAGTCTTAGCAGGGCTGCATTGGCTATCCATTCCTTTCCATATCAGGGACAAGGTGTCAGTTCTAACATTTAAGGCTCTAAACGGTTTGGGACCTTCTTACCTAGCAGAACGTCCTCCCCTCAGAACATCAGCCTGCATCACCCATACCTGTCAACCGCGGCTCTGGAAAATACGGGACCTGCTCAGAACAGTTCTGCGCAGGTCGCCTTCTACGTGACCTGTGCAGAACAGTTCTGCGCAGATCACCTTCTACGCATGCATAGAAGGCTTTTATTCTTGCGTAGAACCCTTCTACGCTTGCATAGAAGGCTTCTACGATCGCCTTCTGCGCAGATCGCCTTCTGCGCAGATCGCCTTCTGCGCAGATCGCCTTCTACGCATGCGTAGAAGGGTTCTACGCATGCGTAGAAGGGTTCTACGCAAGCGTAAAAGGCGATCTGCGCAGAAGGGATGCGCAGCACCTCTTTTCCCCCCGCTGCCAATTCCGGGGTTTTGGCAGCTGTGGGGAGGGGGATGGGGAGAATGGCGCAAATCGGCACCGAAAATCGGGAAATCCTGGCCAATCTGGGAAGGTTGACAGGTATGACATTACCTGTTCCTCCTAGACTGCACAGCTCCAGGTGCAGACCCTGAGGTTAGCAAGAAAAACTGAGACTCAGAGAAGAGCCTTCTCGGTGGCAACACCAACTTTGTAGAACTCTCTACCTGTTGAGCTGTGCCAGTTTAAAAAAACAAAAACCCAACAACAGCTAAAATGCTTTCTCTTCAAAGAGGCTTTTAAGGATATACAGTACAGTATTACCAACTGCTGAGCAAATAGGATTTGACTAACCTATGTCATCGCCAATATGTGGTTGTTTTTGTGGGGAGGGGGCAGCATTAGTGTTTTTTGTGGTTACAAATAATTTTATTTGGTTTGTTTATTCTTTATGTTTACTCTTCTATTGTAAGCTGTGCTGAGTGGGACAATATCCAAGATGGGTGGGATATAAATGCAAATAATAAATAAATAAAATAAAATAAAGAACAGAAAATAATAAGTATCAAAGTTCTTTCTTGCCATGTGTTTCCTAGGGCAGTGATGGCGAACCTTGGCACTGCAGCTGTTTTTAAACTTCAATTCCCAGAAGCCCTGATCAGTAGGAGTGTTGACTTGGGCTCCTGGGAATTGAAGTCTAAAAACACCTGGAGTGCCAAGGTTCGCCATCATGGTCCTAGGGGATAAAGTGGAATAAACTGTAGACCAGGGGTTCCCAACTTTTTCAAGCCAGGGGCCGGGTCACGCTTTCTCAGTCATCTTAAGAGGGCCAGACGGCTATTTTGCCATGCCTGCACGATGGAGGTGGCCATTTCGTCTCAACAGCTTCAAAGGGACAGTCATTTTGTTTCTCAAATGGCCTTGGAGGGGTGGGGGCCACATGAAATGGCACTGTAGGCCAGATCCAGCCCATGGACCTTAGGTTGGGATCCCCTTGCTGTAGACAGGCCAACAGAAGAGATTTCTTATGAAACATCTGTTCTGGATTTAGGTTCCTCATACTTTGCTGGTGCTGTCCAAGGCATTCGACGTAAGGCTTCCAGCTTCAGAAACTGAGTCCCACGACCCAGTCCTTCCATTTCTTTCTCCTTTCAGCTTAGCTGGTGGCTAGAACAAACATTCTTGCAGGTAAGGTAAAGGTCACCCTTGCTCAAAAACCAGTCTTATCCGACTCTAGGAGGTGGAGCCCATCTCCATTTACAGCCAAAGCGCCAGTGCTGTCTGTGCCTCTGCAGACGTTTTTGTGGTCAAGTGACCAGCATGACTAGTTGCTGGAGTACATGGGACGCTGTTACCTTTCCCACCCAAGCAGTACCTATTTATCTTCTGGCAATTTCTTGCTTTCAAACTGCTAGGTTGGCAGGAGCTTGGACGGAGACAGGAGCTCACTTCATCGTGCAGCAGTCAGATATCGAGCTGCTGACCTGCCAACCTTCCAGCCATTAAGTTCAGCATCTTAACCACTAAGCCACCACAATCCCATTTCTTGAGGGTACGCAAGAGTAAAACCAAATTAGAAGAAGGAGGAAGGAGTTCACTGAACAAGGAACAACCTTAAAGGAGTCCCTCCTCCACTCATTTTGCCGTTCAGCCCAATATGATGGTTTCCAGTGGTACTTTAGACCTGGCAAAGGGTAAGGTGCAAGTAGATAAATAGGGACCACTTCGGTGGGAAGGTAACAGCGTTCCGTGCGCTCCGGTGTCTAGTCATGCCTGCCACATGACCACAGAAACATCTGCAGAAGCAGACAGCGCTGGCTCTTCAGCTTTGAAACAGAGATGAGCACTGAACCCTAGAGTCGGATACGACTGGCTTTCGAGCAAGGGAAAACTTTACCTTTACTATGGTGGTGTATGACACTGCCCTTCATCAACATATCTAGAGTGTAAATATGTAGTTTATGAATTCATACATTTTTAGATGATTAGTGGGGGTTTTAAAAATTATATTGGTTTAAAATTTTAGAGTTTTGGACTTGGATAAATAAATCAACTATTGCTAAAACATTAACCTCCTTACTAAAGATCATGGACTAACTGAAATGGCTCCTGTTTTATTCAAAATTTACGGGTCTGCCGGTTACTACCGATGAAGATTTAATTTTGCCCAACGACAAAAGCCGAGAAAGTAGCTTCATTTTGGCAGTCCAAAGTTTGATCTGGACACGGAAGAAGAAAAAAGAAGCTGGTGGCTTACTCTACTCCCATGATGGTGAACCTTGGCACAATTCCCAGAAACCCCAGCCCCTTGTGAATCCACACAAATGGGTTTACTGCAATTCATCCAGCCTACGCCGCCCTCGTTGCTCCCGGAAGCGGAAGTAAAATGCGCCTGCACGGAGGAAGAGTTAACCCGGAAGACTCTTAACCATACGGGCGCGTTTTACTTCCGCTTTCGGGAGCGACGAGGGCAGCGCGGGCCGGATGAATCACACTAAACCCATTTATGTGGGTTCACAGGGGGCTGTGGGCTTCTGGGAATTGAAGTCCAAAAACATCTGGAGTGCATTTTAAGGTAGGGTGAGTTGGAATTAATTTAAATGTGATATTTGTTCAAGATCTTAATATAAGTGGGTTTATAGTTTGAAGTTACTTTTCTACCTTGATTTAATTTAGATATATTAATGTTACAAATAATTTATCTCTTTTTCTTCTAATATTCATATTTTTTTGTATATCAATCATTTATATGAGTTATGTTATACTGTTTTCTTTTTTTATGTGCTTTTTTTCTTATGTATATTTGAAAAATCTTAATTTTTTTTAAAAAAAAGAACATCTGGAGTGTCAAGGTTCGCCATCACGGCTTCTACTCCCTTCTGCAGAAAAAGAACAAACTCGGCCGCGCGCATGCGCCTTACTCCTGCTCCTCCTCTTGGAATCCAGCCCAGCAGGTATTTTTCTACCGAAAAACACAGCCGCCCCACCCCGCGCGCGCGCACTCTTCTCCAAGCACGCGCAGGCGCATTGAACGACCACCCGACTCCTCCTCCGAGAGCGCAGGTGCCTTTCTTCCTCCTCCTCCCCGCAGCAACAGGACAGGTGCGCATGCGCCTCGGGCGGCCGCAGGTGAATGTGTGTGTTTATATGTGCCGAGGGCTTTCCCTCCTCGTCGTCGCCGCCTCGCGGGCGTGCCGTCGTGCGCATGCGTCAAGTGCCTCCTCCTCTCTCTCTCGCCCCCACCCCTCCTTCTCTGGAGCTGCAGGTGCCAGGAGGCGGCGGCGGTTGGGCTCGAGAGGGCGGCGGCCCCTCCCCCTCTCGGCTCTCTCTGAGGCGATTCCTCTCACCTCACCTCAGGAGGAGGAAACGGCAGGTTGAACTGACGGGTCTCCGACTTCGGCACTGGTCTTGGCGGAGGCTGCGGCTCCTTTTTCTCTCTCCCCCCTTAACGCTGTGCTTAAGCGAAAGACGGGCTGGACGGGGGGGGGGGGGGGGGCGCCCTGGTATGAACCGGGTCCAGCGCGGAGAGGGAAGCCGCGGCCTCGGCACCATGGAAGTGAAGAGTAAGGTGGGTTCTTCTCGGAGAGCTGCTCTTTGTACCGCGGAGCTTCTTGTGTGGTCAAAACTGGGCTCCCATCCTGAGCCCCCCCCCCGGGGTGGGGGTGGTGTGGTGGGGGGATAATTTCGTGTCAGAAATTATTCTGGGTTGAAAGGATTTTTCCTCAGGGGACCCCCGAATGAGGCTCGTTTCATGTCCCTAAGAGCTGGGACAGAGACGGGAGCGCAATCCGTCGTGCAGTACCCGGGTCTCGAACTGCCGACTTTCCCGCCTTCCAGCTAACAAAGCGGGCTTCTTAACTACTCAGCCACCTTTCGGGGGTGGGGGCGGCGGGGCGGATAGACTGGTTTTATGCCCTGGGGGTGGCCTTAAATGGCCACACCGGGAGGGGAGAGTGTCTCTCCTTTCCTCCCTCCAGGGTCTGTTTATTTATATATTTTCTCTTCGAAGGGAGATGGTTGCTAAGGAAGCGGATAACAAAAATGGTAGGACCGGCTATGGGTCGGATTCCTTTCAATTCTGCGACGATTCTCGATATCAGAGGAAGAAGTGTGGGTGTGTAAAAGAACTAACGAGCATGTGCAGAGCGCCTTTCCAGGGGTAACCAAAGGCAGCCATCCGAAAATGAGTCTAGGAGGGGGATTTTCGGATGGGCTCTTGGCTGGATTGCACACAGGCATCTTAAATAAATCTTCTTAGAAAGGGAGGAGTCTTGGCGATTTCCTGTGTGTCACCCCCATCATCCCACCCTGTGAGCCGTGAGCTCATCATACCTTTTGTACCTTCTTATTTTTCTTTTTTCCATCCCTGATAACAGATTAAAGGTAAAGGTTTCCCTTGCTCGAAAGCCAGTCGCATCAGACTCTAGGGTTCAGTGCTCATCTTTGTTTCAAAGGCGAAGAACCAGCGCTGTCTGCTTCTGCAGACATTTCCATGGTCATGTGGCAGGCATGACTAGACACCGGAGCACACGGAACGCTGTTACCTTCCCACCGAAGTGGTCCCTATTTATCTACTTGCAATTTCTTGCTTTCGAACTGCTAGGTTGGCAGGACCTGGGACAAAGATGGAAGCTCATTCCGTCCTGCAGTACTTCGGAATCGAATTGCTGACCTTCTGCCTCCCAGTCAGCATTTTAGCCACTTGAGCCACTGCAGTCATTTATTTTTCTGGTAGAAGGAATGTGAGCTTAAGATGAATTAGAAATTTGCTTCTTTAAAAAAATGTTAGGTAATAAGAATGGTTTAAGTGAGTAGTTAAAGAAACCACAGGAAACATATTGGGGGAGTTGCTAGTTGAGCTTGGCATAATGCCCATTAAGTTACCTATTAACAGCTCACAAAGCAGTAAAGCCCTGGATTCCTCCTTTGTCCCTTCAAATTGCTAGCTCTAACCTGAGTGCAAATGACTACAGAATCAGAGGATAGCGGTTAAATTTTATTATTTATTAATTTATTTATTTGAATTTGTATGCCACCCCTTTGCCCTGGGGCGACTGGGTGGCTCACATCAGACATAAAAGACATCCATAAAAACCATTTTAAAAGACCAGCCCATTAAAAACCCACCCACCAATCAGTAAAAGAGGGACAGTATATTTTAGAAGAGCCAACGGGTGTGGGCAACCTCCCCGTCAGCTCCCTACACCTGCCCTGCCAGCCAGGTTTTGAGGTCTTTCCTGAAGTGCATCAATTCCGTCTGCATTCTACCGGCAGGAGGTTCCACAGGGCTGGGGCGGACACGGAGAAGGTCCTCCTCATTGTGCTAGAGAGGTGAGCCCCTCTAGCCAATGGCACAGTTAGGGAGCCCCTCCGGTCCACTCTGGTTGGACAGACAGACACTTATTGAAATTATAAATAATTAGCATAAACTAATATGGATGTGAACTTATGTGGGCACTAGCTGTTTGCCATGGTTTGTGTTGCCTCTGCCCCTTCCCTGTCACACTACATTTCCTGCTTTGTGTTTATAATACCTGCTTTCACCTAGCTACAAGGACCCACTCAATACAAGAATCCATTACAGCTTGCTAGGAATTTGTGGTTCTGCCAGTACTTCATGTGGCTATAAGTATTTCTTAAGGCAGTGGTCCCCAACGTATAAGAACATAAGAACAGCCTTGCTGGAACAGGCCACAGCCCATCCACTCCAGCATTCTGTCTCACACAGTGGCTCACCATTTGCTTCAGGGTATTATTCCCAAGCAGATGCCTTCACCTGTTTAGGATTCCCTGGAAATGGCATTGAGAGATATCCTGCCTATCTCTCCAACCCGGAGGTTGTCCTTAAGTATCCATAATTATAGCCATTGATACCCCTGTCCTCCATGAACTTGTCTAATCCTTTCTTAAAGCTGTCAAGACTGACAGCTGTCACCACTTCTTCTGGCAGGGAGTTCCATAGACCAGTAATCTTCTGGTTTTTGGATTTCAATTCCCAGAAGCGTAAGTCAGTACATCGGCTGAGCAGTGTTTTGGGGAATTGACTTAGGCTTCTGGGAATCGAAGTTCAAAAACCTAAGGTTGGGAACCCCTACATTAAGGGATATTGACCTGCATTTGAGTGTGGTCCAATGATTGGTTCATTTTATGTACCTTGTTTACCAGGAAAAGCGCTGGCTGTTCAGACATCCATTTCAAGACATAAGGTGCTATTATTATTTTTAGCACAAATTCTGCAGCATGAAACAAAGTTGTCAGATGTGATATATTATCTGCATGGAAACAAATTATACATTCAAAAGTTGCCATCAAAAGCTGCCAATTTTCACCTTTGTTTAATTTTCTTTTGTTTATGGTGTTCCAACCTGATTATAAGTTGTTAGAGCATTTTTAAGTACTTATTTCTTCTGTGGAGAAGAGGTACAAGAGGTGCTTTTTTGATCAAATGAAACAACCTTTTGTTAAGCCCCTGAATTATTAAGCCATGTTACTTCAGCCGTAGCTGTGGCACTGGTCATGGTGGTGTGATAAGTTGCCAAACTATATGTACAGGAGAGATGAGTATTAAACACACACATATTTTAGGAGGGGTAATTTGGGGGAATCGTAGACTGGTTTATACAAACATTTTTGGAATGTTCATAGTGCCTGTAATTTGGAATAAGTATAACTATAGTTGTGTTCATACTCAATACTTACCTTGGGGTGATTTCAGAACATCTTTATGTCAGTAAACATATCCTGGTACCTGTTGGTTGTAGATTAAAATGTCCTTTCATTATCTGTGTAGTCATAAATTAGATCAGTAAATTATGCTGTAGTATGACTTTTGAGTAACAGGATGTATTTTAGTATCATTTGTGACTGCAAAAACCATGGAGGTATAAAAAACAGGAGATGACATGACGTCACAAACTTGAAGCCGACTAATCTGACTGTCCGCCGTGTTAGTTGGCCCAAAACATTGCCTTATGGTGCTTTGATTGTGTGGAGTCGTGAAAGTAGATCGGGGTTTCCCCTTTAATATCAGTGGGTGGGGGGTTGCGATCCCCCTCTCCGCTGGCTCCCCTGGGTCCAGAAGGGTTGGGGGGCAGACCCCTTTTGTCCCCCCAAACCTCACGGGACCCGGGAGAGGGGATCGAATCCACCCCACCCCCTGATATTAAAAGGGAAAACCTGGTTGGAGTTTCCCCTTTAATATCAGTGGGTGGGGGTTGCGATCCCCCTCTCCGCTGGCTCCCCTGGGGTTGGGAGGTTTGGGGGGACAAAAGGGGTCTGTCCCCCCCAACCCTTCTGGACCCGGGGGAGCCAGCGGAGAGGGGGATCGCAACTCCCCAAACACTCCGTTTTTAAAGAAAAGAAACTGCTTGGTTTCTTCTCTTTAAAAACAGAGTGTTGGGGTGTGTGTGGAATCGATCCCCTCTCGCTGGTCCCCTGGGTTTGGGAGGTTTGGGGGGACAAAATGGGTCTGTCTCCCCAAATCTCCTGAACCCAGGGGACCCAGTGGAGAGGAGGAATCCCCCCTGACACCCCCCATATTAAAGAGAAGAAAGCAAGCGGTTTTTTCTCTTTAACAACGGAGTGTTGGGGGTGTGTGGATTCGTTCCCCTCTCCCTGGTCCCCTGGGTTTGGAAGGGTTGGGAGGGACAAAAGGAGTCTGTCCCCCCCAACCCTTCTGGACCCAGGAGACCCGGGAGAGGTGATTGATTCCACCCCCTCCCAAACACTCCATTTTTAAAGAGAAGAAACCGCTTGGTTTCTTCTCTTTAATAATGGGGTGTCCTGCGGGGGGATCCCTTCTCTGCTGGGTCCCCTGGCTCTGGAAGGGTTGGGGGGACAGACCCCTTTTGTCCCCCCGAACCTAGGGGACCAGGGATAGGGGATCAATCCATCCCCCCCCTCCAACACAAGAAGCAATCATAAACGGTAGTCTCTTAATGTTTTGGTCCACCTAATATGGCGGCAGGCCACGCCCACTGGCTTCAAAAAACTTACAGCATGAAGCCTGAAGTGCCATATCCTGTTTTTTATACCTCCATGGTAAAAACATTTTATCACTTATTTGCTACTAGTACTGCTTTGTCATTTCTGCCACACTCACTAGAAAATTTGAGTCTGAACACTTTTTATAATGGCAGTAATAATAATTGTGTGTGTCAGGTCAATTCTGACTTATAGCACCCTTTCTAGGGTTTACTAGCTAGAGAATACACAGAAGTGGCTTACCATTCCTTTCTTCTGGGGGCACCCTGGGACTGTGCAGCCTGCTCATGGTTACACAGGCTGGCTCTTCTCCCAGGAGTGGATAATCTAACTCCAAAGCCAGATAAACTACTGAGCTATGCATAGCAGTTCTTTATATTTAAAATAGTTTTAATTAAACACTTTGGGTATGAAGATGAGAACTTTTGTATACTTACTACCGTATTTATTCATGTATAACGCGCAAAATTTTATACTAAAAAAAGAAATCAAAGTTGGGGTGCGCGTTATAAACGAGGACTGGTGTGGCAGTGGCGGCCGGTCCCTTGAGGGCGCGAATGGTGAGTTCCCGCGAGTTCACGTCACCTTGTCGTGTACAGTGTGCGTCACAAATAGGGTTGTGCCGCTTCATTTCCTCACCCACACGGGAGACTCAGTGAGCGCATGACGTCACCCACCCTACAAGGACGGCGCCGGCGTGGTTTTCTCCAGCAGAACGGGGCGTGGCCTCCGCCTCCAGCCATTTCCCGCCATACGCCTCCTCACTCCCGGAGTCCCACCCCCCGTCGCAAGCCTCTTTTACTTCCTTTTTAGAATTGGGTTGGCTGTCTATTGCTGCGGCGGGTGAAGGGGAGGCGGGGGCGTGGCTTTGAAGAAATTGACGGGATCTGATTGGGTGGCGCGGGAGATGAGGCGTGGCCCGGAGGTAGCTCTTATGAACAAGCTTTTTCACCACGCATTCAATTACAATGCGTGGTGTGAAACAAAATTTTATACCGAGGTTTCATGGAAAATTAGGGGTGCGCGTTATACACGAGTGCGCGTTATACACGAATAAATACGGTAAGTCTTTAAACACATTACTTTTGATGTAATGTTTTGACTCAATGTAAACTGCAGCACCCTTGTCATTGTTTTTTTCCTTGTTCCTTTATAAAACTGCTCAATTTCTCAAAAGCACTAAATCCATCCATAGTCTAGCTCAGTGTTTCTCAACCTTTGGTTTTTGGACTTCAATTCCCAGAAGCCTAAGTCAATTTCCCAAAGCACTGATCAGCTGATGGACTGACTTAGACTTCTGGAAATTGAAGTCCAAAAGCCAAAGGTTGAGAAACACTGGTAGCTTCTCTAAAGTCTGTACTTTGTCCAGTGTCCAGAATAAGACTGTAAAATTGAAACATGCATGTGTGCACGCTTTGAACAAATAGTTTGCTAAATACTACATCACATCCTGAAGATTTTGAGGGACTCTTTTTTATTTACTGCATTTCCACACTGCTTAACAACCAGTTTTTTTCTTCAGGGAATGGTAAAAAAACCCTCTGTCTTAATGTGAATTGCAACTTTAAAGAATGCTCCAGCCTCTTGATGTTTTGACAATCTTACACACATAATAGGATAATTTAAAAGTAGCAAGGAATAATTAATACAAACCTTAGTACACATCTTCAAACAATTTGAAGTAATGTGTGATTAAATTATAGTTTATGTAAAGTTACATTCCAAGAAGAGAATTGGGGTAGTACAAATAGAAACTTTGTGTTGGAAATTGTATTTGAGATTTGTGAAATGTGGCCAGAAATTTCAGAAACTGATGATTTTGCATAGGTAAATTCTTGCATTAAATCAACCAAGATCCAAAACACAGTTTGAAATACAAGTTGCACAGACCTGCTCTGGTGTTATGGGTGCTTCCAGACACTGTTTAATACTGTCCAAAGTTGTTTTTCCACGTTTTGTATGTTCATAATTTCAACTGAGCATCTACACTTGCTGAGATTAGTAGTTCTTTTTTTAATAAGATTTCAGTATGATCCATGCACATTTCTGATAAATTAGCTCAGTGGTTTAGGTTTCTGGCAGCAGAGCCAGAGGAGTTTGACACCCCACTGTGCTTTCTTGATGGGGCCCCAATGATCTTCAAGGTCCCTTTCCATCTCTGTAGTTCTAAGGTGATGATGGTGATTATATTATCGCTGAAAGCTATAGTCTTCTTCCCAGTGCTGTTTGTGCATAGACAGCTATTTACTCTCCTTTAAGGCAAGGAGAACAACTAGAATTATCAATGCTGTTTTAAAATCACTTTCTAGGTACTGAGGATGTTCTTCCTGCAGTTGAAGGGATCTGGAAGGATTGAAGTAACCCAGGCAATCTTTTGTTGCCAAACTCACGGTTGTCATGCACAGTTGTCAGAAAACAATTACTAATTTTTTTTCTGCATGATGCTGTGTAATGTAGGTTTAATGGAATATTCAGAGAACAAAAACAGTTGTGGTTAATTCCATCTTTAAATACCTTAGATCAAGGTAGAGATTTTGACTGTTTTTAAATTCTCTTTTTGCAGCCTATAACCTGCAAAAAAAAAGCTTTAAAAAAGCTACCTAACAAAATTTATATGTTGCTTTTTAAGCATGCTCATTCCTTTCACTATAATGCCAATCTTGCTACTTTTGATCATTCCTAACATCTACCATTCTTTCACTTTTTATACCTAACTTTTTGCCATGTTTGACTTCATGAGTCCTAATTGCAACCTGATATGATAGCAACACATATTTGCTTTGAAATATATCCACTGGGTTGAATACAGCTGAAGAAAATGTCATTTAAACGTACCTCAACTATTGCTTATGAAAAATGCATTTTGAATTGTGCGTAAAAATCAGTGCAGTTCATGAGAATGAACACAACTGAAACATAGACTACTGGGAGTGCTTAGAATAAAGGTAAAGGTTCCCCTTGCTCGAAAGCCAGTCATATCTGACTCTAGGGTGCAGTACTCATCTCTGTTTCAAAGCCGAAGAGCCAGCGTTGTCTGCTGCTGCAGACGTTTCTGTGGTCATGTGGCAGGCATGACTAGACACCGAAGCACACGGAGCGCTGTTTCCTTCCCACCTAAGTGGTCCCTATTTATCTACTTGCAATGTCTTGCTTTCGAACTGCTAGGTTGGCAGGAGCTGGGACAAAGACGGGAGCTCATTCCGTCCTGCAGTACTCGGGAATCGAACCGCTGACCTTCCGCCTCCCAGTCAGCGTCTTAGGCACTTGAGCCACTGCAGTCCCACGTGCTTAGAATACATATTTAAGAAAATGGAACAGCGTCAAAGATTTTCTTCCAGTTAAATACTTTTTCTTAATTGAGATGTGCCAGACATAAAATATAATATCAGATTACCAACCTGTGTTATCAGTGCTGCAGTATGGATGAACTGTTAAGATAATTTTTAAACTACAAAGCTGATGTCATAGAAGAGTAAACAACAGTCCTTCTACATTTCCTTTTGTATAGTGTTTCAGGTTGTATAATGAGTAAGCAAGGGTGTAGTGGAGTGATTTGCTATAGAAAATAACATGGGATTTTCATTTATAGTTAAACCAGAATGGTATTGAGAGAGGTAAAAGCAGAATTTATAGAGCAATCCTATATACGTAAAGGGCTATAATAATCATGTACCATCAAGTCAGTTGTGACTTATGGTTACTCTTTTCACAGTTTTCTAAGTAGAACATACTCAGAAGTGTTTTACTATTCCCTTCTGGGGTCATGCAATTTACCCAGGGCCACACAGTCTCTCTTTTTTAAGGAAGCACAGTGAGAAATAACACTGTCAACATCTGACTCTAACCCAATACCTAACCCACTGAGCTATCCAGCCATTAATTCTTGTCATGAATAGTAGACCCTAAAATGTTTTTAATCTAGTGTTAGAAAGAGAAATTGAAGAAACATATGAGAGGTTCTCCACCCTTTGGAGGAATTCAGTTAAATGTACCAGGGAGGAGGTCCTTGCATGTCTTGTTAAGCTAAACATTAACAAATCACCAGGACCAAAATATATAATCTTTCCCTCAAATCAGGCTTTGTGCCTGATGACTGGAAGGTAGCGAATGTAACACCAATTTTCAAAAAAGGATCCAGGGGTGATCCAGGAAATTACTGACCTGTCAGTTTGACATGTGTCCCAGGTAAAGTGATGGAAACCATCCTAAAAGATAGAATTAATAGGCACATAGAAGAGAAGGCGCTGCTAAAGGAGAGCCAACATGGCTTTTGCAAGGGCAAATCATGCCTCACTAATCTGTTGGAATTTTTTGAGAGTGTCAACAAGCATGTGGATAAGGGGGATTCAGTTGACATTGTTTATCTGGACTTTCAGAAGGCTTTTGACAAGGTCCCACACCAAAGGCTCTTGAATAAACTTACCAGTCATGGAATAAAGGGACAGGTCTTGTCCTGGATCAGCAACTGGCTAAGGGACAGGAAACAGAGGGTAGCACTAAATGGACACTTCTCCAAGTGGAGGGAAGTAAAGAGTGGGGTCCCCCAAGGTTCAGTACTGGGACCCCTGCTTTTCAAGCTCTTCATAAATGATCTAGAGGTAGGAGTAAAAAGCAAGGTAGCCAAATTTGCTGACGACACTAAATTATACAGGGTAGTGAAAACTGTGAGAGATTGTGAGGAGCTCCAGAGGGATCTCTCGACACTGGGGGAGTGGGCAAAACAGTGGCAAATGAGTTTCAACATTAGTAAGTGCAGAGTGATGCATGTTGGGGCAAAGAACTCCAATTACATTTATAAACTGATGGGGTCTGAACTCTCTGCGACAAACCAGGAAAGGGACCTTGGTGTCCTGGTGGACAGCTCAATGAAGGTGTCAACCCAGTGTGCCTCGGCAGTGAAAAAAGCAAACTCAATGCTAGGGATCATTAGGAAGGGTATAGAAAATAAGTCAGCAAGTGTCATTTTGCCTCTTTATAAATCTATGGTGAGGCCCTACCTCCAGAAGGATATTATGGAGCTGGAAAAAGTGCAGAGGAGGGCAACCAGAATGATTAGGGGACTGGAACACCTTCCTTACCATCTGAGGCTGCAACGGTTGGGCCTCTTCACTCTTGAACGACGACGTCTAAGAGGTGACCTGATTGAAGTTTATAAAATCATGCACGGTGTGGACAAAGTAGATAAGGAAAAACTGTTTTCCCTATCGCATAACACTAGAACTAGGGGACACTCGATGAAACTTTTGGGTACTAGTTCTCAAACAAATAAGAGAAAGTACTTTTTCACCCAGAGGATTACTGGTCTATGGAACTCCCTGCGAGAAGAAGTGGTGACAGCTGTCAGTCTTGACAGCTTTAAGAAAGGATTAGACAAGTTCATGGAGGACAAGAGTATCAATGGCTATAATTATGGATACTTAAGGACAACCTGCGGGTTGGAGAGATAGGCAGGATATCTCTCAATATCATTTCCAGGGAATCCTAAGCAGGTGAAGGCATCTGCTTGGGAATACCCTGAAGGAAATGGTGAGCCACTGTGTGAGACAGAATGCTGGAGTGGATGGGCTGTGGCCTGTTCCAGCAAGGCTGTTCTTATGTTCTTATGTACTCTGGTAAAATGTGAAGAGCAGATAATTGGGTGTCACAAATTTTTTTTTTTTACGTTAAGGATTGTGAGGAGCAGATAGGACAGGTAGCTATTTTATGAGGGAGTTGTTTCACTAAGTATCGAGGTCCCAAACCATTAATGGCTTTATAGATCATGAACAGCATCTGGAATTGGTCATAGAAATTATTGGGGAACCATTGAAGACCAAGATATACAAAAATGTTTAACGATTTCAGTTTCTTCATTGTCCTCATTAAAGTTGTGTAGTTCTTCTGTAGGCATGATTTTTGTCTACTTAATGTTAACCTTTGGCACTTCTTTCATTTTGACTAAAATCTGTTTCAAGTCATTGCTGCTTTCTGCCAGCAATGAGTCATCTGTATATCTGAATTTAGTCTGGCTTTATATATAATCTATTTTGCATTCGGATTGAAGAGATAAGGGGATAAAATAAACCCTTGTCTGACACCATTGTCTATAGGTAACTATTCTGTTTATATTCTATCCTGACAGTAGCTTATTGTCCTCAATATAGGTTACATGTCAAGATCATCAAGTGTTGAGGTGCCCCCATTTCTAACAATTTGTTTATTGCATTTTATATACTGCCCATCTGGATTATTTTCCCGCTCTGGGCAGTGTTAACAACCCATTGGAGGGTAGGGTAGGTTGACAAATGTTTTTGGCCGATTGTCACGCAGTAAGATTCTTAGGTGTGAGGGGATAAGCATCTCAGATTTTGATTAGTATATAACAATTTGGTATGAAAACCAAATAGATTTTACAGTTTGTGTTCTACAAATGTGTCTTTCGTGATTAGCTTATATATTATTATTTTTTCTGTAGTTTGGTGCAGAATTCAGACGATTTTCTTTGGAAAGATCCAAGCCGGGTAAATTTGAAGAATTTTATGGATTACTGCAGCATGTTCACAAAATTCCCAATGTTGATGTCTTGGTTGGATATATAGACATTCATGGAGATCTGTTGCCTATCAACAATGATGATAATTATCACAAAGCAGTATCTACAGCTAATCCATTGCTTAGAATTTTTATTCAAAGAAAAGGTAAGTGTGTGTTCAGTAGTATAACTTTAACCCATCTAAGTTTCTTTGTATAAGATTATCATTACCTTTTTCTGAATGCCGGCAGAGCAGCACTTAACTATCATCTCTTAAGCTAATATTACGTGTATTTTCCTTGATAAGTTGTTCATTTATCATTTTTTCCTTTGAAAGATGATGCAGTTATTCCCACTGCACAAAGGGAAACTGAGCTATCAAGCGAGAGTATTTTACTTCCCCAGATGTCTCAAGATGTTTGTGGTTTTTCATCTAGAATGCATTTCATTTTTGAAAACATAATTTTCATTATGATCAAGACGGTTTATCTTGATAATAATTTTGCTTTCCTTGCTGAAATCTGGTTGTTTTATTATAAAATTGTGTAGAATCTGTTGGTATTTAAAAAAAACCAGGTACATTGTTTTAAAAACCCACACACTCAGCAGTAGTTAGCACAAAAAAGTACATAGTGGATTATCTTGAAGATATTATTTTATCTTAGTCTTCATAAATACTAGTTTAGGTGTTTCTTAGATTGATGAAAAATGAACTGAATTTACCACGGCTTGCCAGCTTCCACTAGATGGAAAACATTGTCAAAAACCACCTTATATGTCTCATAGTTTGAACTATGGTTCAGTTTGGATGTAATAAATGTAATGTAGTAAACCATACGATAGATCAAGAATGAATCTCATGGCCACATCTTTCCTTTTCTCCCTACAATATGCCATGGTTTAATAAATCTTTTTATTATGTTCAACAGGGATGTACCATTTAGGTTTTTTGGACTCCAACTCCTAAAATTTCCCAGGCACAGTTTTGGGAATTGGAGCTCCCAGATGCCTTTAGACATCTTTAGAATCCCTTATACTGTACAGTATTTCACTCACCTGAATTAAAATCTAGTTGATGCTCCAAAGCCTAACTCAAGCCTAGTTCTGTGTTAAAAAGTAAACTTCCCTAGTGCTATGTGGGAGTCTTAATGCTTCCTGGGAAGCATAGTCTTACTGCCAGTTAGACTTCGTATATACAGTATAGGGCAAAATCCTATTGCATAAATTTACACCAGCATAAATCTGATCCAGTACTGGAAATAACTAAGCAAAACTAATTAAAACCTTCTTGTTGCCTTCTCCTTCTTTGAGGTTCTGAGGGTATCTAGGACTCCCTTTTGTTCTGGGAAAGTCTTTGGCTGGTTTACAATAAGAGTAGGATTTTTAATAGTAAAAAATATCTGCTTAATCTCTGTCATTGGATCCAATTTATGCAAGTGTAACAATACAACAGGATTTTACCCATAAAGAAAGCTGTCATTTATATAGAGAACTATCCTTTGCCCACACTTCAAAATTACTCAAAATCTACAGAAGCTTTTTGCCTGAGAAATTGTTGAAGAATTTTTTGAGATAGTCCCTCCCAAAAAATAATAATCTGAATTGCATATCCCTAGTGTCCAAAAAGGAGTTCAGCTAGACTTTTGTTTGTAGAGAGAGGAACAGCTGTAAACTGATGTGTTTAACACATCTGTCTACTGTCCATAAAGAGAAAATAATAACTGTAGTTTTTCCTGCTGATCAACTCAGTGTAGGATTTGAGGGATCAAGAACAAAGGGAAGATTTTGAGAGAATGAGAAGGAAGGAAGGAAAGCGAAAATAAAGAGAGTACGGCTGTGTTAGTATAATAAAGCAGTGTGTCAATCTTTAACCAGGTAGTTGGCTACGGTGCTTTTTATCTTTTTTATTTTTCTATGTACTGTATTCCCAGTATTTGGAGAGCATCTTGCAGTTTTTATAAAAATAGAATGCTACAGAGAAGAAATGGAAATGAACAGTAGAACCCATAAAAGCATATTGAAAAGAATAAATCCTTTCAGGGCTTAAAAATGCTGGAGGTATGAAGAAAAATAGGTCACTCTGAGTTCCTTATGGAATATTTATTATTTCAGAATGTCTTTACCAGTGTTTCCCAACCTTTGATTTTTGGACTTCAATTTCCAGAAGCCCAAGCCAATTCCCCAAAGCACTGATCAGCCAATGTACTAACTTAGGCTTTTGGGAATTGAAGTCCCCCGTAGGGCGTGTGGCCCACATTGGGAACCACTGGTCTATACTGTCAAGTGCCTCAAGGTGCTTTTCAAAAAATAATAATCCATGTCAAAATTAAACATACAGTAATTAGAAATATAAAAGTAGTGAACTCGTCAAAGCAGTATAGAAGACATGTTCAGGGGATGAAAATTTCACAATTTAGGTACCATCAAGAAATTACCTTTTCTTCATTGACCGCCTTTCTAATAATTGAAAGCAGGATTGTATGGAGAAGAACTTCAAACAATGATCTCAGTTGTTTGGTAGATTTTGGGGGGAAGAATGTAGGTTTTTGGTTTTCCCAAGACCAAGCCTAAACATGTAATATGGGCTTGAAGTAAGAGTATAATGTATACCTGAAATTAAACAAGCAAAAATTTTTCTGAGTGCTGGGATTTGCTGCAGCTTCCTTTTTTTAAACTGCACTTGGTGGTAAGCTCTCTTGATTGCTGTGAATTGGCCTTCATAGCCAATTCCATACTGTAAGGTAGTTCAGGATAGATAAATAGTACAATGAAATATTCCGCAAGCTGATCTCAAATACAACCAGGACCTTAAGATGCCATACTACATTGTAGTAGTAATTATTAGATCTGGGGCTTCCACCATGCTTATGCAGGTGGACACTAGATTTTCTATCAGATCGTTCCCAATGGGTCAGGATGGGCTCTCACGTCTCTGCGGATCTCAGTATAAGTACGGGGACGCCGCAGGGGCGTGTGCTGAGCCCACTTCTGTACACGCTTTACACATATGATTGTGTTCCCAGTTACCCCAGAAATAAGGTCATCAAGTTTGCAGACAACACAACGGTGGTTGGTCTGATTACTGCTGGGGTGGGGGAGTCGGCTTACAGGAAGGAGGTTGAGATGCTGACAGAGTGGTGTAGGGAAAACAATTTATTCCTCAATGTAAGAAAGACAAAAGAGATCATTGTGGACTTTAGAAAATGCAAATTGAACATCCAGCCACTTATTATTGAAGGGAATTGTGTGGAACAGGTCTTGGTGTTTCGATTTCTGGGAATGGAGCCTGAGGGATGATCTAACATGGGGAGCAAACACCAAAGATCTGATGAAGAGAGCACAGCAGAGGTTATACTTCTTGAAATAAAGGAAGAACTATCAAAGGACCTGCTGTTGGCATTCTACCACTGTACCATAGAGAGTGTGTTAACCTATGGTCTGTGTGTATGGTTTGGGAATTGTACAGCTAGGGAAAGAACAATGCTGTCCACGGTCGTAAAGACTGCGGAGGGGATAATCGGGCATACTCTTCCCACTCTAGATGAAATCTATGCCGCCAGGGGTTATAAGAAAGCTGTAGAGATTGTGCAAGATAGGACGCCCCCCAGAAATGATCTCTTTCAGCTTCTGTCTTCTAGAAGAAGGTATAGGGTCATAAAGACCAGGACTAGCCGCTTGAGAAATAGTTTCTGCCCAAAAGCGGTTCTGGCTTTGAATGCAGTGCAATGCAGTCTATGAGGGAGCTTCTGTATATAGTTTTTAGAATTTTTAAAGTTTTAGAGTGTTTAGAGTCTTAGAGTTTTAGAGCTTTTTAGGGGTTAAATGTGTGTGTATGGGGCGGGAGTATGTTGATAATTTTGTATATTTGTATTTTGTTTAGGTTTTGTTGGGTTGATAAGTGGGTTTTTTTCCCAATCTCGTTCTGTGCAGGACAATGACAATAAAGATTTATCTAAAGGTAGAAACTAAATTCAGGAATACCCAAATCTTAACCTATAAATCCAAGGGTTAACCATTGGAACTGGCTATAGGTTGCTATGCCTCGCCCTACTTGCCTGCACTCACCCTTCGTGCACACGGCCGATCTGGGTACGCAGGTCAACGAAGGATTGAGAAAACCGGCAGTGGGGCAACAGCCCCACAAACGCGAAGAAAGGGAAACAACTTCACTTCCCAACATTCCTTGCGCCGCGCCGCGCCAGAGCCAATCAGGCTGAGAGGCTCTCGCACGGCGCAGCATTCGGAAACGCGCCGCAGGCAATCAAAAGAAAAGCATTTTAAAAAAACGCAGCACAAACACAAAGCACCAACCCATAACTACAAGCCCCAGCGTCCTGTGCGCCATGAGCGCGCAGAACGATGAGGAAACCGGCGCCCGAAAAATGAAAAAGAAAAACAACTCACCGCCTAACAGCCAAGCAAACACCAGCCGGCTTTCTTTCCCTCACCAACAGTGCCTGAAGGTCCCGACTGGAGTTTCCCCTTTAATATCAGTGGGTGGGGGTTGCGATCCCCCTCTACGCTGGCTACCCTAGGGTTGGGAGGTTTGTGGGAACAAAAGGGGTATGTTTCCCAAACCCTTCTGGACTCAGGACACCAGGGAGAGGGGATCGATTCCCACCCCCCTCCTTAAAACAACTCCGTCTTTTCTTCTCTTTAAAAACGGAGTTGTTTTAAGGAGGGGGGGAGGGAATCGATCCACTCTGCCTGGTCTACTGGGTCCAGAAGAGTTGGGGGGGACATACCTCTTTTGTCCCCACAAACCTCCCAACCCCAGGGGAGCCAGCGGATAGGGGGGTCGCAAGCCCCACCCACTGATATTAAAGGGGAAACCCGATCTACTTTCACGACTCCACACAAACAAAGCACCATAACACAATAAAGCCCCCCTCCCTACCACCTAGCCCACCCTTCCTAACCCCCAACAACCATGCCCCCCTCTCCACCACCTAGCCCACCCTTCCTAACCCCCAACGACCATGCCCCCCTCCCCACCACCTAGCCCACCCTTCCTAACCCCCAATGACCACGTACCTTCCCCACCACCAAATAAATAATTTTTTTAAAATTACTAAAAACACTCAAACACATCCAAAAATACACAAAAACAAAAACACCAAAAACAATACGAAGTAAACAAAGACACAATCAAAAACAAAACAAACAGACAAAAAATACAAATTCCAACCCCCCCTTCCCCCCCCCCCCGCCCACACACACACACACAAAAGAAAGAAAACAAGCAAACTTACCAAAAGAGGTCCTACCTCCACCAGGACTGGAAAAGAAATGAATAAAGAAAGACACTACTTACCAGAAGAAGCTCCACCCAGAGGCCAGGAGAGAAAAAAAAAGTCAAAATACAATAACCCCTACCAGCACCACCTGCTGGCCACAATAGTAAAAACAATTCAAAAACACACAACAGCCCCAAACAAAACACAAAATCACAATTTTACACAAAAGGTCACACCAATAAAAACAAGTAAAAAAATTTACACTAAACACACTTTCACACAAATCACAAATATATGTCAATAAAATACAATAGAAACTTTTAAAAATCCTGTGCTGAGTTATAACTCAAATTTAAACTCAAAACATCTAAACACATTTTAAAAACATTGAATGTAAAAAACATTTACTTTTACATTATTAAAATTATTACCTACGGTACAACTAATTAAAAAAATTCAAAAAACTAAAACATTATTCGCTTACATAAAACAATTTGAAAAAATTATATCATACTTTCTTCTTTTATTAATCCTCAAAAAAACCCAAAAAAGCAGATCACAGTTAATAACAGCCAAGCCAAACAAATTTTACATAAATAAACATTTAAAAAATTAAAATTACAGACTAAGCAATTTTTAAAAAAAATTAACACAATTTAACCTTCCAACACAATGTAAAACTATTGCAAAAATAAAATTGGTTCATTTTTTATTAAAACACACGGGGAAAGCCCGGCAACGCCGGGCAACCCTTGCTAGTGACATATATTTCTGGATTTTCAACTGGTCATGTACTAAGCCAGCATGTGTATATATCCCTAAAAATTGAGATATTATTCTCATATTAATTAGAAATTGTGAAAAGTTGTTACACAGTTGGCATTCTATCGTCATAAAAATGCCTTCACATTTTAAGGCTACTGGATATATTGCCTACTATAACCTTCGTTTATCTGCTTAATCACTGCATTGCTATAATTTTGTTAAGAAACTTAGAACACATTTGTTCCATAAACAAAAAAGCCATGTGATCCTTACTCACTCGATACAAATGCAGGAGAAAGGTGATCCAATAAAGTTATCATCTTTTTCATGCTCTTGATTTGTGTAGTCGAGCCTTTTCTTTATTTCAAAATGGAATTCCTCTGCGATTTTTGACAAAATGAAAATTCCTCAATAAATGATAGCTTCATGAAGGAGCTGCTGCTATTTGATTTAAATCCAATATCGATTTGTCATCGCTTTTAGTGCAAATCAACTGATTTATATATGATTTAAATATCAGAGTAAAAAACCCTTCATCCTTTTAAAATGTAGTAATTGTGGTTTTGAAAAGAGATTCACTGCTTATAAAAGGCAAATAGAGAGTGAATGCTCAGCCTGGGCAGAAGATGAATTCTAGGAAAATGGAACTTGTCATAGCCGATTCAACTTTAACCTAGGTTAAAAATTCTCTTGCCTGGTGCTGTCTCCGGAATAGTTTTCAAGGCAGAATTTCACTCAAATTTGTTTTCAGAAACGTTGGCTCAGTTGCTCAGTGGGTTGGAAAACTTGCAGAGTCAAGATTTGGGACTTCAGTTCCAATTGTGCTTCTTGAAAGATGAGCCAGGCTGTGTAGAAGAGCTACATCCCCAGGAGAAATGGCTGACAAACCACTTATCAGTACTTTACGTCTAGAAACCACTGAGAAAGATTATAATTTGTCAGAATTGACTTGACAGTATACAATTATTATTTTACAGGTTTGTTAGAAGAACAACCAGATTACAAGTATTTACACTGAGGTCACAATTTGTGTGCCCTTGGCTTTATTAGTAAACTTAACAGCGTAAATCTATTTTTGTTTCTCTAGCAGCCAAACTGCTGATAAATGTACTAGGAAGTTATTTTCAACATTTGTAGAACTCTGCCCTTTAAGTGAATGTTAATTAATGTTTTAGACCAATTCTTATTACTTACAGAATAAACAGTTTATGTTCAATTGAGGTAGCTTGGAATCATAAATATAAACTGTAGTAACATTCCATGTTGCAGTGCAATCTATATGCTACCTTTTGTCAAGTCAACCATTTGTCCCACGTACATGTGTATATTTTGTAAAAATAATGGGATTGTGGAAAACAAACAACTTTAGCTAAGTTTCAAATCATGTCAGTTTGCTAAATATTTATGCAGATAGGAAAATATTTCAAACTTTTGAACTAATTCTAGTGGTTCCATGGTGTTGAGAACACATAAAAGAAGCTATTTCACAATAATAACTGTGTGCATGGACTGCAGTGTCTCAGTGGTTAAGAAGCTTGCTTTGATAGCTGGAAGTTTGGCAAGCTGACAGTTCAAGACCCAAGTGCTGCATGATGGAATGAGCACCCATCTCTGTCCCATCTCCTGCCAACCTAGCAGTTCGAAAGCAAGAAATTTCAAGTACAAGTGGAACCTCATACAACAATCGCCCCGTATAGCAACGAAATCACATAACAATTAGGTTTTTTTGGGGGGGGATGGCGTCCCACATAACAATTTCCCCTATGGAAAAAAATTGTACAACAATTTCTCAATGGGAAAAACCACTTAGCAAAAGAAGCGTTGTACGATGCATCCCATAGGGAAAATCACTATACGATGCATGCATCGTATAACAATTGTTTCGTACAACAACGAGCCCCGTGGAACATTAAAATCGTAAGAGGTACCACTAGTGGTGGGCATCAGCAGGTTCGCACCAGTACGGGCGTACTGGTAGTAAAAATGGCTGGCCCCACCCACCTCCTCCTTCTAGAAGAGGCTTCGGAGAGGGCTGGCTCCATTTCCCCCCTTCATCAGAGGCTTTCCCTGGGCTCCATTTCACCCCAAAGCGCATCCCCAGCCACTCCGGAGTGGTTGAGGAAGCACTTCGGGGTGAAACGTAGCCCAAGAAAAGCCTTGGAGGAAGGAGGAAATGGCTTCAGAGGGGGCTCTTGGCTATAGAACTATGAAAATAGAAGCCTCTTCTATTTTCATCACTCTATAGCGAACCTCTGAAGCCATTTCCCCCTTGTCCAAGCTTTTCCTGGGCTACGTTTCACGACAAAGCACATCCACAGCCACTCTGGAATGAAACAGAGCCCTGGAAAAGCCTTGGACAAGGGGGAAATGGCTTCAGAGGTTCGCTATTGAGTGATGAAAATAGAAGATATTTCTATTTTATAGCAAAGAGCAGTTACATGGCCAACAGGCCACACCTACCTAGTCACATGGCCGCGCCCACGGTGTGGTAGGAAATTTTTTTTATGCCCACCACTGGGTACCACTGTATATAAATAGGGACCACTTTGGTAGGAAAAGATCTTGGGGACATGAAAGGAGCCTCATTCGGGCATACCCTGAGTGGAGTTTCTCCAGCAAAAATCCTTTCAACCCTAGAGCCATCAATAAGTTCCTGTAAACAACACTACTCTACTCTCTCTTGTGCTGCTGGTGATGTGGAGTAGTAGTGAGTTTTCAACCATTTCTCCCATTTTTTTCTTACCTTACAATATCTTACTGCAAATGTGCTGTAGAGAGTTTTCATAAACATAAATTTGGTAAATTTTGTGTAACTGGTAGAAAAGCAGTTAATCTTTTCATGTCATAATGAAGGCAAAAAGGCCTGAGTTTCCTCTGTCTTCTTGGTTTTCTTTGTCCATAGATCCAACATTGAACATGTGCCCCCAAATCTATCCTTTAACATTCTGTGGCAGTGGAAGACCTTTAGATCATCTCAGCCTTTTTTGAATGTGTTACTATATAATCATATGTTTTGAATCAATTTAAGGCTTTGTGTTCTACTGTTTTATACAATCACATATGACACATTTCTTTTGAATATTTAAGTCATGTGTATTGTGTTTTCTTAACATCTAGCAAGCTACTACCAAGTAATAGCAATTATTGGGGATTCCTTTGGTTTTTTTGTAATTACAGATTAAGTCACACACTCCTGGAACTTTAGAATTGTAAAGCACCCTGTCTAAAAACCTCCAATGAAGAAAACTGTGCTATCTTCTGAGATAGTAAGAGCTATTTGACAGTGAAATGGGCTGTGATTTTGTGATTCTCCTTTTTTATCACTAAATCCATTGATTTTAGTCCTACCTTCTGGAGCTGCAGAAAACAAGCTTGGTCCATCTTCTGTGGCAGTTTTAGGATGCGGTTCTGGATGCTCTTGCCTCCTGGTAATCTCTGAGGAGTACGACATTAAGAATGTATAAATCTACACTACCAGTGTTATTACAAATTTATAGGGTTATACTGTTACTGTAGCAAACATAGCATGATGACATCCAGTAAAGTTTTAAGAAACTCATTACTTAATCAAAGTTGGTATCTTCTTTACTTCCTCTTTTTTCTACATTGGGTGTCTAAGGGGTTAAATATGTTAGAACAGTCCTGTTTTTTTTAAATACATTTATCTTCATGGGTTTGGCATTGCAAACATCTGTTTTCATCATATAATTAACCATCTTCTGTAAACCGTCTTCTGTAAACCATCATCTCCTGAATCAGCCGCCGGCCCTCTGCAGCCATTTCTTCTTCCTTGTCGGGCCTCATGCCCCTCACCCGCCCGGCAAAGGAAGGAGAAACAGCTGCGGAGGGCCGGTGTACTAATTCAGGACATGGTGGTCCCTTAGCCACAGTTGTCGATGTATGTGTTGGTCTTTTACGTTTTATTGCATTGTTACATTCTATTGTATTGTTATATTTTATTGCATTGTTATATTTTATTATATTGTTATAATTTATTGTACTATAATATTTGATATGTTTTGATTTCTGTGAGCTGCCTTGAGCAAAAAGGCTGTTGGTTGGGCTAAGCCCTTTTTGCTCAACCTTCCCGGATTGGCCGGGATTTCACGGTTTTCGGTGCCGATTTGCGCCATTTCTCGCCCCACGCTGCCGTAACCCCGGAATTTGGCAGCTGGGGAAAGGAGGTACTGCGCAGTACTTCTGCGCAGGTCGGCTTGTACGCATGCGTAGAAGGCTAGACCGCTTGCGTAGAAGGCTACGCATGCGTAGAAGGGGGCTACACAAGCGTAAAACCCTTCTACGCATGCGTAGAAGCCGACCTGCGCAGAACCATTCTGCGCAGGTCACGGATTGGCCGGAGCCGCAGTTGACAGGTATGGCCTTGAGTCGCGTATGCTGAGTGGGCGGCATACAAGTCCAGTAAATCAAATCATATCAAACTGACAAATAGCATGGTGAAACTAATATGTTTGAAGTCCTGCAGATTATTTAATTTGCTCTGTTTGGTAGCAAGTGGTATACAGTACTTTGTGTTTTTTCTTACTGCTCCTTTTCAGTTTTATGAAGAGGTAGGAGAGGGGTGACTTAACTTTGAAAGGGAAGGAAGAGCTGAGAAGGAAGAATATATTGTAAATATATTTAAAAGCCTCCACAAGAGGCACAGTTTTTTTTGACAGTGGCCCCCATACTATGGAATTCATTGCCATCAGAAATTAGGACTTCCCCTACCCTATTGGCTTTACGGGAAATGCTGAAAACGTGCTTATTCACCAATACATTCTCAAAGTAAATTGTTACTGGTGCGCTATGAGACTGCTAATATTGTTACTATGTTATGGAGATTGCTTCGGTTATTGTATTGCATTGTGTTTTATTATGATTTTATTTATTGGTCTGGATTTTATTTATGTTAGTGTTCTTTGATGTCTTTTTATTTATTGTGAGCCGCCTAGTAGTGTTGGGCACTAATTATGACAGGATATAAAATAAATAAGCAGAGACCTGGCAATAGAAATAACCCAATTATGGAAGACATACATTTCAGTGGTCCCTATAGCCATCGGGGCATTAGGAACAATGCCACAAAACTTCATAAAATATAACCAACTGCAAGTCTCCGAAATAACACAGTCAGTGCTACTGAAGACTGATTTTGTGAACAGCATATATATTTCACCATTTGTTAACTGATTTGGTTAAAACCTCTATCTGTTGTATAATACCAGTTTGATTTGGCCGTGTTTTGTATGCAGCAACAGCAGCAACCAACAACAACAACAGTTAGGCTAAAACCTGTACCTTTAATATATGTTTTTATATGGTTTGTTTTGAGTGTGTTTTGTATGTTTTGATTATTGTTCTTCTTTTGGTTGTTGTAAAAATTAGATTCACGGTCAAAGACTGGTATAAAACTAACAGTTCAAGACTTAACCAAGGACCTAAGACAGGGGTGCCCAAACCTTTCGGGCCACGGGCCAGTCATGTGGTTCCTACCACCAGGAAGTGGAATAACAAGGAAAAAGGCCTTCTCTGTCGTAGCCCCCACACTATGGAACCTCCTCCCGGTAGAACTACACCTCCAAGTCCAGTTGCTACCATTTAGGAAAGAACTGAAGACGTGGTTGGCAAAATGGGTCTGGAGGCCAGGATTGTGAACAAGCTCCCCTTTCTGGCTCGTCTGAGGCTCCCCCCTCCTGTAATTAATTTTTAATGTTAAGGTTTTGTTAAGTGTTGTGATCTGGGTTCTAATTGTGCAGAGTTAAGCAGTTAGCTTTCGGCAGCAGCAGCGGTGCCCGTGTGGTTTTATCTCTCTCTCCCAGACAATAACAAGCAGTGATGCAGAATAACGGTGCAAACAGAAAAAACTTTTACTCAACAGAATCTTAACCTATAAATCCAAGGGTTAACCGTTGGAACTGGCTATAGGTTGCTATGCCTCACCCTACTTGCCTGCACTCACCCTTCCTGCACACGGCCGATCTGGGTCCGCAGGTCAATGAAGGATTGAGAAAACCGGCAGTGGGGCAACAGCCCCACAAACGCGAAGAAAGGGAAACAACTTCACTTCCCAACATTCCTTGCGCCGCGCCAGAGCCAATCAGGCTGAGAGACTCTCGCACGGCGCAGCGTTCGGAAACGCGCCGCAGCCAATCAAAACAAAACCATTTTTAAAAAACGCAGCACAAACACAAAGCACCAACCCATAACTACAAGCCCCAGCGTCCTGCGCGCCATGAGCGCGCAGAACTGAGGAAGCCGGCACCTAAAAAATAAAACAAAAGCAAAGGGAGAGCAAGTCCGCCAAGCCGCGGGAACCAAAGCCCCCCTCCCCATCGGCACCTGAAGCTCCTAATCGGAGTTTCTCCTTTAATATCACTGGGTAGGGGCGGGGGTGTTGTGCTCCCCCTCTCTACTGGCTCCCCTGGGGTTGAGAGGGTGGGGGGGACAAAAGGAGTCTGTCTCCCCCACCCTCCTCACCTCAGGGGACCCGGCAGAGAGGGGATTCCCTCCCCCCCCACACACGCCCCATATTAAAGAGAAGAAACCAAGTGGTTACTTCTCTTTAAAAACGGAGTTGGGGTGGGGAATCCCCCTCTCTACTGGCTCCCCTGGGCTTGAGAGGGTGGGGGGACAAAAGGAGTCTGTCTCCCCCACCCTCCTCACCCCAGGGGACCCGGCAGAGAGGGGATTCCCTCCCCCCCACACACACACCCCATATTAAAGAGAAGAAACCAAGTGGTTACTTCTCTTTAAAAACGGAGTTGGGGGGGGGAATCCCCCTCTCTACTGGCTCCCCTGGGGTTGAGAGGGTGGGGGGGGGGACAAAAGGAGTCTGTCTGAGAGGGGTTCCCCCCCCCGGACATCAAAAAACACAAAAACAAACAATAAAAAACATTCAAAAATACACAAAAACAAACAAAAATAACACCAAAAAAGTAAACAACAACAAACATTTCCAAACACACCCAGCACCCAGCCAAACACCACAAAATCCAACCACCACCACCACCCCAAATAAAGAAAAACAGCTAACTCACCACCACACAACCTCATACCACAACGACTGGAAAAGAAATGAATAAAGAAAGAGACTACTTACTGGAAGAAGCTCCACCCAGAGGCCACGAGAGAAAACACAGTCAAAATACAAGATAACCCCTACCAGCAGCACTTGCTGCCCACAATAATAAAAAAAATTCAAAAAGACACAATAGCCCCACACAAAAGGCCCCAAGAGTTTTTCGAAAAAGTATATCATCCTTTATTCTTTTTTTCATCCACAAAACCAAAACACCAAACAAAACTCATCACAGTTTATAACAGGCCATCAAAAAAAATTGTATTAATAAAAATTAAAAAAATTTCAAATATAGATTAATCTCTTCTTACAAACATTAACAACAACAACAAAAACTTTCCAACACCATTTAAAACAGCCCGGCAACGCCGGGCAACCTTTGCTAGTAGTTCATAAAGATAACATAAACAACAGATTCCTCTCTGATAACGTAAAGCAGATAAACAGTCTGTAAGTCCTTGTGAGCAGTACTTTAAGTCCTGAGACACAGTAAAAGTACTCACTGCAACTCCAGCCTTCTCCTGGCTGGCTGTCGGTTGGGCTAAGCCCTTTTTGTCCTAGCTTATTCCTTCAGTTGAGTTTCAGTCCTCTGAAGACTGCTCTGGCTCTTTCTCTCCTCCAGAGAGTTTCAGCAAAGCCAGCAGCTTTCACTCCAGGCAAAACAGTGAAGTCCATAAGGCAGTAAACTAGCAAACAGTCCGGCTAGCATCCATGCAGTATGCCATGATGCAATGGCACGAAGCAGTTCTGGCATACAGCATTTGGCATAGAAGGGTTTTAGGCATAAAACGTTATGTCATGAAGGCAAAGGTGGCTACTGAGAAGCCCTAATTTATACATGATATTTTGCTCAGACACCCACTCAGTAGATTCAGCTGGGTGCTGCTCTGCAGAAACCCTTAAAGACATAGTTTCATGGATCTTACACAATACTACTTGCACACTGGTCAATACATCCCTATCAGGTTATACAGATTTTATATTTGTTTTTAGATTGGTAAATGGCACAGTGGTGGGTAATATTGCTATGTTTTAAAGGTTTTTTTAACTGTTTTATATTGGTTTTAACTTGTGTACACTGCCCAGAGTCCATTGGATAGGGTGGTATATAAATCTATTAAATTAAATTAAAACATGCATGTATGGGCACATAACGTGCCCATGCATAATGCTACCGTAAATGACCCGTGGCTGTCATAAACACATTTACAGCATTACGGCAGTGTTATGCGTGCCCGTGCATGCATGTTTTACTTCCATTTCTGGGGGGGGGCGGTGTGGGCCGGATTAATTGGCGGCATGGGACGTAGTTTGGGCATCCCTGACCTAAGAAATGTTAAGGAGACTTAAGTATGCATGCAATTCCTAGTAAAGTTGGTGGTTGTTTTTTATTTAAGTTAAGATATTCAAGTCCAGTAAATCAAAAATTTCCAAATATCTAGGGAATCCTTTAGATATTGCTCTAAGGGCTCGACTCACTATAGGTACAACAACAGATTTCTTCCTCCATAAATGCTCAACTTCAATTGCAGTCTCCTGGTATAGCAATGTCAATAAATCAGGTCTTATTTTTCCTCACCACAGTTAATATCAGGTGTGTTGTGTGTCATATGTCTATCTGTTTGAATTTTAAAGTCCTACAGGATCTTGACACTTTAATTTTCAAAAACTTTATCTATCTTATGGTCCCAATAATTTTTACTGCATTACTGTTGCTGCTACTACTGCTGCTGATTCCTATCAGATCAATTCCAGTTTATAGTGACTTTTTCCAGAGTTTTCTATGAATTCTCAGAAGTGAATTACCATTCCCTTCTTCTAGGTTTGTGTACCCCAACCTTAGGCTTCTAGAAATTTAAGTCCAAAAACCAAAGTCAGTTCTCCAAAGCAATGATCAGCCAATGTACTGACTTAGGTTTCTGGAAATTGAAGTCCCCCTTGGGTTGTAGAGATTACCTATGAATATATAGGTTGGCAATTCTCCATGGAAATACAGTGAGGAATTGAACTCCCAAACTCTAGCTTTGAAGCCAGATAACCAACACACTAAGCCAAGGGTCCTCAACCTTTTTAAGTTGGAGGCCAGATCACACACCCTCAGACTGTTGGTGGGCCGGATAGGTGCTGCTGTCGGAGAGGGAGTGGTGGGGGCTCACAGCAGGACCACCCTGAGCCCCCACCACTCTACCCACACCACCACAACTGGTGGCAGCAGGACCACCCCCTGTGCCATTCACCACTCCTCCCCAGGCCGCTTCCCTGCTTACTGGCCTGGAGGAGCTGCATGGCACCAACTCATCCAGCCCATGACCTCACTCCAGCAGCTGCTTCTGCCTCCTCCTCCTCAGTCCTTGTCTCCCCTGCTTGGCGTGTCCCTATTGACGATCCATAGCAGGGCAGATGTTGTAAGCGTTACAACATCTGCCCAGCTGTGGAGCACCGTTAGGGACATGCCAAGCCAAGCAGAGGAGACAAGGATTGAGGTGGCGGCTGGAGCAAGATGATGGCCTAAATGAGTCAGTGCCGTGGGCCACATGTAGCCCACAGGCCCTGCACTAAGCTATCCAGCCAGTTTAAATCACTAAATTGCTCATTCATTCACAAGAATAGCATGACTTTAAACAGGTGATTTAAAACTTTACTTTGAATCCTTGCTATTTAAACTCAAAATAATAAAAAGGGAAATCATATTTTGCAATGGTACTTCATATTTATTTCGTAAACAAAGAATGTTACATCAGTGGGAAGATTATTCAGAGGCAGAAACTTTGTAAAGAGATTACTGTACTTGATTCTGTCTTTCTAGAGAGAAGGATGCTGCCATGGCTGCTAGTTGCTTTTAGGAGGCATATTCTGGTCCTTTACATTAATCACAAGACTAGGAACTGCTGAATATATTAAAGCCTGTTTACTTACAATTTTGATGAACCTGGGAGCCAGTTTTCTATTCTAGGACCCAACAAAGGTTGCACAACCTCAGGAATGCCCCCCATTGTGAAACACCTAATATAGAAGTGGCCAGAAACTCACTTGTTTTGTTTGGTGTGTGTGTGTGTGTGTGTGCACGCGCACCACAAAAAAACAAGGCACAGAGGGTGCCTTGTTTTTTCTGCAGAATTGCCATAACTGCAGTAGAAGCCCCCCTCGCCCGCCCCCTCTAAAATCTTATAGGCTTAGAGCAAGAATTTGGATTCTTGTGCTGCCCAAATACAGGCATCCAGTTTCAAGCTCCGGCATGCCTTATACTTGGTATCCCAATCATTCCCCCCACCCCACCCCCTGACTTGTTTGTATGAAAGTAAGCCTTTTAATCCAAAATATTCTCAGGAGCAGAGATGGGCAAAATGCAGGCTGTGGGTAATCTGCTTTCCCTCACTCGAAATCTAGTAACGTGTGACTTTTTTTTTTTTAAAAAAAAAAGCACCCCTGGAACTAAAGGAGTTCTGGGCCTGTATAACACATGACAAAGTTGTTTCCATAGCTTCTGGAGAGCATGAGAAGCCTTCAAACCCACGGTTGTAAAGAAAATTAAAGGTATGGCCCCAGACCTTTGGAAGTTACCCATCTCTCCTTCAGAAAACAACTTACTCTTCAATGTGTTTAATGAACATGCATTCACATTTATACATAAACGGATCATTATTATAGCCATATAATGGACAGGCACACATACACATTTTAATATTAAAAATTGAAATTCATCTGTTCTATTATCTTGTCAGATAATTTAGCACAAGATAGTGGAAGGTTCTGTCTCATTTTAATATAAAAATGGCATACATATTTCAAGCCTTCCATTAATACGGTGGTTTTTCAACTCTTCTAGTGAATCCTTGGTTTACCTGAAATATTATTTCAGATTTTTCCATTAGAAAATCAGAAACAACGAATTTGGGCCTTGCTTAGGTGAAGGAGTGCTGCACCCATCTGAACTAGTCAGAACCCTGAAATCATTCACAGAAGCAGTGCTCATTTGTCCACCAATAAGCTGAATTTAAAATATGAGAATAAAGAAAGGACATTTTCTTTGCTGATTCTTTCCTTATGGGGCACCCTACTTTGGACTATGTACAATGGTTCCTCCCTGACTGCTTTTCATCAGGTCTCAAAGACCTGGCTGTTAAAAGCTGCTTTCAATTCCAATTTTGTTTTGATTTGTTTTGACTGTTGTAATTTGTCTGATATGTCAATTAAGAGCTTACATCTTATTGATCTACTAGCAGATTTTGCCCGGTGGTGCCGGGCTGTTTTAAATGGTTTTGGAAGGGTTTTTTCCCCTTAATGTTGGTAAAGAGCCAGGCTTTTTTAAATTGTGTTGTAAGGGATAATTTTTGTTGGTAATTTATGTAAAAAAGAGTTGTGTTGGTGATTAGGGGTCGTTTTGGGTGTGCACAACCACCACTACACATACAATACCACTCCAACCACCAACACACACATTAAAAATTCCTGGCAAGGCAGGAGTGTGTGTGTGTGGCGGGGGGGGGTATTCGATCTCCTCTCCCTGGTCCCCTGGGTTTGGTAGGGTTGGGGGGACAAAAGGGGTCTGTCCCCCCAACCCTTCCAGAGCCAGGGGACAGAGCAGAGAGGGGATCATTCCCCCCAAAAAAACAACAACAACACTCCGTTGTTAAAGAGAAGAAACCAAGTGGTTTCTTCTCTTTTAAAATGGAGTGTGTGTGGGGGGGTGTATTCGATCTCCTCTCCCTGGTCCCCTGGGTTTGGTAGGGTTGGGGGGACAAAAGGGGTCTGTCCCCCCAATCCTTCTGGACCCAGCACCTTTCATTACCTCCCTCACCCACCCCCTAACCCTTACCTTTTCCTGGCTCCCTCCAGCTGGGTCTTTCAAAGTCTTTCCCTCCGGCTCCCACCTTTTTTTTTTAAGTCAGCGCGCGTTCCCAGCCTCCTCTGTGCTCGTATTCCTCAGCCTGATTGGCTGAGGGGTTGCACAGTGCAAAGGATGCTGGGAATTGAAGTCCTTTTTCTTTGTTCACGTTCGGGGGGCTCCTGCCCCACTGCCACATTTTTCAACCCGACAGTTACCTGCGAACCCGGTTCGGGTGAGTGCAGGGAGGCTTGGTCGGGGCTAGTGGGGCCTAGTGCAACATCCTTTGTCACGTTCCAACGGTTAACGCACAGATTTATAGGTATAGATTTTTGATGTTATGAGCCACCTTGGGGAGTCCTTGCCTCCAAAGATGACATAAAACGATTTAAAGCAAAGTTTCTGTGAAGAAAAAAATTCTAGCCAACCCCTGTGAATCTGTAATCACAGCAGAATACTTATATCAGTGGTTCCCAACGGGGGGCCCAATGCCCCACAGGGGGACTTCAATTCCCAGAAGCCTAAGTCAGTACATTGGCTGATCATTGTTTTGGGGAATTGGCTTAGGCTTCTGGGAATTGAAGTGCAAAAACCAAAGTCTGGGAAACCCTGTCTTATATTCTAGTTATTTAACTTCATACAGAGGATCAGAAGAGACCATATAAACCAGTGATGGTGAACATTGGCACTTCAGGTGTTCTTGGACTCCAATTCCCAGAAGCCCAAGTCTGTGAATCTACACAAATCTGAATCAACACAAATTCACAAAGACTTGGGCTTCTGAGAATTGGAGTCCCAGAACACCTGGAGTGCCAAGGTTCACCATCACAGCTATAAACTTTAGCAACTCACGTCATAAGTGTGTGTCTTAGTTGCAACATTATCTGGTAGCTCATAGCAAATACCTGCCAAACTAATTTTAGAAAAGGTCTTCTGAAGGTATAATCACAACTAGATGTGATACTCAGAGGTATGCAATGCTGACTGAACTTCTGTGTAGAAGTATCCCTCAGGTAACTTACATTACTACTTGGCTAGTTTTTTCTACTGGTAGATATTTTTCTTGGATATAGAACAGCAAGCAGATGGTAGAATCTTCCTCATCGGTTTGCTTTGAGTAGAAACTCCTGGCAGATTTACTGTTGACCTGTAGCAAATAACTCAAGTCTTTATTCATAGATGCAAACAAAAATGTATAATCCACCTAAAAACAAGCTCCAAAGTGGACGTGTGGTTGTATCCCTAAGAAAAGGAATTCAGTAGTTTAATCTTTACTTCTTCACAGTTACCTATGTGTAGATAATTTCCTCACTACAATATGAAGTCCTCTTTCAAAGTGGAATTAGAAACTCTGGCATTCTCCGGATAAATGCTGGCATGTTGTTTCACTGTGTACTAGTCACCTCATCTATAAGTTCAAGTAGTCAATGGAGTAAAACATCCACTTTGTTTTGAAAAGTTGTGTATGTTAAGCTAATTAATAGAACACTCTTAGAATATGAGGAACTATAACTTATTGTTCTCCACATATCAATCTATAAACTTGTTTAACCAGTGGATTAAAATAAGTCTTATCAGCTATCTCTCTTTGAAGTAAACTTTTATTTAACATAATTTTACTCTAATAAGATCTACTGAAAAACTTCAGCTTGAGCTTCCGGGCATTGGGAGTATTAGTGTGTGGTTAAACCACATTTTTCGAGCATCTTCCAACATTTAAATATGTTACTTATTTAGTCTCTTACCAGTCTCATTTACCTACTTTGAAGGAGAGATTGAGAGGAGAGCTTGTGGAATGGTATTTGTTTTCAGAAAATTAAAACCAGGTCATTTGGCTACCAACCAGATACTTGGCAGTAGCAGATCCACTGGCTGCTTGCCCTTCCTCATTCTTTTTATTCTAATGTACTGAAACATGAGAAGAGGGAAAAAGTAACATAGAATTACACTTTGATGAAAGAATGATAAGAGCATACCTTTAATTGTTGAGAGGGTTTTGTTTTGATGTTTTGGTTTCTGCTTTTTCAGAATTAAGATCTCTGCTTTAAAAAAAGTCCGAGAGTCGTGATGGTGAACCTTGGCACTCCAGCTGTCCTTGGACTTTATTGTTTTTCTAAGACTGTTGCTTACAGATACAGCAGCTTTTGAAAATATTGGCAGAAATGCAAAGCACTGTGCTAAAAACTACTTAGTAATTGTTCTTATTAGGTTGACTGGGCTGTGTTTTTGACAAATACTAACTTGTAGCTTCTCTTTCTTCTTCTCCCCTCTTCCTTCTACCCCACTACTCATTACCCTTTTGCAGAAGATGCAGACTACAGTGCCTTTGGGACAGATACCATGACCAAGAAGAAAAATGTTTTAACGAATGTATTGCGCCCAGATAACCATAGGAAAAAGCATCACATTGTCATTGGTATGCCTCAGGACTTCAGACCAGTATCTTCTATTATAGATGTAGACATACTTCCAGAAACACATCGCAGAGTGAGGCTTTATAAATATGGAACCAATAAGCCTCTAGGATTTTATATTCGTGATGGTACTAGTGTTAGGGTAACATCCCATGGCCTAGAGAAAGTACCAGGCATTTTCATATCCAGGCTTGTTCCCGAAGGCTTGGCTCAAAGCACAGGTTTGCTTGCTGTTAATGATGAAGTTCTAGAAGTGAATGGTATAGAAGTTTCCGGGAAAAGCCTTGATCAAGTAACAGACATGATGATTGCTAACAGCCGTAACTTGATAATTACTGTGAGACCAGCAAATCAGAGAAACAATGTTGTTAGGAACAGCCGGACTTCTGGTAGCTCAGGACAGTCCACAGACACCAGCCTTCCAAGTTACACTCCCCATGCCATGCCGATTTACCAGCCTGATGAAGAGGAAGACAGTGATGACGATGATATTGTTATTGAAAATAATGGTGAACCACAGCAAATTCCAAGAGCAGCTCCTTCCAGTGAAAGCCTGGAGTCACTGACACAGACTGAAAGCCATCATGAATCAATGCAAAATGGCTCAATTTACTCCAGAGAAGTAAATTTGTATTCCTCAATGGCCAGCATCAATATGGAATATGACATTCAGAACTCAGACCAAAAGCCCTTGGAAGAAGATGGGACAATTATAACATTGTGAAACTACATCAGTTTATTTCCTTTCTGAAATTAAAAGGCCATTTTCCCCTTGGCTGTATGTAAAGCAGAACATATCTCTCAATTACCATGCTCCAATCACTTCTTATCCCTCTAATACAGAGCTACAATTTACATCATTTTTCCTGTTTTGATATATAGCTGAGTGTGTAGTATGCTGGAACATGGGCTGGTTCTCATAGTTTCAAACAGAACAGAAACTATGCAGCTTCCCTCCCTCTCACACACCCAAATGCCAGCTGATTTTGAAATAAACTGTGGATAGAGATTTGGGAAGGAATTCCATGGTACAAGGTTCCTACCTTGGGATTTGGCTGTATACATTAATGCGTATATATTTTAATTGTATCAATGCTGTCTCATCTTCATGTGAAAACTAGTTCAAATAGTACCTTATTTCACCACAAGAATATTAATGAAATACAGTAACTAGTTACAGTTGTTTTGGCTCTCCCCAGTCCAGTCATATGTTAAGAAAAAAAATTATAGGGTGGTTAATGAAAATTTGTGGATCGTTTTCAATTATTATAACATTTACTGGTAAATAACTTACAGTGCTAGAAGGGAGAACCCACTGGACCTATTGATGCACTGGGTAGTTGAGAGGTATTGTACCTTTTAAAATTAATCTTTGATTATATCATGATTACTACTGATAACTGAGGGATACATTCCAGTGCAAGTTAGATAGCTGAAAAGCAATTAAGCTGCTGGACTGGTTGTACGATGTGTAGTATGTACGTTTTGCTATTTAATGAGAGAAACTAAGATCTTAAAATGTTACCATGCAATCAGAATACATTAAACCAGGGGTGAACAAACTTTCCCCACCATGGGTCTGACCATGCCCCCTCAGACAGCTGAGCGGGCAGGTCATGTGGTTCCTCCTGTCAGTGCTGGCAGCACGTAAATTTGCTGTGTTTTGGGGCATTTTTGCTGCCTTTGCCGCATCCCGTGGCAGCAGGAGCGAGGGTGGCACATTTTTGCTGGGTTTTTGGAATTTTTCACTGCGTTTTCACAGTGTTTCTGTTCATTTCAGCATGATTTTGCAACTTCTTGCAGTGTTGGGTCACTTCCGGTGTCGACAGCAGTCCGGCACATGGGTCGTAGTTTAGGCACCCTTGCATTAAACCCAATGAGATGTTCAGTTTTCATCAGTGAGAAATGCAATATTGACATCAAAACATAACCATTGGACAGATGATAGAGCCTGGCAGCACTGATGCTTGACTCTCCCCTTTCCCTGGCCATAGTTGTCTAGTACTCTGAGCTAGATTTTAAGATCGAGCCCCCTTTTTATTTCTCTCATTGCATTTCACTTGGCATTGCTCTGGTGGATTGTAGTAAATTAGAGTGGCTGATTTAAACTGCCAACAATTAAATGAGCCCACAAGAGCGAAGTCTATCAGGGGATAACATTGCTCAATGCCCCCTCAAATCTAGAACTGGCCCTGTGGTATTACATGTATGATGTAGAAATATTCACCTGGCAATCCTAAATAGTTAATCTATGATAGCTGTCTGTGTTATGGAATTAATTGCATATTGCATTATTTCTTTAAAACAAAAGCAAGTTTTAATGATAAACTGGGCTTTCAGTATGGGGTATTGTCGCTATAGAATATGAAAGGTCTTTTGTATTGAAAAGAAAGCAAATTGTATAATATTCATTAATAAATTAATTTTGCTTTTTAAATTGCTTTCCCTTTGACAAAAGGCTGTTAGCAAAAGGCATCCTTTTAGGTATGAGCATGTGCTTATACCTTTTTCTTTGCATAACTGGCAAGTCTGCATGGCTAAAGAAGGAGTCATTCCATAAATGAATATGATTATGTGATTGCACATCTTTCCATAACAGGTATATATGTTTTGTGCCACTGTTGCTCTTCAATGGTGAATTATACAGTAGAAGAAATATTGAATGTAAGATTTTTAACTCACATAGAATCATAGAAACCAAAATATTAATGAGTTGGATGTTAATTTATTGTGGAAACATGGGTTTGTTGTGCTGCTATAACTCATCCACTTCCATGTTTTTATACTTGGGCAGGAGTCATACACATGTCTGTTTTGAATATATTACCCTGGAATTATCAATTAAGAAATAGTTTTCTTAAATTAAGTTTAAATTTTATTCCTTAAGCAAATAACATTTATCACATAGCTTTATAATGAGGTGGAGTGTGTGTTAAATATATCAGTATACACATGTCCATGAATATGCACACACCCTTGTAAAGAATAAAGCAACCTTAGCTTGAGATTGTTTTATCATTCTTAATTAAACTTTGAGAATTTGACAAAAATCAGTGAACACTGGTGGAGGGATAAGCAAAGAGTATACATTTTGCTTTTAAAATGACATGCTGCACTGCTTATAATTGCAAAAGTAATGCAGCTTCCATGGTAATAGAAATGTAAACAGTTTGTCACTACTTATTTTTTAAGACTAAATCTTATAAAATTATGTTTTTGAAACAATTTAGCAAATTTTAATTTTATATGGAAAACGGTACTGGGCTTCAGTATAATTCAACAGTGATGTAGATTTTTATACACTACCTCTTAAACTTTTTAACAGTTAACGCCTGGGGAGGAACTGTTCCCTGTTGGAGGAACATGCAAAGGCATAATATGTGTAATTTTTTAAAACTATAAAACGGTCTGACTATAAGAAACCTAGATTTCATTTGAGGTTTTAATATTCTGTTGTATGTTCTTAGTATTTCTATGTATATGCACATTCTCAGTTTTTGATTGAATCTTACATTACTATCGATGAACAAATAATTTGGGATTCTTTATTAAATAATCAAAATTATTTAGATACTGTTCTCATTTACAATGAGACGTAGGCAGATTATACTTTTAAACGCACCTTATCTGAAAGCAACATATGAATACAGTAGTAAACTTTTGGGGAACTGTTTTATAGTTCCAGATGAAGTCAAACTTAACTGTGAAATCTTTGTTCTTCCGCAACTGTTATTTGGAAAGTTGTAATGTTTGTTATTATCATCATGTACTTTTGTGACTTATGTATTTTCTAACTAAAATCTTTATGCAACATGATTTTTACATGAACATGTATAATATGTCAAATGTCAGTATTTTTCTTACCTCTTTAATGTATAATATATACATCAGTACCACTAAATGAGCTTTGATTTTAAAAATCAAATTGGCAGTAGTTTTATGTTAGACCTATTTTTACAGACCTGATAATAAAAAGACCTATTACTGTTGTTAATTTAAAACTGGAAAGCTGTGATAATTTTTATTATATAGGCCTGTGATTCTTAAAATATTGCTTATTGATCCTTCTCAGCTCAAGGTGTAATTCTGTTGGAGATGTCTGAGGTACAACTAAATCAAAAAGTCCTTTATAGAGTGCCCATCTACATTCAGACTGCTCACAAGAAGGAGAAAAAAAAGGATCAAGATCCAATGTTGATTTCCTAGGTTCATCACCTCTAAGGATCCTGAATTGAAAGGGATATGCTTATTTCAACTAAAGGGAAAGTCGCTTGAAAGAGAGTTGGTATATTATATGCATATCTCATCTCTTTTCTGAGCCCAAGAGCAATATATGTCTGGTTCTCAAATAATCTCCCTTCCAAACTGCACAGACTGACTTCCTTTCACGTCACAGCCCAAATTTAGCGTTACATTACTGGTATCAAAATCATGTTTGCTTTTGGAGGCATAGTAGATGGCAATCATTTCATGTGTATTTTTCCTAATTAATTTAATTTAATAGATTTATATACTGCCCTAATCCGATGGACTCTGGGCGGTGTACACAAGTTGAAACCAATATAAAACAATTAAATAGGTAGTATTGGGGTAGTATGATCTATACCAGGGATGGTGAACCTTTTAGAGATCAAGTGCCCAAAGAGGAGGAGGAGGTGCGCGGGCAGACAAAGTCTCTTGGGTGCGCCCCCACAGGTGCTCCCAACCCCCCATGGGTGTGTATGTCCCCATGGGTGCTCCCCCCACCCCATAGATGCACCTGACTCCTAGGAGAGGGTGTGTGGAGTGTGTATGTTTGCCTCACCTCTTTCTTACCACCACCTCCCAGGCAGGGTGGGAGTGGGGAAAGAGGTGCTGCCTTTGCCACTGGCTGGGTGGGGCAGGACTTCCCCTCGTTGATGCACGTGCCAACAGAGAGTCCACTGTGTGCCACCTCTGGCGTGTGTGCCATAGGTTCACCACCACTGATCTATACAATCTGGCTGGAAATCAACAGGTAGAATTTGGTGGTAGGAGTCTGAGCTTGAGACAGGCACAGAGTAGAAGAAAATATTTAAATGTAAGCAAATTCATGGTTGTACATCATGCTGAAAACTGATCATTTGTCTTACAGTCATATTTGACAAATATGCAGTGGCTCAAGTGGCTAAGACACTGACTGGAAGGTGGCAGGTCAGCAGTTCGATACCCGAATACTGCAGGATGGAAAGAGCTCCCATCTTTGTCCCAGCTTCTGCCAACCTAGCAGTTTGAAAGCAAGAAATTGCAAGTAGATAAATAGGGACCACTTATGTGGGAAGGTAAACGGTATTCCGTGCACTCCGGTGTCTGGTCATGCCTGTCACATGACCACGGAAATGTCTGAAGAAGCAGACGGTGCTGGCTCTTCAGCTATGAAACAGATGAGCACTGAACCCTAGAGTCAGATACGACTGGCTTTTGAGCAAGGGTGACCTTTACCTTTTACCATATTTTTTTCCTTTCTAGCACCCCTCCCTCATTTATAGCACAACCCAAGCGCTCTAGTTTTAATTAGGATTCAGTAGGCAAGAATGTGATGTGTTTGTTATACATTACTCAAAGTAAAAAGTTAACACAATGTGTGCATTGAGATATAACATTTTATTTTTAAAAAACACAAAACTACATCTTTGCACAAAATATTGGACCTGTAATTTCTGGGTTTTCTGGTTTTATATTGCTACTGGTTTCCTGTGGTTTATAAATCCAAATTTTTTAATCTCTGCTTGTCACTAAAGCAGGTGTTTTATGCCAAAATTGTCTCATGTTTTATGCTTCAGATTTGTATTACTATTGATCATTTAAATCTCATTTTTTGGAATAGTATCCGTGTTAGTCTGTGTTTCGGGCATATCAGGAAGCAAAAACTAAAACTGCAGCACTTTAAAGACTGCTATATTTTTAATGTTCAAATGAGAGAAAATGAATTTTCTCTCTCATTTGCATCTGCACCGTTTGACCCCTATTTTTAAATTTTAATGTGAGCATTCATGAAGGAAGTCTGATGAAGTGGACTTGCTCCACAAAAGCTCACATTAAAAATATAGCAGTTAGTCTTTAAAGTACTGCAGTGTTTTTGTTTTTGTATTTGTTTCCTGATAAGCCTTTAATCTGATTGTTACTTCTTGCTTAAACAGTATTTCCACATACTATATATAAATACTGGGGTGGGGGTAGGAAAAATAGTTTGTCAATTTTAGATAAACTAAAATGAATGTTCACCACAGCAGCAGTTCCAGTAATAAGTATATTTTCCAGTTTTACTATACACCATTAAGAATTCTAAAATGAGAACTGACAAGGCAATCGGGAAAATGAAATTATTGTACATTGCCATTGTTCAATCTTACTGTAGAATTAATTGGATGTTTAAAATAGGATCATTATCTCTCCTCACCTACAGCAGAACAGGCTAACCCTGGTTTTCACATTATTCTGTCCTTATTGTCACTGTATTTCTCCAGCTCTACCGCTGTTTATATAACAACACCAGATAACTTTCATTTCACAAATTATTGGTGCAAAAGGCTCAGTGGTTAAGAAGCTTGCCTTGTTGGCTGGAAGGTCGGCAAGTTGGCAGTTAAAGACCCAAATACTGCATGACGGAATGAGCTTCCGTCTCTGTCCTAGCTCCTGCCAACCTAGCAGTTCAAACTTAAGAAATTGCAAGTGGATATATAGGGACCACTTTGGTGGGAAAATATCTTGGGGACATGAAAGGAGCCTCATTCGGGCATATGGCCTGAGTGGAGTTCCTCCAGCAAAAATCCTTTCAACCCAGAAAGCACCTTTGTGTGCCTCTGACATGATAAAAAGAATATTCTCTTCACTGTCTTATATCATCATCATGAACTGTTGGTTGTGACTCATGGCAACCCTTTCCAGGGATTTTTCTAGGTAGAAGAAGACACAGCAATGGTTTACCATTCCTTTCTTTTGCAGTCACCCTGGGACTGCACAGCTTGCACGTGATTGAATGGGCTGGCTCTTTCCCCAAAAGACATGGTGGAGAATCAAACTCCCAATCCCTGAGTTATCCAGCCAGCTCATATACGTACCAAAGTATTCACAAAGTGTGGTACCCAATCCAACAACAAAGTGTGCTCATTATGCATTTCATGGACTTTAGTCCATAAATGCTTATGCTTCAATAAATTTGTTAGTCATGCAAGTCCTGCACTTTGAAATGAACCTCCTGAGTCATTCAAGGTAGCACCTAAATCACAAAGTTTCTCCTTAGTGTTTGCTATTAAATCTGTCTGGCATGAGATCCAGCAGGAAGTTACCAGCATGTTGACTAAAAGAGCAAAACTATCCTAGAAATAATGGGGCTGTCTTACTGTAAAAACCCCGACTTAGAAATGCCTCGAGTTACATAAAATCTTACTTGATTTTGTGCTAAAACCATGTCCCGATTTACACGATTTCCTATGGGTTTGCTTCGAGTTACATAAAGATTCTTTTCCCTATGGGCTTGCTTCGAGTTACGTAAAAATTCATTTCCGTGTGGGGTTGCTTCAATTTACATAAAAATTTCAATTTTCCTATGGGTTTGCTTCGAGTTACGTAAAAATTCAATTTAAGCAAACCTACGGAACAGACTTTTTTCGTAAGTAGGGGTTTCAATGTATGTAAAACATGAAACACCCTTCATTGTGTGAGGAATTGTTTCGCTCGGTAAGGTCAAGGTCATCCTTGCTCAAAAGCCAGTCAGATCCAACTCTAGGGTCTGTTCCTCATCTCCATTTACAGCCAAAGAGCCAGTACTGTGTGTTTGCAAATGTTTCTATGGACATGTGGCAAGCATGACTAAACACTGGAGCGTATGGAGCGCTGTTACCTTCCCACCAAAGTAGTACCTCTATTTATCGACTTGCAATTTCTTGCTTTCAAACTGCTAGGTTGGCAGGAGCTGGGGCAAAGACGGGAGCTCACTCCATCGTGCACCACTCGGGTCTCGAACTGCTGTCCTGTCGTCAACCTTCCAGTCAAGTTCAGCATCTTAACCACGAAGCCTACAGCAACCTTATTTAGAAATTTTAGGCACTTCGTTTCTTTGTGTGTTTTACAATAAAGTACTGTATCTTTATATATATATATATATATTAAACGTGTCAGGACAACGTAATGTACAAAACCACTATGTAACACTTTTATTACACTGCCAATCTCGCCTCAGGTGCCTAAACCTGTGTAGCAACTGACACCTGTTTCTTTGGTGACTAAAAGCTAAAGCATGTTCTATGTGATTAATAGTTGAGCAATCATGGGTGTGTACTTTGTACCGTTTGCTTATTTTTCACATGAGAGCAGGTTAGCCTTGCATCTATGCCAAACAATGACTCAGTCCTCAGGTTTTCTCTTTGGAGCTGAGAATAAAGTTGTTCATCTGCAATTGGTGTTAGTTTTTATTCATGTGGAATTATTTGTAGCTGAAATTCCTGAAGCAGTGGAAAGGGAAACTATGCAGGAACGTAACCTCATTGTTTAAAAGCAGGGATATATTTTTTCTTTATTTACAGCATTCATAAACTGCCTTGTGTCTAAGCAATTCTGGATTGTTTATGACTACAGAAGTATGAAAATTCAAATATTTTGTAGAATAATTGAGTTGGAAGGGGTCTATGAGACCATTAAGCCCAACTCCCTGCTCAATGCAGTAATCCAAATCAAAGCTGTCAGAAGGATGTCCAATTTTCTCTTGAATGTCTTCCTCATTGGAGTGATCACCTCCTCCCAGGGTAACTGGTTCCACTGTCATAACTCTTAACCATTAAGTTTTTTCTCATATTCAGCCTATATCAGTGATGGCCAACTTTGACACTCCAGGTGTTCTTGAACTTCAATTCCCAGAAGCCCTGATCAGCAGGAGTGCTGACTCGGGCTTCTGGCAATTGAAGTCCAAGAACACATGGAGTGCCAAGGTTCACCGTCATGGGCCTAGATGTAGCTTCCTAAAGTCTTTGAGCCCATTATTACATATCCTGTTCTCTGGGATGATTAAGAATAGATTCAAGAAATTCTAGAGTATTGTGTATGACTACAGAAGTACTAAAATTAAAATATTTCCAATTTTTAACATTTACAATTCTAATAAGGTTACAGCTGGTCTTTCTCTCAGAGAGTCTTTAGTAGAGGCCAAAAATAAAGCAACATATGAACTGGCTGATTTATCACCAGGCAAGAAATTTCACATATGGGGAGCAAATACATCCATATCTGTATTTACTGGAATATTGCAAGAACCGAATCTTGACTGGACATGGGGGTGGGAGTGGGGAATGATTCATTTGAAATATGCTGGAGGACAGTTTTACTAATACGGTTGACTGCCAAAAAGACAAAAAGTGAGTCCTAGAGCAAATCAAACCTGAAAAAATATCTCCAAAAGCAAAGATGATGAAATTGAGGCTTTCCTACTTTCGACGCATCATGAGAAGACCAGGTTCTCTGGAAAAGACAATAATACTGTACTGGGAAAGGTTGAAGGTAGGAGGAAGAGGGGAGGACCAAATACAAGATGGATTGATTCCCAAAAGGAAACCACAGGCTTGAATTTATAAAAAAAATGAGCAAGGCTGTTGAGAACATAACATTTTGGAAATAAGGGCTCTGGTTGGCTCAGGAGTTAAGAAATTCGCCTTGTCAAGTCAGCAGTTCAAGACCCGGGTACTGCATGATGGGTTGAGTGCCGATCTCTGTCCCAGCTCTTGGGGACATGAAAGGAGCCTCATTTGGGCATTCCCTGAGCAGAGTTTCTTCCACAAAAATCCACAATATGGAAATTGCTCACTCATGGGCTCATTATAAGTCAGCAATGACAGCATGTAAGAACAGCAATCTTTTTCTTCATACCACTGTGGTCATGTATAATAATTAAAATTTATAAAGGACAACCCCGTTAGCTGTGATTAATTGGGCCCCCGGCAATAAGGTAATTGTTACCTTAAGAGAAGGACGGGGAAATGCAGTTCTGGGGTCAGATGTGGCTCCCAAAATGGCGTTTTAATCTCAAATCTTTTCCCCACCTCCCTTTTGCAATGAAAGGTGGTGGAAGTGAAATTGATATGTCTGGATGCCTCTCAGAAAGTAATTAACCTTTTAAGTAGGTTATTGGAACCTTTGTGTCATAGGACACCAGACATGGCCAATTTTTTTTCTCAAACAGAAATGAACTTCCATCTATTTGTACTTTCTGTTTTTAACACTGTTTGCACTTTGTGTAGCCCAGGCCCAGAGGGTCCCAGAGAACGGGAAATTGGCCCTTAGAGTGAGTGAGGATGCCTATTCTTGCATTAAGAATTCCATTTTCTGGGAAGAGGTGTAGACTGAGAAGGTAAACCATCTCTAGAAGAATAAATGACCTAAGTTGAGCTTTCATATTGACATCTATTTAGGCACAATGAGACCCAGAAAGGTGGTAGAGACAGTGATATAAGCCCCACACTATTCTGCCTTCTCATCCAGGAGTCACTCCAAAGTTTGTGCGATAAATATGAAGGTTTGAATCCCAGCCCTTAAGTGTCTGGAAGGAATGTGTGGAATAGATGATGGATGGATATTAACATGTAAAATGAAAGTCAGCAAGGCATTTTCATTCCACAATAAATACTTTGGATTTGATTGAAGGTCTGCTTTTCATTAGCAACTTGTGCAAGGTTTCCAGTCATGGAAGATCCTCTGCTTTGTGTCTGATTTTGAGGAGCTTTCTCTCTCTTACCACAGACTAGACCAGGAGTTCTCAACTTCTTAAAGCCGGGGGCCGGGTCATGCTTCAGGGGCCGGATGGCCATTTTGCACTTCCTGGTGTGGTGGAAGTGGTGGTGGGCCACATGAAATGGTGCCATGGGCCACAAGTTGAGAATCCTTGGACTAGACAATGATGGCTAACCTTGGCACTCCAGCTGTTCTGCAACTTTAATTCCCAGAAGCCCTGATCAGCAGGAGTAATAACTTGGGCTTCTGGTAATTGAAGTCCAAGAACACCTGGAGTGCGAGGTTAGCCACCAGAGCAAGCTTGCTCTATCCAGCAGCATCAAATGACCCACAAAACAAGGGCAAAGTTCTGTCTTAATTCATCAGGACTGGTCCTAGTTCAGCATGAAGGAGATCAGGGCTTACCAAGATTCACATTAAAACTACACTCCAAATAGCCATGTTTTCAAAAACCGTTTCTAAAGAAATCCTTGAAATGAACTCCTGGAGTAATGAATACTTAAAAAATCTGCTTTCCAACTGGAATATTATTTCTTCATGTCTACTTTTTAAACATGTAAGCTAATTGGGAAACTCTGACCAAGAACCACTAAAACGTGGAAATGAACTTCCTATTCAAAATTTGCTGTAGTGCTAAATAAATACTAATTACCTTGTGAACCATTTAGAGAGTGTATGGGAAGGTATATAAGTGTAATTGTTATTGCTAACAGCTCACATTAAAATATAGCCGTTAGCCTTTAAAGTGCCACAATGTTTCTGTCTTTGTTTTTACTTTTTTACCATTTTATTTCTTGTATGTCTACACCAGGAGTTCCCAACCTACGGCCTGCGGGGAGGGTCAGGCCCCTGACACCAATGTATCCGGCCCACACCACCCACGTCTCTCCCAGAAGTGGAGGTAAAACATGCCCACACATGCGCAGAATGTGTTTCGGTGCATACACGGGTGTGTTTTACTTCTGCTTCTGGGCGGGAGGAACCACGTGACTAGTCCGCTCAACCATGTGACTGGCCCACAGCCTGAAAAGGTTGGGAACCCTTGGTCTACACAAACTGACATGGCTACAACTCTGAAAACTATGTTCTTTACTTAGTTTTAATATTTTTCTCACATCCAGATGGGTTTGATCTGGTATGTTCAGTGTCTTTTCTCTTGCTTTTCAGGCTTTATTTGTTGCTGTTTTTGCTGTTTTTATATGTTTGTAAGCTTCCCTGAGTGGTGCATGTACCATAAGGGTGGGGTATAAGTGCTATAAACAAACAAATTTTTGGTTCTGCTGAAATAATATTTTTTCCCCCAACATAGTCAGTTCTCATTTTACCAACCTCAGAAGGATGGAAGGCTGAGCCAACCTGGAGCCCACCAAGACTGAACTCACAATGTCAGCAGTTGTTAAACCACTGTGCCACAAAGGCTCCTTTTGTGGAGCAAGTCCACTTTCTCCAGCCTTTAACACAGGCATCCCCAACCTTTTTTGCACCACAGACAGGTTTCATGCTAAACAATTTTTCCACAGATTAGTAAGTGGGGGGTGTTACATAAGAACATAAGAACAGCCTTGCTGGAACAGGCCACAGCCCATCCAGTCCAGCATTCTGTCTCACACAGAGGCTCACCATTTCCTTCACGGTATTCCCAAGGAGATGCCTTCACCTGCTTAGGATTCCCTGGAAATGGCATTGAGAGATATCCTGCCTATCTCTCCAACCCGGAGGTTGTCCTTAGGTAGCCATAATTATAGCCATTGATAGCCTTGTCCTCCATGAACTTGTCTAATCCTTTCTTAAAGCTGTGAAGACTGACAGCTGTCACCACTTCTTCTGGCAGGGAGTTCCATAGACCAGTAATCCTCTGGGTGAAAAAGTACTTTCTCTTATTTGTTTGAGAACTAGTACCCAAAAGTTTCATGGAGTGTCCCCTAGTTCTAGTGTTGTGCGATAGGGAAAACAGTTTTTCCTTATCTACCTTGTCCACACCGTGCATGATTTTATAAACTTCAATCAGGTCACCTCTTAGACGCCGTCGTTCAAGAGTGAAAAGGCCCAACCGTTGCAGCCTCAGATGGTAAGGAAGGTGTTCCAGTCCCCTAATCATTCTGGTTGCCCTCCTCTGTACTTTCTCCAACTCCATAATATCCTTCTGGAGGTATGGCGACCAGAACTGTACACAATATTCCAGATGGGGCCTCACCATAGATTTATAAAGAGGCAAAATGACACTTGCTGACTTATTTTCTATACCCTTCCTAATGATCCCTAACATTGAGTTTGCTTTTTTCACTGCTGAGGCACACTGGGTTGACACCTTCATTGAGCTGTCCACCAGGACACCAAGGTCCCTTTCCTGGTTTGTCGCAGAGAGTTCAGACCCCATCAGTTTATAAATGTAATTGGGGTTTTTTGCCCCAACATGCATCACTCTGCACTTACTGATGTTGAAGCTCATTTGCCACTGTTTTGCCCACTCCCCCAGTGTCAAGAGATCCCTCTGGAGCTCTTCACAATCTCTCACAGTTTTTACTACCCTGTATAATTTAGTGTCGTCAGCAAATTTGGCTACCTTGCTTTTTACTCCTACCTCTAGATCATTTATGAAGAGGTTGAAAAGCAGGGGTCCCAGTACTGAACCTTGGGGGACCCCACTCTTTACTTCCCTCCACTTGGAGAAGTGTCCATTTAGTGCTACCCTCTGTTTCCTGTCCCTTAGCCAGTTGCTGATCCAGGACAAGACCTGTCCCTTTATTCCATGACTGGTAAGTTTATTCAAGAGCCTTTGGTGTGGGACCTTGTCAAAAGCCTTCTGAAAGTCCAGATAAACAATGTCAACTGGATCCCCCTTATCCACATGCTTGTTGACACTCTCAAAAAATTCCAACAGATTAGTGAGGCATGATTTGCCCTTGCAAAAGCCATGTTGGCTCTCCTTTAGCAGCGCCTTCTCTTCTATGTAACTATTAATTCTATCTTTTAGGATGGTTTCCATCACTTTACCTGGGACACATGTCAAACTGACAGGCCGGTAATTTCCTGGATCACCCCTGGATCCTTTTTTGAAAATTGGTGTTACATTCGCTACCTTCCAGTCATCAGGCACAAAGCCTGATTTGAGGGAAAGATTATATATTTTGGCTAGGATATCAGCAATTTCATCTTTAAATTCCCTGAGAACTCGTGGATGGATGCCATCTGGTCCTGGGGATTTGTTAGTGTTTAGCTTAACAAGACATGCAAGGACCTCCTCCCTGGTTATTTCTATCTTGCTTAATTCTTCGGTTTACCTCCCTACGAAGATAGGCTCTGTTTTGGGCATGTGGTCTCTGTCTTCTTCAGTGAATACTGAAGCAAAGAATTCATTGAGTCTCTCTGCAATCTCTGTTTCCTCTTTAATAACCCCTTGCCTTCCATTGTCATCTAATGGTCCAATGGCCTTCCTAGTTGGGTTCTTACTTCTAATGTACTTAAAGAAGTATTTGTTATTTCTCTGAGTATTTTTAGCTATACGCTCCTCAAAGTCTTGCTTTGCTTTCCTGATTGTTGCCTTGCATTTGTTCTGCCAGAATTTATGTTTCTGCCTGCTGTCCTCATTTGGACAAGCCTTCCATCTTCTAAATGAGCTTTTCTTGCTCTTGATCACTTCCCGAACAGCTCCTGTAAGCCACATCGGAGTCCTCTTGGACCTGGCAGTGCCCTTTTTCCTTTTGGGTATGCATTCCAATTGAGCCTCTGTTATTGTTTTTGTAAACAGCCTCCATGCCTCTTGGAGTGTTTGGACTCTCTCAATTTTCCCTTTCAGTTTCTTTTTTACTAGTTTCCTCATCTTTGGGAAATTTCCTTTTTGAAAATTTAAGGTCTCTGTGTTAGATTTTATCAGTGACTTGCGGTCTATGATCAAGTTAAACATAATTGAGTTGTGGTCACTGTTCCCTATTGGATCAGTCACATTAACATCTTGCACCAGATCCTGAGTATTACTCAGGATCAAGTCAAGGATTCTTGTACCTCTAGTTGGGTCTTCAACCATCTGTCCCAGGGAACAATCATTGAGCATATCTAGGAACTTTATCTCTTTATCATGTGCTGAACAACAGTTGGGATTGAATGGTGCACACAGGCAAGGGCAGAGCACTGTCGTAGTTAAGCAACATAGAGGAGGGGCCCGGCCACCTGCCTATCTGCTGTGTCTGAAGCCCATGCTCTCACTCCATTCGCCAGGTAGATCCAGTAGGGTTCCCAGCACCACCCGTCCCCATGGCCCATTTCGGACATCCCATGGCCCAGTCTGTGGCCTGTTGGTTGAGGACCCTTGCTTTAACACAATATTGGGCCCCATTTGGAAGAACTCTCGATAATATTTTCATGGGAAGTAGGACATGTGGACATTCTCTTCCACCAGCCCATGTCAATGGAGTTAAATTTGGACCAAACTGTAGAAGTTCATACAAGTAGCTAAACTGAGAGAATATCTTGCAAGATCTTTTTGGGTCAGTGAACAAGAAAAATGAGGAGCCAGACTTCCCATCCTCTGATTTAATAAATGTAATCATTCTCTTCCCTAAAGAGAGAGAGAGAGAGAGAGACTGAAATTTAGGGTGGAGTTAATTTCTAAAATTAATTATATAAGTTATGATAGCAATTAGGTTGAATTTTCAACAGCCTGCAGGAAGCATTAATGTCTGGGGAGATTATTTATAGAAGGCACTATCAAAATAGAAGGGAGGAAAAGTGACTTGCACAATTTGCAGAGGATTTTACTTTATGGTATTTTGTGTTTCCTTTATTTCCTGTTTGAACCTAAGCAACACTAGGAAACTGTCAGTAAAGATTGAAATCTCATTCAAAATACTGTACTAACCTTCAGGCATAAATGGGTCTGGCTATTTCCCCCCCTTTTCTAAATTAGATATAGTACAGTGGTAACCAACAAATTCTATACCAAGAAAAGCAGCCTCTGTATACTATACAACACTGCATTGTTGTTGTTCAGTCGCAGAGTCGAGTCCGACCCTTTGCGACCCCATGGACCACCACACGCCAGGCTCCTCTGTTGTCTGCCATCCTCTGCAGCCCAACCAGATCTACACAAAAAATGTTTGTTAGTGGCAGAGAGGATTGAATTGCTATGTGATGTTGTAGCATTTTATAATCCCATGCTCTCCCTTGATATTTATTTCCACATCTCTGAGACAGAGATGTTCCCCAGCTGGGGAACCAATTAAATGTAATGTAGTTTACTTTATGTTTTTTGAAAACAACAAAATGTATATATTTTTAAAGACCAGGCCAGACTTTACCTTCTTGGGATCTAAGATCACAGCGGATGGTGATTGCAGCCATGAAATAAAAAGACACTTACTTCTTGGGAGGCAAGCTATAGCAAACCTAGGCAGCATAATAAAAAGTAGAGACTTCACCCTATCAACAAAAGTCCACATAGTTAAAGCAATGGTCTTCCCAGTAGTAATGTATGGCTGTGGTAGCTGGACCATAAGGAAGGCTAAGCGCAGAAGAACTGTGGTGTTGGAGGGGACTCTTGAGAGTCTCCTGGACTGCAAGGAGTTAAAATCAGTCCATCCTGAAGGAAATCAACCCTGACTGCTCCTTTGAAGCACAAATACTGAGCTGAAGTACTTTGGCCACCAAATGAGAAGAGGACTCACTGGAGAAGCCCCTGATGCTGAGAAAGATCGGAGGCAAAAGGAGAAGGGGGTGGCAGAGGATGAGATGGCTAGATGGCATAGTTGACGGAGTGGGCATAAAGTTGGGTGGACTATGGAAGATGGGCAGATGACATCCTTGTGTACTGTGGTCCATGGGGTCGCAAGGGTTGGACTCAACTGTGCGACTGAACAACAAAAAAACATATAATTGTGAATGGTCAGCATCAATTTTAGGTAGCCCAATTTTCCTGCATTTAATATAGCAGTGATCAGGAGAGGATCACCCCTCTATTTTCATATTGCTAACATTCCCCGCCTCCCTCCAACTTCCTGCTCTTAAAAAACCCAAAGAAAAATATTGCAATGGACTAGACTTGAAATACATTTCATACCAATGGTAATGTCATGAATGACAGACCGTAAAATCTTTCCATCTAGTGGTAAAAATAGAAATTGAAGAAACAATTGACTACTCCACCCTTAGTTAAATGTAGTCAGGTATAATAATAATTTCGTGTAAGAAATTATTCTGGGTTGAAAGGATTTTTGCTGCTCCTTTCATGTCCCCAAGATCTTTCCCCACCAAAGTGGTCTCTATTTGTTGTTGTTCAGTCGCACAGTCGACTCCGACCCTTTGTGACCCCATGGACCATTTTCCTCCAGGCGCCTCTGTCCTCTACCATCCCCCTCAGCCCTCCCAGCTCTGTGCCCATTGTGTCTATAATACCATCTAGCCATCTCATCCTTGGCCTCCCCCTTCTTCTTTTGCCCTCCACCTTTCCCAACATCAATGCCTTCTCAAGTGAATCCTCCCTTCTCATTTGATGTCCAAAGTACTTTAGCTTCATCTTTACTATTTGACCTTCCAATGAGCAGTCAGGGTTAATTTCTTCTAAGATTGACCTATTTGTTCTCCTCACTGTCCAGGGGACTCTCAAAACCCTCCTCCAACACCACATTTCAAAGGCATCTATTCTTCTGCGTTCAGCCTTCCTAATTGTCCAGCTCTCACATCCATACATTACTACTGGGAAAACCATTGCTTTGACTATTCTAATTTTTGTTTTCAGTGTGATGTCTCTGCTTTTCACTATGTTCCCCAGGTTTCTCATTGCTTGTCTCCCAAGAATCAGTCGCCTTTTTATTTCATGGCTGCAATCCACATCTGCAGTGATCTTTGATCCTAAGAAAGTAAAATCTGTCACTGCTTCTACTTCTTCCCCGTCTATTTTCCAGGAACTGATGGGGCCTGTTGCCATTATCTTGGTTTTCTTGATATTGAGTCTCAAGCCAGCTTTTGCACTCTCCTCCTTCAGCCCAATCAAGAGATTCTTTAGGTCTTCCTCACTTTCTGCCATTAGGGTGGTATCGTCTGCATATCTCAGATTATTGATGTTTCTCCCAGCGATTTTAATCCCATATTGTGATTCCTCCATCCCTGCACTGCGCATTATGTGCTCTGTGTATAGGTTGAATAAGCATGGTGACAAAATGCAGCCTTGTCTTACTCCTTTTCCTATTCCAAACCACTCTGTTATTCCATGTTCTGTCCTAACTGTTGCTTCTTGGTTCATGTACAGATTTCTCAGGAGGCATATGAGGTGCTCTGGTATTCCCATCTCTTTAATTACTTGCCACATCTTGTTGTGGTCCACACAGTCAAATGCCTTAGTGTAGTCAATAAAACAAAAGTAAACTTGTTTCTGGTATTCCTTTGTTTTCTCCATGATCCAGCGTATGTTGGCGATGTGGTCTCTAGTCCCCCTGCCTCTTCTGAAACCAGCCTGCACCTCTGGTAATTCTCTCTCCACATGCTGCTGAAGTCTGTCCTGTATTATCTTGAGCATCACCTTGCTGGCATGTGGGATGAGCACGATTGTTCGATAATTTGAACATTCTTTGGCATTGCCCTTTTTTGGGATTGGGACGTATACTGATCTTTTCCAATCCTGTGGCCACTGTTTTGTTTTCCAAATCTGCTGGCATATTGAATGCAGTAATTTGACGCCATCATCTTTTAGCGCTTTGAAAAATTCAACTGGGATACCATCATCTCCACTAGCTTTGTTGTTTGCAGTGCTCTTTAGGGCCTTTATGACTTCACTCTCCAGGATGTCTGGCTCAAGTTCAATTTCTTCATCATTGTGATTATCAGGAGTGTTGAGGTCCTTTTTGTAAAGTTCCTCTGTGTACTCTTTCCATCTTTTCTTAATTTCTTCTGCATCAGCTAGCTCCTTTCCGTCTTTGTCCCTTATCATGGTCATTTTTGCTTTAAATGTTCCCTTGGTCTCTATTTATCTACTTGCAATTTCTTGCTTTCGATCTGCTAGGTTGGCAGGAGCTGGGACAGAGACGGGCGCACATTCTGTCATGCAGACCCTGGGTATTGAACTGCTGACTTGCCGACCTTCCAGCTAACAAGGTGAACTTCTTAACCATTGAGTCACCGCAGTCCCATGTACACTGGTAAACATTTTTTGACTTGTATTTACCCTCATTTCGAATAAATGTCCTTTCCAATAAATGGCAACCACATTTGATCCCCTTTCCCAGGGGTGCCCAAACTATGGCCCAGGAGCTGGATGAGGCCCCCAATGCCAATTCATCCGGCCCACAAAGCCTTTGTCACTCCTGGAAGTGGAAGTAAAACATCCCCGGATGGGCACATTTTACTTCCACTTCCAGGAGCAACAAGGGCTTTGTGGGCTGGATGAATTGGTGTCGGGGGCCGCATCTGGCCCATGGGCCATAGTGACCGGCTCCCTGAACCATGTGACCAGCTCACGGCCCAAAAAGTTTGTGCACTTCTTCCCTTTCCAATGACAAACAGTAGATTTGAAGATACAGGAACAAATGCCAAGTAAACTTGTAAAACAAGATCTTTTTTGAATACAGTACATGCAAAAGAGCTTTTTGGTAAATCTTTTTCAACAGTAAACATAAAGATTAATAGATGGCAGTAATGGAGAAGAAAATGATTGCTGTCTAATTACTTCCACTTAGGTTTTAAAATTCAGAATAATGTGACACTTTATTAGCAACCTACGAACATACAAATTACTAATAAATATTAACATTCACTTGGTTTCTGAGATTTACTACATCACTGCAATGGTTTTTGCACTAGACTGCATTATCAAGTGGTTTAGTATTCCCTTCTTCTGGGGCTGTCTCAGGATCACACAGCTTCCTCAAGCCCACACAAGCTGGCTTTTCTGGGATGCACCAACGGGACTTGAATTCCCAGCCTTTGATTATACACCCAGAGGAAGCTCTTCATAAATTTCACTAGGATTTCAATAGCTTTCATCCAAATATCAATCTCAACTTTGATGCACAACAGGTGCATTTTCTAGACACCACTGTGAAGATACAACATGGATATCTCTGCAGCATTCCTTTATTAAAAACCTGTTGATCAAAACACCTACTTGCATAACATTAGCTTGTACAGTAATACCTTGGATAACGATTGCATCAGATAACGCTAAAAGTGGATAACGATGCAAAATTTTGAAATTTTTTTGTATCGGTTAACGTTATTTTAATGTTATCCAATGCATCAAGTTTGGCCCTCCGGAAAGGGAAGTGGCAAAGCGCCTGGCCGTTTCCCATCATGGAGGGCCGGCGGGTACGTGCGGACAGCCCCGCCGGTATTCCACGAAGGGAAGCGGTCAAGCACGTGGCTGGTTCCCTTCGCGGAGGGCCGGCAAGTGAGTCCAGAGACACTCGCCGGCCCTCCGCGAAGGGAAGCGGCCAAGCGCCTACTTTTCCCCAAACCAAGCCAGGGATCAGAGCGTCTGATCTCCGGCTTGGTTTGGGGGGAATACGCGTGGGTGCGCTTGCCCGCTTTCCCCTAAGCCAAGCTGGGGATCAGATGCTATGATCCCCAGCTTGGTTTGGGGGAAGGCGGGCAGGTGCACTCCACCCTGGCTTCCCCCAAAGGAAGCTGGCTTTTTTTTTAACATTATACAATGCATGCACAGATTCGAGAATATCCTTGTTGGAATACACAGTCTTTTCTCTTAAGGAAGTTCTCTTTCTAATGACATGTTAACTGTGACTATTTATTCTTATGATACATACAAGGAAAGCAGTACAGCATAAAGTCTCTGTGAGCCTTATGGAGAAATCTGATGTGGTAGAAGTGGGTTTTGGGTATCTGTTAGAATATTTAAGATATGGCTACATCTGTTGTTTCCCTAATGATGGTTGAGGAGCTGGGCTCCATTTTTGCTTTGCTTTAGCTTATGATTGTGAGCTGTTTTGCAGGCCCACCTGCAGTTTGAAAAGTTATACATATTAGGATATATTAGAATCCTAATATTAGGATTAAAAAACTAGGTAGGAGTAAAAAGAGTCGGTCAGGCGGTAAATGAGGTTTGCAAAACAGATGTAATAAGATTTGCTACAAACTACTGTATTAGAATGATTAAATGGTTTTCTTTTCAATTTAGTCTTAAATCTGGATCACAGCCATTCAGTTCCACTGAATGATACATATAATTTAAGTGAAAGTGATATTGCTCCAACTAGTGTTATAAAACGGTATTGCCGTGTATTCTTCATCAGCAACAAGCTTTTCTTGATAAATAAAACAATAGCTATCTGTACATCCTAGAGATTAACAATAACATATAATTAATGGGACTCAATTTCTTGATTTTTTTTAAAAAAAAACCTTTTATCATAACATATATAGTATCTGTGTTATTTATGTGGTTGTGAGAGTGAATATAAATATGGTTCCTTTCTCATTCTAATCCATTAAGCAAAGAAAGAATATCTTCTTGCTGGTGCTAGATTGAAGCAAGTATGAATGTTGAAGTGAGAAAAATATATACTTTTAAAACGTTCTTTGGGGAAATCTTTGAACTTTTCCAAGCTTGTTGATTTTGCTGCTTGGATCAATATTTTCTTCCCATTTGGCTAGCTGTTCATTATTTATTCAGGTTGTTTCTTCTTCTCTTACAACAAGATACAAACATCACCCAGACTGCAATTTACTCATCTAAGATACAGATTCTAGACCCTTAGCAACCTTGTGAATGAGTAATCTCCCAAATGCCCTGTTTTCAACACTCCTGCTCAGCTCTTGTAAACTCAAGGCTGTGGTTTCTCTTACTCCAGGGGTTCCCAACCTACTGCCCATGGGCCAGACTTGGCCCACGAAGTATTCCATCTGACCTGCATCCGCCGCACCCGGAGTGGAAGCGTGCACGTTTATGTCAGCCGTAAAACGAGCCCACGCATGCTCAAATGTGCCCACAGCTGTCATAAACGCAGAAGTGGGCACATTTACGACAGCTGTAAATGTGCCTGCTTCCACTTCTGGGGGTGTGATCCAGCCTACTCAGCTGTCCAGGGCGTGGTCAGGCCTGCGGCATAAAAAGGTTGGCCATCCCTGCCTTACTCAGTCAATCCATGTCATATTTCATCTTCCTCTTTTCCTGGTGCATTGCCCACCATTACTGTCTTTTCGTAATGTGCTGGAAACAGAGTAGTCTCAGCCCAACAAAAACAGACCAAGGGGGTTGAGGGATGATGGCAGTGGTATTTCAGCCAAATATTTTATTTAATTAATTTATTTCATTTTTTATACCACCCATCTGGGGTGTTTCCCACTCTGGGTAGTGTAAAGGTCTCCCTTGCTGGAAAGCCAGTTGAGTCCATTTACAGACAAAGAGCCAGTGCTGTGTGCCTCTGCAGATGCTTCAGTGGTCCTGTAGCAGGCATGACTAGACACTGGAGTGCATGGAATGTTGTTACCTTTCCTGTCAAAGCAGTACCTATTTATCTACTTGCATTATTTATTTATTTATTTATTGCTTTCCAACTACAGTAAAAACCCTACTTACAAAAAAAGGTCCTTTCCGTAGGCTTTTGCTTAAATCGGTTTTTTATGTAACTCGAAGCAAACTCATAGGAAAAATTATTTTTTACATAACTCGAAGCAAACCCATAGGAAAAATGAAATTTTTATGTAAATTGAAGCAAACCCATAAGGAAATGAATTTTTATGTAATTCAAAGCAAACCCATAGGAAAAAGAATCTTTATGTAACTCAAAGCAAACCCATAGGAAATTGTGTAAATGAGGACATGGTTTTAGCAGAAAATCATTATGTAAGTCAAATTTTATGTAACTTGAGGCATATGTAAGTCGGGGTTTTACTGTACTGTACTAGATTGACAAGAGATGAGACAGAGATGGAAGCTCACTCCATCATGCAGTACTCAGGTCTCAAACTACTCACCTACCAACTTTCCGGTCGTCAAGCTCAGTGTCTTCACCACCAAGTCACCGTGGCCCTGGGCTGCGCGGTGTAAAAGGTAAAGGTCTCCCGTGCGTGAAAGTCAGTTATGTTGGACTCTAGTGTGCGGTACTCATCTTCTTCTAGAGCCAAAGAGCCAGCCCTTTCTGTGGTCCTGCGGCAGGCATGACTAGACGCTGGAGCGCACGGAACACTGTTACCTTTCCCGCTGAAGCAGTACTTATTTATCGACTTGCAATTTCTTGCTTTCAAATGGTGTAAAGGTAACGGTCACCCTTGCTTGAAAGCCAGCCGCATCCGACTCTAGGGTTCGGTGCTCATCTCTTTTTCATAGCCGAAGAGCCAGCGCCGTCCGCTTCTGCAGACGTTTTTCCGTGGTCATGCAGCAGGCATGACTAGACACTGGAGCGTACGGAACGCTGTTTAACCTTCCCACCGAAGTGGTCCCTGTTTATCTACCTGCAATGTCTTGCTTTCGAACTGCTAGGTTGGCAGGAGCTGGGACAAAGACGGGAATTCATTGTATAGATATCATTAAATGAACAAAGCACAATACAGTGTGCAGGTACTTTGAGCTGGGCGGGCATGGAAGCGGTGCAATTCAGAGAGATCGCCCCTAGAGGGAGACACACACGCACCGCCGGCCAGACAGGAGCCAATTCCAAATCCGGCCGCCGGGTTTCAGGCGCTGCCTGAGCCCGATTTCCATCCCCAGCGAGCGCCGGTTCGGGTCCGACTCCGGTCGGTGCCTCTCCGCCGCGTCCAGGCTCAGGGAAGGCGCCAGCCAGGCAGCGAATGGGAAGAAGAAGAGAGAAACAGCTTGCCTTCCCTGGTCCTCAAGATGGAGAAGGAGGTAGGCTCGTGTGATGGCGAACCTTGGCACTCCAGATGTTCTTGGACCTCAGTTCTCAGAAGGCCAAGCCCCCGTGAATCCTCACGAAGGGGTTTACTGCGATTCATCCGGCCCACGCCGCCCTCGTGGCTCCCGGAAGCGGAAGCAAAACGCTCCCGGATGGGGAGTGTGTGGATGGTCCTGTTTTTGAAAGGATACACACGTTCTGTTTAGTCCAGGGGTGGCCAAACTATGGCCTGGGGGGCGAGATCCAGCACCCGGGCCATAGTGACCATGTGACCGGTCCACGCACTGAAAAGTTTGGGTACCCCTGGTTTAGTCGTTTGAAGACGAGTTTTCCCCAAAAACACGGCTCAGGAGTAACGCGTGGATGCGTCCAGGCTAAGCTCAAAAAGGGGCGTCCTGATGGCTTCCTTTCTCTTTGTGGGTAAAGGTAAAAGTCGCCCATGCTTGAAAGCCAGTGGTGTACGGCTTTTCATTTACAGCCAAAGAGCCAGCACTGTCTGCATCTGCAGACATTTCTGTGGTCATGCGGCAGGCATGACTAGAGTGCACGGGATGCTGTTACCTTCCGGCCAAAGCATCTACTTGTAATTTCTTGCTTTTGAGCTGCTAGGTTGGCACGAGCTGGGTTGAAAGCATGGATGGTGAAGGCAGCCACTGTAGACTTGCTTGGCATTTTTGTATTACAGTTTTTAAAAATGGGGTCGCACCTTGCTGGTTTGCTACTACAGTATTAATATTTGGGTGCCGCCCACTTTGACTTACGCTGACCCTTTCCAAGATTTTCTAGGTAAAGAGTATTCAGAAGTGGTTTGCCATTCCCTTCTTCTGGGGGTGTCCCAGGACTGTGCAGCTTGCCCAAAGCCACTGTGTGGAATTGAACTCCCAATCTTGAACCACAAAGCTGTTCAGCCAATGAAATTATAGTGAAATGTGATTGTATTTATATCCATGGAAGGCAAGATTGGTAGTATGAGTAGATGCTTTTTACTCTGGGGAAAGAATGGGGTGGGGTAGGGGACGGAGTTTGGCCCTGCTGACTTCTCCTGGTCCTTGTATTTTAATATAGTTGTAACAAAATTAAAATCGCATACAGTGACATCCTTCTGTTTGCCTGGCTTGACTTGGTTGGAGTAGCTTTGACAATGGATGCTAGATCTGAAAGATAAACTCATTAGCATATGTGTAATGCCACACTGTTTAATTTGCATCCATCATTACAACTTCACTGAACCAAACTTCACAGAAATCAATCTGAGTATCAAGCAAGGAATTTCAGTCATCATTGTTGTTCGGTTGCACAGTGGAGTCTGACCCTTTGCAGCCTCATGGACCCCAGCACACCAGTCTCCTCTGTCATCTGCCATTCCCCATAGTCCATCCAGATCTACCTATCTGCTGTCTACCTATCTCATCCTCTGACACACACACACACCCTTCTCTCTTTGCCTTCAATCTTTCCTACGGTAGTATCAGGACCTTCTCCAGTGAGTCCTCTTCAGTCATCACCAGGTGCAAAAAAGCCACCCTGATTTGCAACTTTCTCTGTTATGCTAAGCAACCATTGTGTACCTCTGTGTCCCCACCAGATATGTACAAATTAATGCCATGAAGTCTCACTCTTATGTCTGAGGGAGTGGATTTAATCCACAAAAGCTAACATTATAATACAGGAGTTAGACTTTAAGGTGCCACAATGTTTTTCTTCTTTTTTGCTATGTTTTATTTACTCTCTGATATGGTTGGAGTAGCTTGTTATGAAACTGGCTCTGGCTTTGCATGCTCATTCAAGTGATGTTTGTAGACTTCTGTACTATTCTATAGCCTTGTTTTATGGACTACAAGGATATTCTGCCATCCCTGGTTTTCATTGCCTACCTGAATGAGCTGTTAGCCCAAGCTTCTTGAAGTTGTTCAGTGGTTTGGACTGTAGTGTTCTTTTTGTGGTGGTGACATTTGTATGACATATTTCCACTTCCTGCTCTCGCGGAAAGTGGAGAACTCTTGAGCAGGAGTCATTTTGGGGTGGATGAGGGTGAAGAAACTGAAATATAATCCCAACAAGACAGAAAAGACCTACAGATCTTGAAAGTAGTGTTGAACCAATGTTGAGTTGAGTTGCAACCCTCTTGAACAGCCAGTTTGTGGTTTGGATTCCCTCTTGAACTCAGGAATATATCTGGATGCACAGGTGTCTGGTGTAACCAAGAGTGCCTTTCATCAGCTGAGGTTATTTAGAAACAATTTATCTTTTCCCAGTTATCCAAGCTCTGTTAATACTCTTTGGTGTACTTTATAATATAGGTTACCGTTTGCCTTTGGATATTGTTCAGGAACTTCAGCAAGTGCAAAATATGGTGGCCTAAATACATATGAGGAAGTGACATTCAAGTTACACCTTTGTTGAGTCCAACACTTTGCGACCCCATGGACCACTGCACGCCAGGCTCCTCTGTCATCTGCCATCCTCCGTAGTCCACCCAGATCTACACCTACCGCGTCAATGAGGCCATCTAGCCATCTCATCCTCTGCTGTCCCCTTCTCCTTTTACTTTCGATCTTTCTTAGCATCAGGGCCTTCTCCAGTGAGTCCTCTCTTCTCATTTGGTGGCCAAAGTACTTCAGCTTCAGTATTTTTCCTTCCAAGGAGCAGTCAGGGTTGATTTCCTTCAGGATCAACTGATTTGTTCTCCTCACAGTCCAGGGGACTCTCACACCACAGTTCAAAGATGCCTATTCTTCTGCGCTCATGCCTTCCTTATGGTCCAGCTCTCACAGCCATACATGAGAATACCATTGCTTTAACTATGCGGACTTTTGTTGCACCTATTTTGTACTAGATATACTCACTATTTATTTACTTATACTCAGAGTACTGATACTGACCTTTAAATCCCTGCATGGCTTTATAGGCTCAAATCAGTTAAGAATCACTTGCACCGTTATGAACTTGGCCATGTATTATAATGTGTGACAGGGTCCCTAATTGTTTGATCATGATTGTGAGCAACTATGGTCATATAGGCATTGTAGCTTCCATGGAGCTTAGTCTCTCCTACTCATTCCCCCTGTCTTCACAGGAACTTAAGAGCTGATAAAACCTTCATTTGCCAACTATGTAATTGAAAACTCCTGTGAGGCCTTTCATATCTTGGCTAAACCCCCAGGTGGGGAATTCCTGGTACATTCTGGGAGCTAAAGCCTGAGAAACATCCTGTGCCTATTGTACACCCCCCTTTCTTCTTTTTTTTTGCCAGAGTTGGGTGGCAAATGAAAGCATGGCAAAAGAAAGCAAGAAGACAGCATGTAGCAGGCCTTCCGCTTGCTGATCACCACCACCATTGGTGGTTTTTGCGATGTGTAAATTATACCGGTAGAAGGGACTGCTGACTTAGTGGTTAAGACCCTGAACTTGACAACTGGAAGGTTGGCAGGTCTGCAGTTCAAGACCTGAGTACTGCATGACTGAGTGAGCTCCTGTATCTGTCCCAGTTCCTGCCAGACTAGCAGTTCAAATTCAAGAAATTGCAAGTAGATAAAAGGTACCAAAGTCTGGCCAGGTTATCCTGTTATGGTAATAGAGTAGTCCATACTTCCAGCGATTCAACGCCGAGTATCAGGTGGTGGTTAAGTAACCAGACAACCTTGAGTACTAGAGGCCTTGGCGAAGGTCACAGGAAAGGGTGATGGTCACCAAGTGGATTAAATTCTACTTGAATCCACCTTGATGGGGGGCAGCAGCTTCATCAATACTGGCCTAGGGCTGAAGAGGACTTTGTGTGCCAAAAGGGCTCAGGACCAGAAAGTGACTCGAGGAGCTGGATCAGTGGTACAGGTGTCACACTGCGATGTGGAAGGCAAATGAAAGGCTACTGCATTATATTCTCAGGACAATCTTCATGGCTGACCGCCATAATGATAATCAATATTCCGAATTGGATATGGCACAAGAAGAAGAAATAGGAACCACTTTGGTTGGAAGGTAAATAGTACTCCATGCACTCCGGTGCCTAGTCATGCCTGCCACATGTCCACGGAAACATCTGCAAATACAGACAGCACTGGCTCTTTGGCTATAAACGGGGATGAGCACTGAACCCTAGACTGGCTTCCAAGCAAGGGTGACCTTTACCTAAGTTATAGAAGTTGGTAATAGTTGTCTGTAGGATATTGTTATTATCTGTTCTCCGGTTGCTTCCAGCTTATGGCAGCTATATTAAGGCTTTCAAGATATGTGAAATATTCAGAGCAGCTTCCAGTAAGCTTCTGTAATTAAGCAGGAATTTGAACCCAGATCTCTTGAGTTTTAGTCTACTTACCCGCTACACTACACACTGTTTCTCTTATAGATTATTACAGGTTATCAAGTTATCAGTTTGACCATCAGAGTAAAAACATTTTTTCTTAATTAAATTATGACTAATTTGAAATTTCATGTAGGTAAATTCACCTTTTCAGTGCAAAAGCTGAATTTGTTGTTTAAAAAGACAGGCGAGGCATATGAATGTCAATACTGTTGCCATTCATATACAGTAAATGGTTAAAATGCACTAACAGAAATGTAGGATTTCCCAGTACTGTATATGAAGAAATTGTAGTCTCATCCATCACAGTATTTTTTCCTGCTTTCTTATGGTAAATTTCATTTTTAGTATGTGTGTGTGTGTGTATGTATGTATGTATGTATGTATGTATGTATGTATGTATGTATGTATGTATTTGAAGAAAAACATTTGTGCTTATTTTACAATTATTTTCAGTATGTTTGAAATTATTTTAGATGTTTAGTTAAATTACTTAAAAGTTAAATTTAAATTTTATGGTAAGAGGCATGTATAGGGAATATTTCTCAAAACTTTTTTAAAAATATATTAAAATTTTCAGTTATCTATTTCACATAATCTAAAAACCCAAAGGAAGCAATGGCTGAGTGCCTGTTGTATAGGTATAGCTGTACAACATGAACTTGCACAAGCAGTAGTTAAATTTGGATGAAGGCAAAAATCTTATCTTTAGTTCTTTAGGCACAGTGTATAAATAGTTTTATTGTGAACTCTACAGTCAATTGTAGAGTGCCCCCCCAACTTTAAAAGGTGGGCTACCCCTAGTTTAGAGCATTATCTGTTGTAACCTGGGCTGGCTTGTTTAAGTATTGCCTGGGCTGTCAGCTTTTGAAAAATCTTGTGATGCAGCATTGGAAAGCATTTAATTTTTTTATAAAAAGTTTTAAAATTTTAAACAGTTCAAAATTTTAATGCTTTTAACTGTTTTTTAAAAGTTTTTATTTGTTTTATGTGTAAGCTACCCGGAGTTGCCTTGGTGAGGGGGCAGCGGTAGAAATCTGAGTAATAAATAAATAAATAAATTATACCTATAAAGCAAAGGTGTGGGTTCAGTGTCTGGAATGGGCTGCCACACCCCTTGACCAAACCCCATGAGATTCGGCATACATGTACCTTGCGCACATGAGCAGGTCACTGTTGGAGTCCCGAAGCCCATGGGGAGGGTTGCCCCCTAAATTGATCTGCAAAGGGGGGGTACATTCGACAGGAGGGTTTGTGTCTGTCTCAGTGCTAAGCCAACCACGGGGGGATTGTGATGTCATCACCAAGCTCACATCACAGGCACACCCCTGGCCAGTGGGTTTCCTGAGCAACACTGGCACTCACCTAGCCGGGTTGGTACCACCCAGGTGAAGCCGGGCATCTCTGCTAGTAAATAAATAAATAAACAACAAGGTAATTAGCATTTTATCCACAGCATACTGTGTTCTAATTTTACTGACCACAAAAGTATGGTAGGAAGAATCAACCTTGTGTCATTTGGGATTGAACTCAGGTCATGGGCAGTTTTGGCTACAGTATTGAAGCTTAACCACTGTGCCATAGGGGCTCTTGAAGGAGTCAATTCATTTGTGCTTTGCCCAGAATATTTAATTTTTAAAATTCTGCATGGATGGTCTGTTATTATTATACTGTTATGTTTAGAAACAAACCATAAAATATTTTTATTTGAACATGAAAGTTTCGAAACTGAGCATGCAAATGATACATTGCCAAATAGCAAATCCTTATTTTGTTGGGCGGCCAGGATTTTATTTTGGTAAATAAATCATATTGCTTGCTTTATTGGAATACATACTGTGTTAATGTTCTTAGAAGGTAGTTGTCTTTCTCTTTCATAGATGTACTGTAATTTTAAATTATCTCTTTTTTTTAGATGAAAGAAGTACAAAAATGTGTAGAAGAGATGTTAATAAAACTTGTTGAGTCTCTGTGGCATGACTGAGCTGGTATGTGCATATCTCTTATAGGCCTTGGAGAATGTAACTGTTTTCTATGTGTCAGGTTTTATGGAGGCCATCTTGTGAGTGATTTAGAAACCATGCAGCTCAGAGGAGGCAGTGTGATCTTTTGATCTCTCTCTCTCTCTCTTCCTGAGGCAGCCATCTTGATCACAACCTTCCCCAAACTTGTTTTTATTGCAGAGAATAGTGATGGCAGGGCCACAAGGTGGCACTATGGTGCACAAAAACTAAGGGCCTAGCCTAGTGCTCTACTTCTAAATATCATGTGTTCCATGCATACGTACATACCATATTTTCTTCTCATGGCTTGGAGGGGCAGGGGGTTGCTGTTTAAGCAATAGGACGTACTATACTTTTACCTTATTATTCATGTTCTCCCTCCCACTTCCCTTGGACTTCCAGCATGAGCAAAAGCTAAATATGCTTAAGGTTTTTTTTTTAAAAAAAAAAGTGGGAGAAAGCCATGTGGTTCTTGTACACAGTTTGAAGTCAAGGCTGGGTGATAGTTGCTAAAATATCATTTTTGGATAATTTGGTAGTGATGCTGGAAATGATGTAAAGGGGACATGATAGAACAAATTCTTGGAAGCTTTGTGCTTTTATGTCATGATTCTGTCTTTCTAGTTGGTGATTTAAGAAACTTGAGTCATAATAGTGCAGTGCTTGGGATACCATAGGTATGAATGTGTTGGTTAAAATCCTGTTGCTTAACATAGCAAGTTGTGCTAGAGTAGGCCCATTAAATCCTTTAGGATTTAGTGAGTCAACTAGTCCATTTGTTCTATTGATTCAAATGAGCCTACTCTGATTGTGACTTACCTCAGCATAATAGGCTACAATTACAGTAGATCCATTTGAATCAGTGAAACTTCTTAAGGATTTAACTCTTTAATCCCCACTAATGGTGCAGTGGTTAAACTACTGTACTGGAGCCAAAATGTTGTGAGTTTGATCCTGATGTGGATAAAGGTTCACTCAGACTTCCATCCTTCCAAGGTTGATAAAGTGAGTATCCAGCATGTAGGAGGCAAAATGCTAATTACCTGTAAACTGGGGTATAGATGGTATATAAGTGTACAGTAATTGCTAATCCAATTGGCCTACTATATTTGCCACTTGTTCTGCTAAATAACAGGATTTCAGCCATTATGTTGTTTGAAACAATGTAACATTGTTCAATAGTGCTATATGTGAATTTGAAGTAGCATGTTCAATCTGTGATTGCATTGCCATTTACTTCCTCTTTTATTATATTTAGTAATTTTGATAAGATTCCTCTTTCTGCTTTGTCTGGGGAGAACCCTGTTCTACATTTTGTACAAATCATTTATTTTGCTTTTAAGGGATGGTAACTGTTTTGACTTTGCAATGTGATAAGGAGTTTGCCTTCAGTCTTCTCAATTGATTAATGTCTTTCTTGCTTTGTCTACATGCAGATTGCATTTGTAGTCAGTGTACTTGTGTCGCTTTTCAAATTGCCTTGAATGTCTTCTTTCCTCAACTTCCAGCATTAACAAGCAACTTTCATTTTTTTTCCATAGGCAAGTTCAAGGTTTGTTTCTAACTCTTACACAGTTTCATCTTCTTCTAGTCACAGTTTACTAGAATATTTCCAAAATACTTTTCAACATTCCTAGAAAAATAGCTGTGTTTGTTCCAGCATTTTAAAAGCAACTCATTTTTATTATGGAATGATCTTTCATGAGCTACAGTAGTAGTAGATAGCTTTTGCTATTATACTTTGGAGACTTTTCATTGGACAGTTTTGACCATAATATATTCTCAGCTTTAGACTTCCTGAGGGTTGTAAAAAGTCAGGTTTCATGTGAAAATAGTGTGACTACATTTATATTGTAGTCATTACATGTGTTCAGAAGCAAAAAATATGCAGTGTATTATTGTGATTTGCTAAATGGTTTGAAAGAGATTATTTTGATTGCACATTTATATTGCCCATTTGAGAAATTTTATCCCCACTGTGGGCTGTTTACATAGATTAATAATAAAACTCTAAAAGAAGTATAAATTTAATCTTTAAATAATTGTGGATTGTGGAATGGTCTGTGCATGGATAAATAATCATGGGGAAAACTACACTTTATTAAGAATGCTGCGTAGAACTGGTGTAATGAATCAAATAGTAGCATTTGTGTTTCTAAATATTGAAGAAATGATATTCTGACATTTTATGACAATACTTTTTTATACAGCTGCTTTTGTTTTGTTTTGTTTGTCTATGCAGATTAGAACTGATACTTCAGAGATTGAATGAGAAAATTCCACTCATTAAAGCCAAGATGATAGAAATGAACAATATCTATACCAAAGTGGATAAGCTAGAGGTTTGTTACTTCTATCAGGTATAGTTTTTTTTTCTAACAGAGTGTTCATTTGAAAGTTCTTTTCCAGTGTTTGGAAGACATAAAATATATTTCTAGAAATGTCTTGCTGCTGTGTGAAATTTTCAGATGTTCTTACTTTTTTGTAGACTGCTATAGAAGAATTAAAAAAGCTTTTTCTATCCCTGACAGTCATATAAAAAGTTAAGCCATGTTTATGCCTGGACTGGTATATATCCTACTGCCATTTAAATTTTTTAAGAGAACTGTGATGACCAAACTGGCTCTGTATAATCTATTAATTACATATTTAAGGCATTCGCATACCACTTTACATCTAAATCAGTGTTTCACAACCTTTGGTTTTTGGACTTCAATTCCTAGAAACCAAAGTCAATTCCCCAAAACACTGAACAAGCAATTTACTGAGTTAGGCTTCTGGGAATTGAAATCACTCTGTGGGGCATAGGCCCCACATTGGGAAACCCCTAATCTAAATAAGCAAACAAAAGACAGCCGTGTGATCCATACACAAAACAAATGCATCAAGAAGGCTATAACCTTTATTGGATCACTCAAAAATAAATCATTGTGAGAGCTTTCGAAATTCAAGATCTCTTCTTCAGGCAGGCATCAGGAAAATTATTAAAGAAAGTTCATGGCATGATGCTTCTGCCAGGCACTCTTCTTAGAAATGCATGTGGAAAAAACAGGGTTTTTTATGGTACCACCATCACCCTCCTCACAGGTAGCCAGGTACCTGCTTGTTGCTATCACATAGCCTTTGAAACGCTAGCTTCCTTTTGTGGCCAGACAAAGGCAATGCAAAACTCCAGGGGCCTTCCATCAGGGAGTTTGGGGTGTTTTGGTTTACACACTAGGTGCGCCAGTTGTAGCCAAATCAAAGTCAATTAAAAATATTATCTAGTGATTAGAACTTTCTTCAGTTTGTGGTGCTGTTGTGATGTAAAAATCTAAATCTAAATAAAGCTGTCCAGAAAGTTTACAAAGCAAACAAAACTGTTTAATAAGCACAAAAGATAAGAATGAGTGTCAAGTTGGGACTGACGTATAGCAACGCATAGGCTTTTCAAGAAAGGTAAGTATGATATTTAAGAAATGTTTTTATCTGTTCCAGCTCTTCACTGAATTTTCATGGCTCAGTGGGGACTTGAACCTAGGTCTCTTAAATCCAAGACCTTCGCAGCTGTTTCTTCCATACCACACTGGATATTGAGATAAAAATAAAATAATCTTATATTTAACAATTTAAATATCAAAACTGGTATGTTGACATGTGCTTGAAAAAATGCCAAAAGCCAGTGCAGATTTTTAAGCCCTGGAATAATAGGTTTGGAGCACCTGGTGCTGATTAACAGCTTGGCTACTACACAGGTGAAGTACAGATTGCTTTTGAAAGACGGCTCCACGCACACATTACAGTTTAGTGATCTTGCCTGGATTTTACCACGACATGTATAATGACTGTCTATGGCCTTTCTGTGGCCAGATTGATTTGTATCTAAATGTTGTCCACAGCTAAATGTGGTTTTCTTTGTTCTTTTTTGCTGGCTCATTCAGCTGAATTCCTAAAAACCCTCATGTCATTTTAAGAAAAGAAAAAATTGATTGTGGATGAATTTCTTGCAACAGTTAGAAATGGAAAGTATTTGCTTGCAAATTGGTTTGAATGATATGTAGAAAGATAAAACCTTTCAGGAACATTGAATCAGTTTGTCTGCCAAGTAAAATATTCCAGAAAGTATTAAAATCTTGGTTTTAATTTTGCAGAGTTCAACGTAGAAGTTAGTTACTGTAACATCAGTGCTGCTGCACAAACATTTAAAATAATCCTGTAGTTGCCATAGCTCAAGGTAAGCCATTGATTGTATTGTATTATTTTGTATTATTTTATTATATTATACTAGCATATTTTGCCCGGCGGTGCCGGGCTTTGTAAAATTGTGTTGGATAGTAAAGTTTTTTTTTTCTTGAACCAATGGTGCTGAGCTGTTTTAAATGGTGTTGAAAGGTTTTATGATTTTGTGGCTTCGAGGCGCTGCGGTGGACTTGTGCTCCAGTGTGTGTGTGTTGTTGTTGTTTTTGCGCACCGGCTTCCTCAGTGCCGGGCTGTTTAAAGTGGTTTTGGAAAGTTTTTGTTTTATGTTTATGCAAATTTTATTTTAATTTAATTTATTTAATATTAATTTAAAAAATTTACTTTAAAATTTAATTTTGGTTTTTTAAATCTTTATTTTTATGCATTTTTTTTTTGTTTTGGTTTTTTGGTTTTTTTGAGTGAAAAGTGATTTCTGGTTTTGTTTTGTTTTTTGGTATTTTTTGAGATTAGTGTGAATATTTTTGAATTTTTTGATAACTTATTTGATTAATTTGGGAATTAATCTTATAAATTTCAATATTTTTGAATGTTTTTTTCTCTTGTGGCCTCTGGGTGGGGGTGGTGAGCTTTTCTTCCTCTCTATAATTTTTCTCTTCTGTCCTCTGGGTGTCGCTTCCAGTAAGTATTTTCATTATTTTCTCATTTGAGTTCCGGCCGTCATGGAGTGAAGTCGTCTCCATGTAAGCTCTCTGTTTATTTGTTTTTTTGGGGGTTTTTTTGGGTTTTTTGGGGGGGTGTCTTTGTGATGTTTTTGTTGTTACTTTTTGAATGTTTTTGTGTTTCTTTTTGACTGTTTTGTGGCTGGTTTTGCATGTTTTTGTGACTGTTTTTGAATGTTTTTTGTGTACTTTTTTTTGGGGGGTGTCTTTTTTCTTCGCGGGCCAGGCTGGATCCCTGGCTCATTGAAAGAAAAGGGCGGGTGGGTGGTCTTTTTTTTTGGGGGGGGGGTTTCATGGGCCAGGCTCAATTCCTGGCCCATGGGCAGAAAAAGGCGGGGGTGGTGTTCTTTTTTTTGGGGGGGGGGTTCGCGGGCCAGGCTCGATCCCTGGCCCGTGGGCAGAAAAGGGCGGGGGTGGTCTTTTTTTTGGGGGGGGTTCGCGGGCCAGGCTCGATCCCTGGCCCATGGGCAGAAAAGGGCGGGGGTGGTCTTTTTTTTGGGGGGGGGTTCGCGGGCCAGGCTCGATCCCTGGCCCGTTGGCAGAAAAGGGTGGGGGTGGTCTTTTTGGGGGGGGCGGTTCGTGGGCCAGGCTTGCTCCCTGGCCGGTGGGCAGAAAAGGGCGGTGGGGGTGTCTTTTTTTTTCACGGGCCAGGCTCGATGGCTGGCCCGTTGACAGTAAGGGCAGCGGCGGCAGATTTTTTTCTTTTTTTTCGCACGCCGGCTGGCCCATCGAAAGGAAGGGCAGCGGCAGCAGGGGGTTTATTTTTATTTTCACGCGCCGGCTGGAACATCGAAAGGAAGGGCAGCAGCGGCGGCGGGGGGCTTTTTTCCCCACAGGCCATGCTGGCTGGCCCGTGGGAAGGAAGGGCAGCGGCGGTTTTTTTTTTGTACTTTTATTTTTCATGCGCCGGCTTCCTCAGCGTTCTATGCGCTAATGGCGTGCAGGACGCTGGGGCTTGTAGTTTTGCCTGCGCGTGTTTGCTTACTGCAGCGGTTTTTTCCCTGTGGCTTTTTTTAATGGCCGCAGCGCGTTTCCAAACGTTCCTTTTGCTGCGCCGCTCATTCTGATTGGCTCTGGTGCGGCACGGCGCAAGGAACGTTGGGAATTGAAGTTCCCTTTTTTTGTTTGCGTGCGGTGGGCTCTTGCCCCCCGGCCAAAAATTTCAACCCGACAGTTACCTGTGAACCCCGTTTGGGCGAGTGCACGGAGGCTCAGACGGGGCTAGTGGGGCCTGGTGCAACATCCTTTGTCACATTCCAACGGTTAACGCACCATTTTATAGGTATAGATTGTACTTTTGCTTTTCTTTGCTCCTATTATTGATATTGCATTGATTATATTGTATTGTATTATTTTTGTACTATTGTGTTTATTTATTTCGTATATTGTATACTTATTGTATTGCTGTTATTGTTGTTTGCCGCTTCGAGTTGCCTTCGGGCTGAGGGAAGCAGGATACAAATAAAAAGCTATTTATCTATTGCACTTAATTTGCAGAAAAAAGGTAATCTTGTGTATTTTTTATATTTTATTTGACTTTTCTAGAGCCCAGAAAATTCAGATTGGCAAGACTAAATTTAAAAATATCTCTACCCTGTATTTTTCCACTACTGTATAGCTATACTTACACATGGTACATCATGAAGGAGAGAATCTCTAAAGTGATTTTATTACCATGTGGAAGCATAATCCTTTACCTACTCACCCATGCATGTACCTGTATGACTCTTTCTCGGTTCTTGGCTATTCGAGGCAGGTGTGGGGTATTGACAGTAGTACAACCCCTGCCTGCTGGCTTGTCTAATGTCTAAATGGGCATGTTCCTTTATCTCTGTGTCTGGTTTTTTGGGATGGGGTGGGTGGCTATTGCTAGATGAGTGGGTTTTTCTAGATGTTTTAATACTTTTAATGTGACAATGTTTTAATCTTTTTTTTTGTTGTTGTTCAGTCACACAGTCGATTCCGACCCTTTGCAACCCTATGGACCATTTTCCTCCAGGTACCTCTGTCCTCCACCATTCTCCTTAGCCCGCCAAGCTCTGTGCCCATTGTGTCCACAATACCATCTATCCATCTCATCTTTGGATGCCCCCTTCTGCTCTTGCCCTCCACCTTTCCCAGCATCAAGGCCTTCTCAAGTGAGTCCTCCCTTCTCATTTGATGTCCAAAGTACTTTAGCTTCATCTTCACTATTTGTCCCTCCAATGAACAGTCAGGGTTTATTTCTTCCAGTATTCACCTATTTGTTCTCTTTGCTGTCCAAGGGACTCTCAGGACTCTCCTCCAACACCACATCTCAAAGGCATCTATTCCTCTGCGCTCAGCCTTCCTAATGGTCCAGCTCTCACACCCATATATTACCACTGGGAATACCATTGCTTTGAGTATGCGAATTTTTGTTTTCAAGGTGATGTCTCTGCTTTTCACTATATTCCCCAGGTTTCTCATAGCTTGTCTCCCCATAATCAGTCGTCTTTTTATTTCATGGCTACAGTCACCATCTGCAGTGATCTTAGATCCTAGAAAAGTAAAATCTGTAACTGCTTCTACTTCTTCCCCATCTATTTTCCAGGGACTGATCGGACCTGTTGCCATTATCTTGGTTTTCTTGATATTAAGTCTCAATCCAGCTTTTGCACTCTCCTCCTTCAATCCAATCAAGAGGTTCTTTAGGTCTTTCTCACTTTCTGCCATTAAGGTGGTATCGTCTGCATATCTCAAATTGTTGATGTTTCTCCCAGCAATTTTGATCCCATATTGTGATTCCTCCATCCCTGCATTGCACATTATGTGCTCTGTGTATAGATTGAATCAGCAGGGTGATAAAATGCAGCCTTGTCTTACTCCTTTTCCTATTCCAAACCACTCTGTCATTCCGTGTTCTGTCCTAACTGTTGCTTCTTGGTTCGTGTACAGATTTCTCGTGAGGCATATGAGGTGTTCTGGTATTCCCATCTCTTTAATTATTTGCCACATTTTGTTGTGGTCCACATAGTTAAAAGCCTTGGTGTAGTCAATAAAACAAAAGTAGACTTGTTTCTGGTATTCCTTTGTTTTCTCCACGATCCAATGTGGTCTCTGGTCCCCCTGCCTCTTCTGAAACTGGCCTGCACCTCTGGTAGTTCTCTCTCCACATGTTGCTGAAGTCTATCATGTATTATCTTGAGCATCACCTTGCTGGCATGTGGGATGAGCGCAATTGTTCGGTAATTTGAGCATTCTTTGGCATTGCCTTTTTTTGGGATTGGAATGTACACTGAACTTTTCCAATCCTGTGGCCACTTGTTTTCCAAATTTGCTGGCATATTAATTGCAGTAGTTTCATTCCATCATCTTTTAGGGCTTTGAAAAATTCAACTGGGATACCATCATTTCCACTTGCTTTATTGTTTGCAGTGCTTTTTAGGGCCTTTCTGACTTCACTCTCCAGAGTGTCTGGTTCAAGTTCAAATTTCTCATTATTGTTATTATCAGGAGTGTAGAGGTCCTTTTTGTAGAGTTCCTCTGTGTACTCTTGCCATCTTTTTTTTAATCTCTTCTGCTTCAGCTAACTCCTTTCCATCTTTGTCCCTTATCATGGTCATTTTTGCTTTAAATGTTCCCTTGATTTCCCCAATTTTTTTGAAAAGCTCTCTAGTCCTGCCTCTTTTGTTGCTTTCCTCCATTTCTTTGCACTGTTTGTTCAGGTAGTTTTCCTTATCTCTCCTTGCTTTTTTTTGAAATTCTGTATTCAGGTGATTGTATTTTTTTCTTTCTCCTTGGACTTTTGCATTCCTTCTTTCCTCTGCTATTTTAAAGGCCTCATCAGACAACCACTTTGCTTTCTTACGCATCTTTTCTTTTGGTATGGTTTCTCTTGCTGCCTCCTGCATGATGTCCCACGTCTCTGTCCATAATTCTTCTGGTACTCTGTCTATCAGGTCTAAGTCATTAAATCTATTCATGACCTTCACTGTGTATTCTTTAGGGATGTTGTGTAGGTCATATCTGTCTGGTCTAAATGTTTTCCCCATTTTCTTTAGTCTAAGCCTGAATTTTGTGATCATGGGGCCTTCCTCCTTGGGAGAATCTCTGAAAATATGACTTGGGCTTCTGGCCACCACTCTTTTACTTTCCGTGTGGCCCGCTCTACCCCCCCCCCCCCCCCGCAATGTCTGATTCCTTGACATATCCCAGCTCAGCACCCCCCAGGTGCAACACCACCACCCATGGTGGTGCTGTTGTTGACACGCCCTCCCTCCCTCCCTGTTTTCGACACAGGTTTTTTCGGTCGCAATATTTTGGGCCAAGTGGGAACAATGTTGTAAGCTGCCCGGAGTCGCTTGTCGATTGGGCGGCAAAATAAGTCGAACTAAATAAATAAATATTCTCCTCTTGGTTATTCATTATTTGAAGATAGTCAAGCATATGTATAATCATCTCTTCGAAAATGATTGCTTCAGTTGGTATCCATTGATATGTTCTGTCTGTGGTGCTAATTGTGCAATTAAGATTGTTTATCACATCTTCAACTTGTCACTAGAAGAACTTCCATTTGGGGGTTGGCAAAAAGTTGACACTGCATGATTTCTACCATAATAGACTGCATGGAATCTGTGTAGCAAACCCTAGCCCCATGTCCTTGGCTGTTTGTGAAGTCAATATCTGGTACAAGTAGGGTGGAATTGAGTCTGTCAGGTACTAAGGATCAATCTTCTTTTTAAAACATTCCCAGCATGTGGCTTCAGATGTATTGGTTTCCATTTGTCATTCTGAAATTATTGATAAAACTGTACTTGGGTTATTTTCCCCTCTGCAGAAGAGATGATATGTGCATATTTGTGAGCATAAGTGGGGGAGAAAAAAATATATTGTAGCAATAATCCTGATATTGTAAGGATTACTGGGAAAACTGAAGTGACTTGAACTAGGGATGTAAACCTGTGTTTATTTCATTCTCGCCAGCAAGAAAACCAAAGATTTCAAAAGTCATAAGAACAGCCTTGCTAGAACAGGCCACAGCCCATCCAATCCAGCATTCTGTCTCACACAGTGGCTCACCATTTGCTTCAGGGTATTCCCATGCAGATGCCTTCACCTGCTTAGGATTCCCTGGAAATGGCATTGAGAGATATCCTGCCTATCTCTCCAACCCGGAGAGATAGTTCCATGTCTCCAGGAATCAGTCTGGGACCAATACAAGAATACATTTGTGAATACTTCTTTTCCCCCACTGCCCTTTATTTATTTATTTATTTATTTATTTTCTGATTTATATTGCTGCCCAACTCCGAAGACTCTGGGCAGATCACAGAAAATAAAACCAACCACATTTTAAAAACCAATAAAAAACCCATTAATACTGCCACCAAAAATTACTCCGACCCCTACAGATTAAAAGAGGGAGTTTTCGTACTAAATCAGACAGCAGGCAGGGGTCACCACATCGCTGGTGCACCACATCTGCTTTGCCAGCCAGGTTTTTAGCCCTTTCCTGAAGGACAGCAACTCTGTCTGGAGATGCAGCTGAATTGGCAGAAAGTTCCAAAGGGCCACAGCAGACACAGAGAAAGTCCTCCTTCTGGTGCTAGAGAGACGAGCCTCCCTAGTAGATGGCATAATGAGACAGCCTCTCCGGTCTACTCTGGTGGGACGGACAGATGTTCTCAGTGTGATGTGGTCTCTTAAGTATCCTGGTCCACTACCATTTAGGGCTTTAAAAGTAATTACCACCTTGAATTGCACCTGGAGGCACACTGACAACCAGTGTAGCTCCCGAAGCAGTGGCGAGGCACGGGCATACTGCCCGCAACCCATCAGCACCCAAACAACCGCATTCTGGACCAGGTGCAGCATTTGAATGGTCATCAAGGGCAGCCCCGTGTAGAGTGCATTGCAATAGTCATGTCTGGAGGTGAGCAGAGCATGCGTGACCATGAGCAAGAAGTCCCAATCTAGGAGTGGGCGTAACTGGCATACTGTGTACAAGAAGAAGAAAAGTTAGTAGAACAGCTGCAGATCTTCTGGGATGAGTTTTCCCTACCTGTCTTGTTTTGGGACAGAGAAGACTATGGTTTCTCTTTGAACTTCACCTTTTGGCATTTCAGCTATAGGTTCTGGGATTTGCTTTCTTGGGTTTCTTTGTTCTCCAATCAAATGATTGTGATCATTGGAGCAGGAAGTTCAAGTAGATAAGTATTCCCCAACCTTTGGTTTTTGGACTTCAATTTCCAGAAGCCTAAATCAGTTTCCCAAAGCACCGATCAGCCAATGTACTGATTTAGGCTTCTGGAAATTTAAGTCCACATGTGGGGCATGGGAATCACTGAACTAGATGGAACTTGACATGCGGTATTCTGCAGGACTTTGTGTAAATGTGGCCACTGGAGGAGACCTTCTTGAAATTTGCTGTTAGATGTTGTCAATATGCCACACCTTTTCTGTATCTGTATCTATGGATGCAGTAGTCCAAACAATTGTTTTGAATAGACTGAAACGGAGACAGGGTGATTTAGAATGATGATGCTTATGGAAAATCCCTGTGTCCTAAAAGGAGTTAGTAAGTTAAACATACTAAAAATGCTAGAGTGATTTTTGCATCTCCACCGATGCAGATTGACATGTGGACCGTCTTTTCCCATGTTTTATCAGACAAAGGTGTGTCTTGTACTTTTCTTCCTGATTTTTAAAAATATTTTAGAGCCTTTTTACCTTTGACTTGCTTGTTGTGAGTTATACACAAATGTTTCATCTGTGGTGGTTGTATACTATGGTATTAAGGAGCCTGGTGAGACAGTATATACAGTTGCAATATGCCACATAGAAAGACCAGTACATCCAAATTATTCCAACTCTTTATCTGTCAGGCAAATGGCAATTGATGTTCACACCTAGTGTAAAGCTGTCATTTATACTTTTGCTTCTGCTCCCCACTTTTTAGGATTCTGTGGGAGTCCCAGATGAGAATTTATTGCATTTACCCAGGGGTGGCCAACCTACGGCTCATGGGCCAACCCCGGCCCATGGCACCATTTCATGTGGCCCGTGACGCCAATGCCAATGCATGGGAAGCAGAAGTGGACTCATCCACAACAGTGATAGAACACGTCTGTGCAAACACGCACGCGGCTGTCGCAAATATGTTTACAACAACCACAGACGTGGTTTATGGCAGCGTTTACAGGGGGGGGGCACGTGACTGGCCCGCTTAGCTGTCTGGGGGTCATGGTCAGGCCCACAACACCCCTTGCTTTAATATCCACTGTTTAAAAAAAACCTGCTGAGTTTCCTCCTTTTATGATCAGAAGGATATTATTTCTACTAAGAGAGCTGAGTAAAATGTCAGCTTCTAGATAATGCTGAAATCAAAATGCTGTGAAGCCACTATCTTTTTGTCAGGAGATAGAAATACATCTTCTCAACTGTTAAAGAAAAAGTGATGATAACCTCTAGAAAGGAGATATGTGGCCAGACCTTAAAGAAACTACTGTTTGATACAATACTTGCTGCTACACTCTGTTCTTCTTTTCCATTGACCTGTCTTACTTATACAATACCTGAGGGCAGAATAAACTTTGATCAGATCTGCATTGGGATGTTTCCAGTGATACCATGGAGCATGCTGATTCTGTAGTAACAACACTTGAAACATATGGTAGAGTTACACAGTTAACGCTCCAAAAAACTATTATAGCAAACCCCTTCTTATATGTTGCTATATTATTCTCAAATAAGGATCCTATGCCAGTTATTCCACAGATTAACAATTTTTGTGTGTGTAAGAAGGAATAATTGCATAAAAGTGTATTGCCTTTAAAATATTTGCTTTTTCATTTTCTCCCATTTCCCCCATATTTAACACAAAGCAGTTCGATTCCCTAGTACTGCAGGACGGAATGAGCTCCCGTCTTTGCCCCAGCTCCTGCCAACCTAGCAGTTCGAAAGCAAGAAATTGCAAGTAGATAAATAGGGACCACTTTGGTGGGAGGAAACAGCGTTCCGTACGCTCTGGTGTCGTCATGCCTGCCACATGACCACGGAAACGTCTGCAGAAGCAGACAGCGCTGTCTCTTCGGCTTTGAAACAGAGATGAGCACTGAACCCTAGAGTCCGATACGACTGGCTTTCGAGCAAGGGAAACCTTTACCTTTACCTTAACACAAATCCACTCAGGAAATCTTTGAGCCTAAGAAACCCTTGAATATGAAAACTCTGTAAGATCAGAACAAACTTCATATAATGCCCAATCTAATGCCTATGAAATGCACAGGCATAGAGAATGAGGATAGTAGTTTTCCCCATGGTTGATTCAAAAGTGTAAGTTTTATTTTTACAGAGTGATATTTACAGAAACATACAGTATTACCTTTTCAAGCATTACAAATTATGATGAGTGTATGCTAACTTCAAATTCATAGGCAGCATATATTAATCTTGCTGAATGTCTTCAAAAATAGTTACCATCAGTATTTTCTATTTTACTGGATAACCCAGGTAATCCTATGATCTCATGGCTTTAGCATAGTAGTCACAACTAGAGTAAGTCCTCTGAGTCAGTTGAACTTACATAGGAGTGGACTTCCCAGATCCCCATTGATTCAGTGGGCCTACTCTAGCTGAAACTTACTATACTAAACAACAGATGACAGTCTTTAAGGAACTGCCTAGAAGGGCAGTAATATATTATAGTTTCTAAAACTTGATATGACATGAATGTAGATGTATTCTTAATAAATAATCAAATGTACTTCAAAAACTATTTTGGGGAGTACAATTGTACAGATTATGCTGTTCTACTCATTCACTTCAGTTATGTGTTGTGCACTGGTTTATGGAGCCGATTGCTGTCTTCCTGTTTCGCCTTCCCCCGATCACATGCATGCCTCCACGAGGCCCCTGTTAGGTTATTTCCTCAGATCTGTGGCTGTGTGGTGTTGCCACTTTACTGCGATCAAATTATTTGTGCTTCTACATGCCTGCTGTTGTATATAAAAATTAAATTTATCAATATTCACTGCACAGCGCCTACAGTTTTGTTTGTTTTAATATTGCATCCTAACTTTTTAGCTTGGATCAGTTTTGAAACACACCGAGAGAGAGAGAGAGAGAGAGAAAATGTGCACAAAAAGTATTGGAGGACCAGAAAACATGAGCATACATAGACATAGAGCAAATCTTCATGAGCTTGCCACATCAAACTATAGAGTCCTGCAGCACAACTTGAAGACTTTAAAAATAGGATTTTAAAGTTGGGGAAGTAACTGGAAAGCTCCTTTAGTGCAAGTTTTTATAATGATTTCTCTCTAATTTATTCCATAAGGACAAGAGATTTAGCTGCATCCCATATGTGTCAATGTCTTAATATAAAGGATGGTCAGAAGAGATGACACTGTTCTATAAGTATCCAGAACCCTGATTTTTTAGGATGGACTACAGTGGCTCAAGTGGCTAAGACACTGACTGGGAGGCGGAAGGTCAGCAGTTCGATTCCCGAGTACTGCAGGACGGAATGAGCTCCCGTCTTTGTCCCAGCTCCTGCCAACCTAGCAGTTTGAAAGCAAGAAATTGCCAGTAGATAAATAGGGACCACTTCGGTGGGAAGGTAACAGCGCTCCGTGCGCTCCGGTGTCTAATCATGCCTGCCACATGACCACATAAATGTTTGCAGAAGCAGACAGCTCTGGCTCTTTGGCTTTGAAACAGAGATGAGCACTGAACCCTAGAGTCGGATACGACTGGCTTTCGAGCAAGGGAAACCTTTACCTTTACTATACTCATGGAGAGATAGCATTCAAAACTTTTCTTTTTTTCCTGTCAGCTTTCTTTACTGTTCAGGCTTCACATCCATACATAATAGTGTGAATGATCTTGGTCTTAGTTTCCAGTGAAATGTCCTTTCACTTGATGATCTTTTCTAATTCCTTCATTGCTACCCTTCCAAATCTCATTTTTCTTCAGATTTCTTGGTTGCATTCTCCAATTCAATTGAGGATTGAACCAAGGTATGTAAAAATGTCACTATCTCAGTCTCTTCATTGTCAACTTGAGTTGTGTAGTTTTTATTTTCTTAATGTTCAGCTGAATCCTGCTTTAATACTTTTTTTTCAATTTCATTAAAAGTTGTTTGAAGTCATTGCTGTTTTCTGTAAGTAAGAAGGTGGCATTTGCATTACGTATTGATATTCCTTCTACCTGTTTTCACTCCTCCATCTCAATCTAATCTGGCTTTCTGTGTGATATGTTCTGCATACAGATTGAACAGATAAAGGGATAAATGCATCCTTGTCTGATACCTTTGCCTATAGTTGGGATACTCCCATTTGTTTCAGAACCACCCATAGTTTGTCATGATCCATACAGTCAGAGGCTCTGCTGTAGTCTATACAGCATAGGCTGATCATCTTCTGAAATTCTTTAGTGTCCAGTGGAGATTCGAAACAATTAATTTAAATTAAGGAAAGCTTTGTAAACCACCCGCCCCTGCACTTTCAATTTCCAAGGTTTCCTAGGGCTTCCTTTGTCTTGGAGAAATCTTTGGGAGTCTCAGGATGTGACAAGAGGAGCAATTAATACTCAAAAATTGCTGATAGATTACCATCTGGTATTGGCAATCCAGTGGTGATTATTGATTATTAAAGTCTTCCACTTCTGTCATGGAGTGCGCAAAGATTTCCCTAGGGCAAAAGGAAGCCTTGGGGAGTCTTGGAACCTGAAAAGGAAGAACAGAAGCTTCCAATTTGTTTAGATTAATTATTCCCAGTGAATAATTATAAAATGTTTAGGATTGGGACCTCTACATTGGGAGAATGTACCTTTCACAGTTTTTCTCCAGGAAAATTGCTTCCTTTAGGCAAACACATTTATCAGAGAATAGAGTGTTCATGAATCCCCCCCAATGACATTATTGTTTCTAATTAGCACAACTGATAAAAGTTTATGTCCAGGAGGCAGAAAGATATTTGAAACAAGTAAAAGTTGTGGCAGGGAACGGCTTGGTAAAATGGGTGGAACTTGTAGCAACCCCCACTTCATAATTCACCAAGTGTCCTTGCTTGGGACCATAAACATCTGGAGTCACTTACTAGCAAAAGTGACTCAAGTAGTGGAAAGGTCACTAAATCAGCTTCCTCATCTCTTTACCCACCTCCTCCCACATGAACAAGGGCGGTATTGATCCTGAGGCTCTATTCTCTTTAAAAGAGATGATTTCAGCAGATGAGGCATTGGAAAATTGATTTTATTCTTTGACCGTCCTACCCCCTTGTGAGAAGGAATTATGAAAATCAAGTAATACCTGACAGGATTGAATGTGATCCAAATGGAAATTTCCAGCTATCATTCTAAAATTGTTTGCTTCTGCTACAAAACTGCTAATTTGATTAATTAATAGCTATGATTACTCTAAAGAATGTAGCTACCTATTACATTTTCCCATGATTTCATGTTCTGATATCACTGTCTTTGTGTGAAGAGCCCTAATTTTTCACTGAATATGTTTGTATAATGCATTTACTTTATATCTGTGCATTGTTTGAATTACATGGTAGTAGTTTTGTATTTTTGTTAGGCTCCTTGTGAATTGTAAGGTTGCATAAAATTATGCTGTTTGAGTGATTGAAGTTTGGTTCTGTTCATACAATTCTTGAAAGATGTCTCCTATGTTGTTTAAAATGTAATAAAAGTCTATATAATATTGTGGATTCTGCAGAAAGCTAATTTTAAATTTATCAGGAAATATTACAGAGAAAGCAGCAGCTGATAGTCATCCCAGACCTCTGAAGCTAAGATTGTTGAGCAGTAGATCTTAATACCACAGGTAAGTGGTATTTGAGGAGACTATTGCAACTGAAATTAGAGCAGACTTTAGAACTTTTCTGAAAACAAAAAGAAATCTCACAGCCTTTCAATGAGATTAGCCACTACAGTAATGGTATATGGAAGACTTTGTACAAAGATTCAGAAAGAAAGAATCATAGCAGATAGATTTGCCATAATTCTCTCCCACAAAACCAGGACAGAAGTATACTTGACAAAAATGGGCGGGTTATCTACAAAATAGCCTTTTTAAAAACAAACTAATATAATGACAGCCATAAAACACTTTCACATTAAATATATCAATACATAAATGAATTTATTTACAACAGTTAATTCTTACTGTAATATGATCTGTTGTACTTCTGAGAAGTCGCGTTGCAGTCAACTCTTAATGTCCTCAGTTCCAGGAAACACACTGGTCACACTTATCAGGTGATAGTGTGAGTTGAGGACATTAAGATTTGTTTCCAGGTATATTCCAATTCCAATGTGGCAGGAAATCGATCGTTTGATGGCAAGAGTTTGAATTTACTTTAATGGTATTCTATAATACACAACCAGTAAGTTTTGAAAATCCGGGACCTTAATATGATTTTTATTGAACTAGTCGAGACAATTTTTCCGACCTTGAATCCGAGATAATTCCAGTTTGCAGGGACATATGGCAACCCTAATACCAGAGCAAATAAACCTTCAGAACACTTAGCAGATAAGTTTTCCTATGTCTTTTCCATGTAATCATCCTCAGATGGGAAGAATTCATTAGATTTTTAAATTAATTCATGCACAAACCATATTGTTATGAAGCACTACTTTGTGAGAGATACACAAAGAAAAGCTGTCCTATAAGTACAGATTGACTGAAAAGTTGACAGCCAATCTGCCGATGCATAATCAAGTGCAATGGTCTGTCTTAAGTTCTTTTTCTTCACCATACTGTTGGCTGTTGGGCAGGATCTGACATGTGAAAGTGTGAGACATGATGAAACTTGCAGTCTGAGTGAAAGCTTTGTGGAGAAAGAGTGATGGAGGTTAAAAAGTGCAAGTCTTCTTATGCTGAAAAGAGCACATTTCTTTGCTTGAGGAGGAATAGACAATGAATGATCTCCTTGAATTTCCTAAATAGTCAGTTTCCTGCTCTGACCTTTCTTTCAACAAGCTTGATATTCATAAGATTGCCGATAAAATTTCCTTCATCTTCCTTTATGGTCTCCTTGACTCGCACAAATAGGTCATGCCTGCTCAGAACCTTTCACAGGATCTTGTAGAATTGAACTTTTATGGACATATCACCCACATCCACTACCATGCATGATCAAGTGCAATGGGCTTTCTTAAGTTCTTTTCCTTAGCCATATTGCTAGCTTTTCTCCCTTGACCATTTCTTGCCTTTATTCTTGAGAGCTGAGAGACCAGTCATGGCTTCTTGCATGTTCACCTTAGTTAGCTAGAACTTAGTTAGCTAAGAACTAGGATATCTATTATCCTTCTCATTTCAGTGTATTTCTGTAATAAACAGCAATTTTCTTATTATTTTTACGACTTAAGAGTATGGGTGTGATTTCTTTCTCAGGGCAGTTGGGAGAGTATGCTTTGCTAATCATTTCAGTTTCCAAGTGCTAAATCCATAAATTAAGATAGCTGCTGCTTGCTCTGCTATCATACAGTTTTTTAAAAATGTCCCTAACTTATTTAAAAAGACTGCAGTGGCTTAGTGGTTAAGATGATGAACTTGAAAACTGGAAGTTCAGCAGGTTAGCAGTTCGAGACCTGAGTGCTGCATGACAGAGTGAGCTTCCATCTCTGTCTCAGCTCCTGTCAACCTAGCAGTTCGAAACAAGAAATTGCAAATAGATAAATAGGTACCACTTCGGTGGGAAGGTAAACAACGTTCCGTGCACTCCAGTGTTGTCATGCCTGCCACATGTCCACAGAAATGCGTGCAGACATAAACAGTGCTGGCTCTTTGGCTATAAACAGAGATGAGTGCTGAACCCTACAGTGGTATATAACTGGCTTTTGAGCAAGGGTGACCTTTTCCTTATCTTATTTAAAGTGAACTAAAATTCTTATAATATTGTCAACTTTATAAAAATCCAATATGAAATTATTAGAATTGTAATAGCAAAAATAAAAAAGATGGTCTAGAAATCTTGCCTTTACTCATGAAATCATTAAAAAGAACATACAGTATAGCTGAATGATGGGATATAATCTCAGAATACAGATGTATTGATAGCAATGTGAGGAAAAACAGGTGTTGGAAGAACTAGATGGAAAGAATATGAGACCAATCCAAATCTAAGTGGGGAGGACCAAGGAATAATTAATGCAGTAGTTTTAATTCTTTGAAACACTGTATAGATATTTCTAAAGCCCTTATTTTCAGCTATTCTAATACCATTTGTAAGAACCTTACAAGAATCCACTTAGCTGCTAAATTCATTCATTCATTCGATTTGTATCATGATCTAAAGTAACTAGTATTCACTCTCTAAACAGTGCAATATGATAATATTCTTAGGAGTCTGATCGCAGTTAGCCCCAGGAAACATATTTGCCAATAAAGCTTTATTTCCTTTAAGGAGTCAGCAGTGCTTTCCTGCTTATTAACTTTTTAGCAAAAGCTACCACTTAATGGGAGTGCTTTGTACATTGTTCATTCAGATCAAGATGCAAGAATTTTAAGAAGAGTGGCAAGGGTGTAATTTGTTGGGTCTGACCAAGGTTCAGCAACATACTTTCCACAGCAATAGTCCAGGGCTCTTAAGTAAAAGAGAGGCAGAGAAGAGAAAGGAAGGGGGGGGGGACCCCAGAGGAAAACCTATGAATGGTTTCAGAGAGATGTTACGTTTTAAGAACAGAACTGTTTCCAAAAACAGGGAGCAGGAGTTTCCGGGCTCATGGAGAGAGGTGGTAATGCTGCGGCGCATTGTATCTCCTTCTGACTGGAGAGACGGATGGCCATTTTCTGTAGACAGCTTAGCAGCCTTGCCCGTGAGGTAATGGTGGTTGCAGTAAAGGTGCTGTTCTGCGCTGTGGCCTATAGGGGGTCAAAACATTTGACTGCTTTAGTGCTTTTCCCTCTGGTCTCCACCACGACCGAGTTCTCGCTCCACTCAACATGCTCCCCTCCCCCATCTCTCTCCACGGAGCCTCTTCCTGAGGCCAATTTCTTGCTGTCTGGAGTATCAAATATGCACAGGCACTCCACCCATCTCCTATCTCCTTTTAAAGGACTTCCCGGCGTAGTTATTATGCAGCAAACAATAACCGAAAAGATACTTTTTGGGGGTTCATGTGTGATTATCTGTTTTGGTTTGCTCAACTTTACACACACACATTTTCTCTCTCTCTCTCTGGCATACATACAGACATACTCCACTTAAGTCTGTGTGCGCCTTACAATCCCAATTTGTCTCCTGTGGTGAAAATGCAACATGAGCAGATGGCAAGTATTAACACACAAAACGCAGCCAGTGCCTCTAGATACTGCTTTAACAATGATGTAGGTTTCTGTCATGGGCTTGTAGTTAAGTAGTGTTTACAAGTTAATGAATTTGTTCCACTTGAAATATTTGATATGTGACAGCAGTCAGTGACTCCTTGAGGAATAACCAGAGAACGTGATGTTTTGAAATTAATCCACCCTCTTATTTTTAACACGTTCACCTGGCCACACTTTAAATTAATAGTAAAAACTGTGTGCTATCAGGTCAATCCTGACTTATGGCAACCCTTTCCAGAATTTTCTAGGTAGAAAACACACAGAAATGGTTTATCATTGTCTTCTTCTGGAGGTGCAGACTGACTTTTCTCCTGGGAGACACAGCATGGGATTGATCTCCCAACTTCTGGCTCTATAGCCAGATACCTAACTCATTGAGCTGTTTTAATAAGGTAATGCAAGTAATAAAGATGTACAAAACCTATTCCTGATATTTCTACCAAATATTTCTGAGCTGTCTTTCAGCATTTTCATGCTTAGGAACTTTACTGCAAAAATAAGCAATGTTTACCAAGTAGATCTAAATGATCGTCCACTAGCTCATTCATTTATAGACAGCAGTATACACAGAGGAAGATCTTTATCTTTATTGCACATTGTATGTGCCATTGGAATAAATGTGAAACAGTTTGCACGATGAAGTACTATGTCTCTGTCCCCAACTCCCTACATCTGGTAACATTTGCAAAAATGCTGCTGTTTAGAATAGTGGTGTTCCTTGGGAAAATGCAGATGTAAATGGAATTTCAAATCAGTATAAAAAAGAGCAGCTGTACATAGATGCCCATACACTAAGCTGCTGTAAATCTTACCCTGAGCTTTTAGTGAATGCATTTTAAATTCCATTATCATAACTCTGTCTTATATCTGATGATGCACTCTTGTGTTTTTATTTTATGTCCATAAGCCCGTGGCAAAGAATTGAAACTCCAGTTTTTGTACATTGCTCGAAGCCTTTCTGTTAACTTTGCTAAAAGATAGGTGAAATTGAATACATAAAGAAATTAATTAGAAACTAAAATACCTGAGAGACCAAATTGGTTTCGTTTCATGTAAGTTGGCAGGTGAGGAAATATCTCTTGTTTTAGTCAGTCAAGGTTGCTGTCTAAAGATGACTGCAAAATATTTATAAATTTGGACTCTAATTGTGTGTGATTTAAATTTAATCAAAATTCAGGTTAAGGCAGTAAATATGCTTTTTTTTCTTAGGGTACATATTCTATCAAACTAGTGCATTAACTTAATTGTGCATTATTTATAAGTTCTCTACATATTCAGCTAGCATTTTCTAAACATGAAGATGTTGGGGGGGAAAGACACATTTGTATTGAGCAAACTATAGTTTGGAAAATTTCTGTTATTACTGCATTTTTGGCAGGCCACACAATATTTTACCCAGGAAATATTTAGAATACATTTTGGAGATTACACTGCGGAAACCTATAGGCTTAAAATTATTTGGATCAGCTTTGGAGCCTTTTTTTGTGAATCTTTACTTCATAGGAACAAAAATGTTATTTTCCCATGCTGGTTTATATATGTGAACATTGTAGAAAGCATTGCACACTACCAGATGCTATTTGATTAAACAGTTCTCTTATGAGCATATGCTCTCCAGGAACTTTGTTACTAGGCAAAGAGGTTATCATATTACAGTAGTTTAGTGTATGGGACCAAAGACAACGAACAGCCGGACGGTTGGCTTAACACAGGTTTATTGCATGATGATCCAGGGGGAACAAGAGGTAATGGCGGATGGGTAGCTCAATATATACAGTGGCTATACATTTGAATGTGGCTCCTCGACAGTCTATTGGTTACTGTCCGCGTGACGTCACGGACGGTCACGTCCATCTTGTCCAGGTGTAGGTGATGGCGGGAATCTTCCCGCGCTGTTGTTTGCTGGTGAGTCTGGGCCAGGAGAGCTTGAACGCTCGCTATTGCCACCAGGTGGTCATTAGCTCGCGTCCTATTGCAAGGGCTACAATTAAGCAGCTGCTGGTTATAATGTTACACAAGCATGGTTACATTGGATACACGTGAATGAATACATTGTAAAAGGTACAGTCATAGAACACAACAAGTAGGTACTTGTTTCACTAGGAGTGACCGACCAGTCAGAGCAGGATGAGAGAGAGTCCTAGCTATAAAACAGTTCTGTTTTAATCCTGGTAATAGTTTGCTTAAAGAGTGCTGAAGGATTGCTATTGTGTGGAAGATATTTAGATGTTTAAAGTAACAGGAAAATCCCTCCTTCCAAGTCTAGCTGTAACCAAGATATCCTTAAATCAGTGATGGCAATCCTCGGTACTCCAGCTGTTCTTTAACTTCAGTTCCAAGAAGCCCTGATCAGCAGGTGTGCTGACTTGGGCATTTGGGAATTGAAATCCAAGAACAGTTGGAGTGCCAAGGTTCGCCATCACTGCCTTAGATGTTCTTCCTTTTGCTGCCATAATTTTTATACTGTACTTTGTGCAGTTGGATATAAGAAGAATCCTGTTACTGCTGTCTCCTTTTTGCTTCTGCTAGGATACTTTTCTGGGTAGTACTCTGAGCATCAAACATCTTCAACAGATTCTCCTTAAGTGCCATCATTATTGACTGTTTTCTGATTGGTAGAGAGAAAGAGATAATTGGATTGTCATCTGATCATTTTCATGTCTAATAGGAACTTTGAAAATTTCTTGTAGTCTATCACACTTTTGTCTTTTAGTCCAATAAATGTATATAGGCCTTGTAAGAGTACTATTCAGGTGTTAACCAACTTCACCTGACATAGGGTTGCTATAATTCTCTCCCACAAAACCAGGACAGCCATGTGACGTCATTGCATTCTTCAAACTGCGCATGCGCACCATCCATTTACACTGCTTCCGGAGAAGCCCCTGCCAACATAACAGGCCCCAGACAAAGCCCCACCCCCACCCCCCGCAGAAGCCTGCCGGGGGAAAACCTGGGTGTCACCGGTGCCCTGGGATTCAGGCTTCTGAAGTGGTGGCGTGGCAGCAGGGCTCTACTCCATTCTGTCAGGGAAACTCAGGGGGCCATAGTCCCAATAAAATGCCATTCAAAGCTATAAATGGCCACCATTTGACATTGGTTCTTCATAGAAAAATTCTGCACCTCCATTTACTGGTGAACACTCTATCCAAAAGAACCCACATCACCAAGTACTCCAACCTTAGTATTCTCAGACTTGGACTAGCTGAGAACCTGCTGCAGCTGCAATTAATCCACCCAGAGGCAGGAGGAGACACACACACCCCAACACCTCAGCTGCCGCCACCTGCCTCTCCCTGGGCACTCATGGTGTGTCACAGGGCGCCCCGAGGAAAGAGTGCCAAGACATCTTGCAACCGGTGCCACTTGTAGCAAGGAGACCCAGGAGTGAGCAAGCGAGTGAGAGCTCAAGATGGGGAGGGACTAAGAGGGAAGCACTTCCCGCCCTCTCTCCCTCCATGTGTGTCATGTGTGTGGTGCATCGCAGTGCCACCTCATCGCAAATCCAGGACTTTTAACGTTTTTTAATGAGCTGGCCAGGACAATTTTCCCAACCTTAAATCCAGGACAATCCCAGTTTTCCAGGGCATATGGCAACCCTAACCTGACAACGACTCTGCTAAAACAGAAGCCTCCACCCTGGGCCTCTAGCTGTTCCACTTTATTTAGGAATTTAGCAACTTGCCCAAAAGTACATTGAACAACCCGGACTTGGGAAATCTGTTTTAGGCTTTCACCTGGCTGCGTAAACATCCAGCTTTATAGAGGTATAGCTTGCATCAAGCCACCTCTGTATGAGAGAACCAAGAAATTATGGTAGTGTAGGCTTTCCTCAAAAGGAACCTTGGCCTGGCAACATTCATTTCTACCCCACTTCTTCAATAAGCACACTTGCTGGTAAAATTCTTCATTTATTAAAAACATAGGATAGTAAAAACATAAAGAGCTACAAGAGCTACAAAGTTTCAGTATTAAAAATAGAAAGAAGTAAAAATAACTACCGTATTTTCCGGCGTATAAGACGACTTTTTAACCCCAAAAAATCTGTGCCAAAGTTGGAGGTTGTCTTATATGCCGGGTACTCTGGAGCCAGGGGCCGCCCAGCGGGGAAAACCATTCCCCGCCCGCCCAGCGGGGAAAGCCATTCCCCGCCACCGCCATGAGGCCTCCGGAGCAAGGGGCCGCCCGGATACCACCACCCCCAGCCTTGCGGCAGCGGTGGTGAATGGCTTTCCCGCCGGTCAGCTGCTGATCCTCCTCCTCCTCAACCCCCTGGGGTGGTGGTATCCGGGTGGCCCCTTGCTCTGGACGCCTCACGGCGGCGGCGGAGGCTAGTTTTCCCCACTGGTCAGCTGCTGCTCCTCCTCCTCCTCACCCCCTGGCTGGGGGTGGTGGTGCGGAGAAGGAACATCAGCTGACCAGCGGGGAAAACCAGCCGCTGCGAGGCCTCCGGAGCAAGTGGCCGCCCGGATACCACCACCCTCAGCCTCACCGGGGGGGGAGGAGGAGGAGGAGGAGCTGACCGGCGGGAAAAGCCAGCCGATGCCGCGAGGCTGAGGGTAGTGGTATCTGGGTGGCCACTTGCTCCGGAGGCTTTGCGGCGGCGGCGGCTGGTTTTCCCCGCCGGTCAGCTGATGCTCCTTCTCCTCCGTACCACCACCCCCAGCCGGGGGGTGAGGAGGAGGAGCAGCAGCAGCTGACCAGTGGGAAAAGCCAGCCGCCGCCGCCGCCGCGAGGCCTCCGGAGCAAGGGGCCGCCCAGATACCACCACCTTCAGCCTCCCGGCTGCGGCTGACTCCCCCCCCCCCCCGCCGGTCAGCTGCTCCTCCTCCTCCTCCTCAGCCCCCGGCTAGGGGTGGTGGTGCGGAGGAGAAGGAACATCAGCTGACCAGCGGGGAAAACCAGCCGCTGCGAGGCCTCCGGAGCAAGTGGCTGCCCGGTTACCACCACCCTCAGCCTCGCTGGGGGGGAGGAGGAGGAGCTGACTGGCGGTAAAAGCCAGCCGCTGCCGCGAGGCTGAGGGTAGTAGTATCCGGGTGGCCACTTGCTCCGGAGGCCTCGTGGCGGCGGTGGCTGGTTTTCCCCGGCGGTCAGCTGATGCTCCTCCTCCGCATCACCATCCCCAGCCGGGGGGTGAGGAGAAGGAGGAGCAGCAGCTGACCGGCGGGAAAAGCCAGCCGCCGCGAGGCCTCCAGAGCAAGGGGCCGCCCAGATACCACCACCCTCAGCCTCGCAGCTGTGGCTGGCTTCCCCCCCACCGGTCAGCTGCTGCTCCTCCTCCTCACCCCCCCAGCCCCGGCTGGGGTGGTGGTATCCGGGTGGCCCCTTGTTCCGGACGTCGGGCTCGGAGACGCCATGAGCCGTGCCTCCCCGCCCCTTCACCGGCGGGGAAGGTAAAAGGAGCCCCGTCAGGCTCGGAGCCGCCGCGAGCCGCATCTCCCCACCCCCGCACCTCCCCGCCCCCTTCACCAGCGGGGAAGGTAAAAGGAGCCCCTTCGGCTCGGAGACGCCACGAGCCGTGCCTCCCCGCCCCCTTCACCGGCGGGGAAGGTAAAAGGAGCCCCGTCGACGCCTGACGGGGCTCCTTTTACCTTCCCCGCTAGTGAAGGGGAATAGGTTATATATGTTGTAAGCCGCTTTGAGTGACACTTGTGTCAGGAAAGCGGGATAGAAATAAAACATTATTATTACCAAAAGGTAATATTAAAATATTAAATATTAATATTAAAAATGATGATGATAGTACTAATGGCATCCTGATTTATGGCCACCCTTCCCATAGTTTCTTAGATAGGGAGTCTCCAGATTTGAGTTTCCTCCCCGAAGGCTCTTGGGATTCTTGGGCCATTTGCCCAGCCCCCACCCCAAGCTGGCTTTCCCCGCCGGTCAGCTGCTGCTCCTCCGCACCACCACCCCCAGCAGGTAAAGGGAACCATCCCCTGCCCGGGAAGCTCCGAAGACGCTGCCGTTGGAAGAGGGGTAGTCATACGGCGAGTATATTGCAAACTCTACATTTTAACTAGAAAAGTTGGGGGTCGTCTTATACGCCCAGTCGCCTTATACGCCAGAAAATACGGTAATCAAAACATATTAGAGACAATCAATAAAGTCCTTTTCCCAACTAAAATAATAAAACCTATCTAGGTAATCATTTTAGCTAGATTTCTAATTCCTTTCAGTAAGCTTACATCATGACTTGTCGACTCCGGTTCCAACCTTGAACTAACTCAAAATCCCATCTAACACTAAACCAAAACAACCATAACCCATCTCATTAGAATTAACCAATCAAATCATTCCTAAATAATAATGTCTTATTTCCCGTAATAATTCCATAATTGGATGTTCCCAGTTCACTCCACTCCTGGCGCCTTCTCAAGGCCTCTCTGGCACTCTCTCTGCACTTGGTGATAAAGACTTACCCAAAACAATCTCCTCTACTACACTTTAGTTAGGCCTTTAACCCCTCCCTCTTACAAGTGTACCCAGTGGAGGGCTCAAATATTTTTTACTACCACACTGTGGGCATGGTATGGTGGGTGTTGCTAGGGGGAAAGCCCTGTGTTGCACCCGAATTAGGACTACTTTATTTCAAAACTTGGATGTGTGGGGCCAGTCGGAATTTCTGCTACCGGTTCTGGTGAACTGGTGCGAACCTGCTGATGCCCACCACTGAGTGTACCCATTGTCCTGACACACAGACAAGCTTCATACATTACAAGCCTGAGGCTGGATCTGTGTCTGTCCCATTGCATTTATATAGATGCTATTTGTAAAGGAGGCCAAAGAAAGATTAACTGTCTTTGTTAACCTCTGATTCATTGGAATTCCTAGCAGGGAGATAATTTGCTAATTTGAACTGAAAGTCTCACTTCGGCTTCCCATTATATCGTTTCCCCCTATTCTGGCATTCATATAATCTAATGGCAAAATTGGAAGGCTGATATGCTGCTCAAATAGGTTTTAGTTTAGGCAATGTTACCTTCCTGCCTTAAATTTTGTGGGGGACAATAAACATTTAGCAAGAAAAATTCAAAGCTTGCTGGCAAAGAAACCTGCAGGAATAGGATGTTACTGCTTTGACCTATATCATACAGTGAAACCTCAGTTAACATAATTAATGCATTCTCCAGGACGTTTCTTACAGCAAAAATTACTTTAACCGAATTTCCCATAGGAATGCATTGAAAACCAATACATTAACTGAAATGCAGTTCCCCATAGGAATGCACTGAAAACTAATTAATCCGTTCTGGAAAAAATCTGTAAACTGAGCCACTATTTTCTATGGATTTCCTCTTATGTGATTTTTATGTTAACCGAGCCGTTTGTTAAGCGAGGTTCCACTGTACTGTATTTGGATTACCATCAACTGATATTAGACTTGCTCCACCTCCCCACATGTGGCTCCTGCTTTTTAACTTGGTAGTAGCAAAGTTTTGTTTGTTGTTGTTCAGTCGCACAGTCGATTCCGACCCTTTGCGACCCTATGGACCATCGTTCTCCAGGCACCCCTGTCCTCCACCATCCCCCTCAGTCCTCCCAGTTCTGTGCCCATTGTGTCTACAATACCATCTATCCATCTCATCCTTGGCCTCCCCCTTCTTCTTTTGCCCTCCACCTTTCCCAACATCATGGCCTTCTCAAGTGAATCCTCCCTTCTCATTTGATGCCCAAAGTACTTTAGCCTCATCTTTACTATTTGACCTTCCAATGAGCAGTCAGTGTTGATTTCTTCTAAGATTGACCTATTTGTTCTCCTCGCTGTCCAAGGTACCCTCAAAACTCTCCTCCAACACCACATTTCAAAGGCATCTATTCTTCTGCGTTCAGCTTTCCTAATTGTCCAGCTCTCACATCCGTACATTACCACTGGGAATACCATTGCTTTGACTATTCTAATTTTTGTTTTCAAGGTGATGTCTCTGCTTTTCACTATGTTCCCCAGGTTTCTCATGGCTTGTCTCCCTAGAATCAGCCGCCTCTTTATTTCATGGCTGCAATCTCCATCTGCAGTGATCTTAGATCCTAAGAAAGTAAAATCTGTCACTGCTTCTACTTCTTCCCCGTCTATTTTCCAGGAACTGATCGAGCCTGTTGCCATTATCTTGGTTTTCTTGATATTGAGTCTCAAGCCAGCTTTTGCACTCTCTTCCTTCAAACCGATCAAGAGATTCTTTAGGTCTTCCTCACTTTCTGCCATTAGGGTGGTGTCGTCTGCATATCTCAGATTGTTGATGTTTCTCCCAGCAATTTTGATCCCATATTGTGATTCCTCCATCCCTGCATTGCGCATTATGTGCTCTGTGTATAAGTTGAATAAGCAGGGTGACAGAATGCAGCCTTGTCTTACTCCTTTTCCTATTCCAAACCACTCTGTCATTCCGTCTTCTGTCCTAACTGTTGCTTCTTGGTTCATGTACAGATTTCTCAGGAGGCATATGAGGTGCTCTGGTATTCCCATCTCTTTAATCACTTGCCACATCTTGTTGTGATCCACACAATCAAATGCCTTAGTGTAGTCAATAAAGCAAAAGTAAACTTGTTTCTGGTATTCCTTTGTTTTCTCCATGATCCAACGTATGTTGGCAATGTGGTCTCTAGTCCCCCTGCCTCTTCTGAAACCAGCCTGCACCTCTGGTAATTCTCTTTCCACATGCTGCTGAAGTCTATCCTGTATTACCTGTATTATCTGTAGCAAAGTACAAATAGCATATCCAGAGACAGAAGGGAGACTCATATAAGTTGCCTAAATTTCTCTAATAAAGATGACTTCAAATTAGGAGCAAAAATCTTTACAGTCCATATCTATCAATTTGAAGAGCCATCTTGCAACCTTTTAGGCCAGGAGATAACTTTCTTAGGGAATTTGCTAGGGCACAGAGAAGAATGTCAATGCTGCTTGCTCCTTCCAGGTTTACCATCAGTATGGCAGGCATCTCTTATTCGGGATCCATTTCCTTTGCTACTAAGCAGGTCATCAGTTGCTGCATCACATGAGTGTAAGGATAACTGCTCTCTCTATATGTATGGGATCAAAATCTAAGATCTTATCATCTAGTTTTGCACTGCACACACCTCAGTTTGGAATTTATCTCTCAGCTGAGAATTTTTGTTGACTTTGGTTGTAACATTTTGTATAGGAAATGCGCTAGCTGTATTAGATTTACTTCCCCTACAAGAGAAGACTTAGCATGATCTGCTAGACATGGAGAGCTAGCAAAAACCAATGATGCCTGAGGGGCCTGTGGTTCTATTAATAACTGCATGTATCAAATCAACCACTGGTGAGATTTGCTTAGAAGAATCTTGTGATGTTATAGGGCAGTGATGGCGAACCCTGGCACTCCAGGTGTTCTTGGACTTCAATTCCCAGAAGCCCAAGCACCCTGTGAATCCACATGAATGGGTTTACTGCAATTCATCTGGCCCACGCTGCCCTAGTCGCTCCTGGAAGCGGAAGTAAAACACGCCTGTATGGGTGCATTTTACTACCACTTCTGGGAGCGACGGGGGCAGCGTGGGCCAGATGAATTGCAGTAAACCCATTTGTGTGGATTCACAGGGTGCTTGGGCTTCTGGGAGTTGAAGTCCAAGAACACCTGGAGTGCCAAGGTTCACCATCACGGTTATAGGGCAAACATGTGAACCTTAAGTGTGGTTGCAAATTCTTGCAAAGATACTTCTAACTAGTCTATGGAGGATCTTTTGAAGCCTGTTAATCATATAGACTTGCTCTTTTGTAGGCAAAGTGGAATACTGTAAATCAATTAAGACAGTGATGACAAACCTTGGCACTCCAGATGTTCTTGGACTTCAATTACAAGAAATCCAAGTCAGCACTCCTGCTGAACAGGGCTTCTGGGAATTGAAGTTCAAGAACATCTGGAGTGCCAAGGTTTGCCATCACTGAATTATGACATTTACCTTCAGTATCATAGGCACTATTGAATTTTCATTGACAGAATGGTCTCTTCCTTCTTGAGGTCTTGGGGATGTCATTTTTTTCCTATTCAAGCAGTTGCTACAAGAGGCACTTGCTTCTATGGTCAAGAAGGATTGAATCCTCAGGTCCCATGTTATCATTCCCAGGGGGTGTCTTGTACTGTATAAGTAGAAGTGCTTTCTGCCATTGTAAAAAATACTGTTGGGTGCAAATGAATGGGTTGACCCGACAGGAGGAGCTATCTTCTAGTTTGCTACTGCATTTTCTTAAACTAGTTGACCAATTTGAAATTTCAAATCTCTTTGATTAACAAAGAGGTCATTTGAAATTTCAAGGTTGCTTTTAAAAAAGGAAATTACTATTGAAGCCTGAAGGAGAAGACAAATCAAATATTTCTCACCCATATCTTCACTGGATCATCTACAAAGGACTCTTAAAAGGTTTATGCAGAACTATAGCAACCATGGTTACTCTGTTGGTAACAGATTTCATAAATGGACAGTAAATATGATTGTTAGAAGAAAAAAGCTGGTGGATGATACTTCTCTTAACCAAAGCTATTAAAAACCAGTTATTCCATATCTACAACAATCTAGATACATCCGTATCTTTGACTGAGTTTCTGAAATTTTCTTTGTGATTGCCTAAATCCACCAAACCTGCAGAATATCTTTTTTTAAATAGCTTATATTAAGACTTCTGTTACCACTAATTCAACAAAGGACTTGGGTTCGTATATGTTTTTTTCCTAGCCAATAAGAGTGAGAGAACTTTCTCAGCCTGCCTAGAAAATTCTAGCTCCTTCTTTGCAATTGCTATGACTAGCGGTTGTTATTGCAAAGTCTCTGTGCAGTTTACCTAGCAAAACTCTGCCTGCAGGAGTCGCCATGATTACTGCAGTTTCCATTCTGGTTGCCTTCCCCTCCCCACCTTCATACTGCAGTAGCAGTTCTGTGGTATGTGTGTGAGTGTGTGTGAGAGAGGGAATGTGCATGTGTTTTCATAGTCATACACAGACTATTTTTATGACTCTTAGCTGGCAAAACTGTGTCATGATGAATAGGGATTTTTCATGATCTTCTCCCCAGTACTACCTATATTTTCACAAGGATCATTGCAGGGGGAGATGAAGACGAAGACGATCCCAGCTGCTTTAACCCTTTCATTAGCAAACAGTTCTTTGTTATTTCAGTTTTCTTGCTTCACTGGAAATGAGGATTATATTAAGGTAACTTAATATTCATTTGGGAGTATTTCCCCCCCAGTATTGATAGTTTTAAAACTCTTTCTCATCTGAAGCTGGACCTTCTCCTTGCATTTGGTTCAATGCATTTTCATATAGTCTTATTCTCTTAATTATAAGATCTGTATCCTTGGACCTAGATTTAGTTCCCCTATTTTTGAACAATGGCCTGCCTCCTGATGCTGCTATTGAGACTTCTCATTAATTGACTACTTCCCCTCCGGCATAAGCTGTGTGGCCACAGTTCTGCAGATGTCTGCTATTGTGAATACCATAGATAGAACAGTAGGTGGAAGAATAGTCCCTCACTTGGGAACCGTGTAGCAGATGGAATGTGTTAAGCACTTTTTAATTTGAACTGCAGCATCCATATTATTTATTTATTTAACTTCTATTCAAGCCAAATACTGTATTTCTTATTGGGAGCTAAAAACTGGATCAAACTGGCCCAACAAATTCAAGAATGCCATCAGAGTTTGTCAGCTTGATCACAAAGAGCAGATAGAAAATTAGCAGAGAACTTCATTACCGGTATATAGACATCACAAATCATGCAGGAAAGTCACTGCAAAGTATCTAACAGAAAAGTAGATAAACTAACGGTTTCCAGTTTATAAGACATCACTGATGCTATGAGAGATTTGGGATGTAAATAGTATGGGCAGGTTAATTTTTAGGTTTAGAGATGACTGTGTTCTGTTTTGTTATTTCACTATCTGAGTGTGGAATACCCCATATGGCAGGGATGGCCAACCTTTTTACACTGTGGGCCTGGCCATGCCCCCAGACAGCTGAGTGGGCCGGACCATGCCCCCCAGAAGTTGGCACATTTACAGCTGTCATAAATATGCCCACTTCCAGTGGACGCAGCGACGGGCCACATGAAAGGTTGCTGCGGGCTGTGTCAGACCTGCAGGCTATGGGTTGGAATCCCTAACATATGGCATCACAAAGATGCTACCTCATCTTTATTTTTTAACAAACATCTAATCTTCAAAGTCTAGAACCATAGAGCCAGAGCTATTGGACAGAGAATATGCTGTTGTAGCCATGGGGCTAATACAGAATTCCCCAGCTGCACTCTCTGGATACAATTATTAAGAAAGGACTGGAGCCAGCACAAAGCTATTGCCCTATGCCCAAACCCAACAGCCTGCCCAGAAGGATATCATGGTCGACAGTATCAAAAGCAACTGAGATCCAGGAAGACCAACAAAAAGACATTGCCCCCATCAGCCTCCTGGAGATCATCTAGCAGGGGTGGCTAATGCTGTCTCAGTAATATGGCCCAACCTAAACTCCAGTTGATATAGATCTAGACCAGGGTTCCTCAAACTTGGCTCTCCAGGTGTTCTTGAACTTCAATTCCCAGAAGCCCTGATCAGCAGGTGTGATGACTTGGGCTTCTGGTAATTGAAGTCCAAGAACACCTGGAGAGCCACGTTTCAGGAACCCTGATCTAGACTATTAGAAGTCTAGAAATCTACAACTGATCTGCAACCAATCTCTCCAGTAACTTGTCCAGTAAAGGGACATTAAATGCTGGCCTGGAATTAGTCAAATTCTCCAAAGCCAGGCTCATTTTTTTAAAACCATGGGTTGCACTATAGTCTTCTTCAGAGGCTGGCATATGTCCCTCCTAAAGGGATACATTATTTATCTGCAAAGTCCATTCCATAGCCACCTCTTTCAGAAGCCATGGGTCAAGGAGGCAATGGCCTTGGTCTGTGCAAGCACTTTTTCCACACCATCAAGCATCATAGGGTGAAACTGAACTGGATGGGATGACGCATTGGAATCTCATGATTAACTTTCCTGTCAAATGAGTCAAGGTCACTAAACATGTCTTCAAAACTGTGCCACTAACTATATGTGTGTTTCATAGGGACCACAAAGAACCATGTGTTGGTAGAGGTCCATGGAAGCCATGGTTTCCATGAACTGAGGCTCAGCCTGAAACAACTACCTACACATAGATGTTTAAGGCCTTCCAGGAAAACCAACCTTGGGGACTCCAGCACTGCTGCAGAGTCAAAGTCTTCCAGCCCCTGAAAAGAGGTCACTGGGTTGTGGGGAAGAGTAGTGAACCAGCATAATCTCAAGCCTATCCTGTTTTGCACACAACAACCCATGCAGAGCTTCCAGACCCTTCACTGACAGGGCAGAAACCTTGTTGATAACCATGTTATCCCTGTAGTCAATGGCAACCTCCCTGGCCCACCCCTTTAGTCTGCCTTGGTGCTGAAATTAATAGCTGGGTGAGCAAATCTGGGAGAAGACCCCCCTCCCATCAGTGCCCACCCATGTCTTTGTTATAAACTGCCAGATTGACCTGATCATCCACAATCAAATCATAAATCGGTTGGGATTTATTTCAGATTGACCAAGCCATAATCAGTATCCTTGGGGGGAGTGGAGGGGGCTAGAACATGCAGTAGATAAACATTGAGACTGTGTTGTTGTTTTGTAATGACCAGCCCCAACCCATATCCCCTCTCCTTCTGCCCAGACAACAGAGATGGACTTTGTCTGGTCCATGATCTGATAACTAACCATGGGCCAAGTAATTACAGTCTCCGGTTAAGAGGAAAGAAATTCCTATGATGAGAGAGTCTAAAATAGAGGAAGAGATAGTACTGGGAGATTCTTTCTCTCTCTCTCTCTCTCTCTCCCGTCAGACCCAACACATTTCTAATAGTCGATCAACTGTTCCTAAATATTCCTAATACTACTGTTAATGTGCAATTATACTATTTATTACCTTATTTGAAGTACTGTAATCTCAAGCATGGTTAGACCCTTCTTCATTTATTTCTAATGGGAACTAGGTGGGCTGGTGGGAATAAAGTGGAAAGCCACCTTCAATTCAAAACTATTATAACAAGCAGTACATAAACCAATACATGGAAGCCTGTTTCAAATCATTTTAAAGATCCAGAGGCAGACAGCTGAAATAAATTTACATATGCAGTACTTGATATCTATCTCAATGGACTAAATATTAGTCAAGGGTTCTTAAGCCATTCCCAAATATTTTTATGTCTTTCAGCTGTGCCTGCTCCTTGAAAAGCCTGATTTATGTGGCAACACATACTTTGGCTCCTTCCCTTCAACATTTTCTGCAAGAGTAACTTCTGAATACAGTTCAGAAACATCATGCGCAGAACACTGAGGCCAGACTGTTGACTCACTTTCGTTACAACAGCTCACATGATTGTATGACCCCTATCCTAGCAAGTTTCATTTGCTGCTTGTTCATTTCCAGTCCTTAATCAAAGTGCTGGTTCTGAGTTTTAAAGCCTGTATGTCACAGGTCCATGCTATCTGAAAGACTGTCTCCTCCGTATGACCTCCAGTTTCACAAGCATATCTGGTTAGAACCTAAACGAGGGCTTTTTTCTGTTGCTGTTCCTACAAATTGGAACTCTACCTCTTGAGAGGTGTAGTCCCCGTTCCCTCCTCTCCTTCTGCCTCTTTAGAAAAGCTTTTAGGGAGTTACGAAGCAATTAAGACGAGAAAGCTTTTTTTTAAATCTGGTTTCATGTTTTAAATATGTATACAGTAAAACCTTTGCAGAGTACCTCGCTTAGAGATTAATTCACTTAAAGAGCAGAAATTTCTCTGAATGTTCACCTTACTTAACAAGTAAAAGCAACCAAAAACTCACTTAACTAAATCGGGGTTTGGAATCCTCCCCCCCCCCCCCCGCCAGAAGTCACAATTGGCCACTTACAATAGTGTTTCGCTTAAAGAGCAAACTTGCTTAAACAGCAATCCCGTGGAATGCATTATGCTCTTTAAGCGAGGTACCACTCTATGTTATACTGTAGTTTTTAATTTTAACTAGTTGTAGATTTTTAAAAAATTGTATTTTGCTTTGACTTTCCTTCTAGGAGAGAAAAGCAGGATAAAAACCAAAACTGTCATAGAAGTACAGCTGTTAGGTTATTGGTCCTAGAAAGATATTTTCCCCCTTATTTTACATGATATAAATGGTATTTCCTCACTGCCTATTAAAAATACCCATGGTGTCTACTATCTGTGAGATGTAAGGTGATAGGAATGGTAAAGAGAAATGTTTTAAAACCAGCTTGCGATTGGAAAAAATGTCAAGCAATAAATAAGAACTGTTGGGGAAATGAATGCTGAAAAGGAAATATATCAATAGTATTGGGATATTGTTCTCACCTCACCCCTCAAATAAGATTAGAAAAGTCTTGTACAAGACATCTACCGTATTTATTCGAGTATAACGCGCACTCGTGTATAACGCGCACCCCTAATTTTCCATGAAACCTTGGTATAAATTTTTTTTTCACACGCCTCGTCTCCCGCGCCACCCAATCAGATCCCGCCAGCCGCGCGCCCCTGGGCCCGTGGGTGGGGCAGACGGCGCATCTCAGCAGTGCCTACCGTACCCGGCGCCGGCTTCTTGAGTCGCGCGGCCCGGGTAGGCGCGGAGCACGCCGCGGCCCTCCCCCGGAGGGTTCCCTTCTCGACCCGGCGGGTGTGTGCAGGTGAGCGGCGGCGGCAGCGGGACCTGGGCGCCTGGGAGGAGGGCCGCGGCGTGCTCCGTGCCTACCCGGCGCCGGCTTCTTGAGTCGCGCGGCCCGGGTAGGCGCGGAGCACGCCACGGCCCTCCCCCGGAGGGTTCCCTTCTCGACCCGGCGGGTGCGTGCACGTGAGCGGCGGCGGCAGCGGGACCTGCCTGCCCAGGTCCCGCTGCCGCCGCCGCTCACCTGCACGCACCCGCCGGGTCGAGAAGGGAACCCTCCGGGGGAGGGCCGCGGCGTGCTCCGCGCCTACCCGGTGCCGGCTTCTTGAGTCGCGCGGCCCAGTCCTCGTGTATAACGCGCACCCAAACTTTGAGCCTTTTTTTGGGTATAAAATTTTGCGCGTTATACTCGAATAAATACGGTAATTAACAATTGGCTATCACTATCTTGTTGTACCTCAATCCTTGGCAATTTTTCTTCTTTGGTTGAGGTCTTGTACCCTTTGCTCTTACTTATATTTTAGGAGATATGCTGAACTAAACACAGTGGAACAGAATTCTAATTAAACGTACCTTGGCTTCCTGATTCACATGTGCCGTTTCTACCATGTTTAGAAATTTTTTCTCCACCATATCTGTCAGGCTTAGCCCACCCTCACATTAAAAGCGAAGACTTAACCCATCCATTCAATTTTGTGTGCAGATGAAAGCAGAGGACACTTGGAGCCACAATCTATTGTGACCTTAGTCCGCAACAAGTTGATGCAATATTCATTGTGAGAGTGGGGGCGGGAATTAACCATTTAAGATTGGTGATAATTCTTGTGACTCAGATACATGATTTCAGACTACCAGGAACAGTCTAAAGCAGAGATGGGCAGTCTTGGCCCTCCAGCTGTTCTTGGATTTCAATTCCCAGAAGTCCAAGTCAACACACCAGCTGGTCAGGGTTTCTGGGAATTGAAGTTCAAGAACAGCTGGAGGGCCAAGACTGCCCATCACTGGTAAAGTCTTGTTGCTTAATGCAAGGAAACTGCACTAGAACACAGTATATCTTTTGGATCAATGGGAATTTAGTGAGTCAACTCTAAGTTCCACTGATTCAAATGGGCCTACTTCTAGTTGTAATTTTAGCATAAGTTGCAATGACATTAGGCCTATTTAGAGCAATGGAATTTGCGAAACTCATTAAGTCCCCATTGGCTCAACTGGCTTACTATAGTGCAGTGATGGCAAACCTTTTAGAGATCAAGTGCCCAAACAGAGGGGCAGGGTGAGCTCTGTGGTAGTGGGAGGGAGGTAATGATCCCATTGGACTGCTGGGAAGAGTGTGGTGACCTCTGCGCTGGGGCGGGAGGAAGCACTTCCATTGGGCTGCTGGGCAGAGGAAAACTCTGTGCTGGGGCAACAGCGCATGTGCCCACAGAGAGCACTCTGTGTCCCCTGTGGCACGTGTGCCGTAGGTTCGCCACCATTGCTATAGTGTAATCTTATTAAGCAACAGGTTTTTTGCCAATCTCTTAGCCCAGTTTGTAGTAAGAGAGTCTAGTTTAGTGCAAAATATTTAATTACATCTGATTATTTTGTAGTACATTTTGATTACTTAACAATTTTATACTGAAGTTAAATTTTCCTTCTAGCCCATGAAAGCTCCAGCAAATTCAACAATAGAACAGCTGAAACAAACTTAACATACATCTCATGATACTAATGGGTTTAGAATTCTTTTAAGCTTTTTGGTTTAAGTCAATAACTCATGAAAAATAAGTCAGAATTCAAAAATTTGCTCTCTTTCAAATGCTTAATAAGCACTTTCACTGAGATTCTGAATCATAACTTTATGACTGGTTTAATCATTTAAAAGCAATTTAATTAAAATATTAAATATTTGGTATCCAGCCTAAGAAATGTTTTTCTCTTATTTCAGAAATTGTCCCAGCTCAACAACACTTACATTCTACCTGAACTCTACAGAAGATTTTTAATATCAACTATATTGGTAAAAAACAGGAGCCACCAGTGTATTTAAAAGTAACATAGCCAAATTAATGTGTAAATCTTGATTAAATGGTACAATTACAACTTTTCTGTGTTACATGTGCCATAAGAGATCCCCCCCAAATAGATTGATAACCCACCCACCCGTATTAGACCACTAAAATTATGATATGCAAAATTATACTGGTGTTGGCTAGCTCAGTGATTTAGGCATCTGGTTAGGAGTTTGATTCCCCATTGTGCCTACTGAGCAAAGAGTCAGCCTATGTGGCCTTGGGCAAGCTACCAGTGACAGGACACCCTCAGAAGAAGAGAGTGGTAAGCTATGAGTATTCCATATCTAGGAAACTGGGGGGGAGGTTACCAAAAGTCAGAATTGACTTGATGCACATATATTATTAAAGCTTTACTATTTTGATTTATTGATGTCTCTGTGTGAACTGAAAAAACTGAACTATTTTTGGGTTTTGTTCAGCATCTGAGACACATAAAAGAGCAGGGGACACAATATTTAAGACATCAGGATTTGATGAATATTGTTAAGTAATACACTGATTGCACTGAAAAAACTACACCCCAAATATAGCAGTTGCAATTTATCTTTCTTGCTAGGTTATTTCACAGCAGATATCTTTAGCTACAATCAAATTTTGTCAGAACAGATCCACTGCAAATCAATGGGACTAAAATTAGTCATACAGTAACTAGTTTGATCTCATTGTCTACTCAAAACCAAGATTTAAGCCTATTTTGAATGTAGTGATAATTTTTGGGATGTTTAATTTTTTAAAAATATGCATGGTGCAAATAAAGTTCTAGAGAATGTGCTTGGTGTAAAATTGCAGCAGAACATCATCTGAAGTATATATTGCTATTAAAATAGGTTAATCAATAAAGGAAATCTAACATATCAGCAAAGATTTGGATTTCTCTGTATTTAAATAACTGGTGGAAGCTTAGGCATGTACAAGTTATCTGTGTACCCTGGTGGATAAGATAGACAGGATCCACTACCAAGTTTTTCTGATGGAACTGTTGAATTCAATTAAAACAGGATGGGAATTATCACCTTTCCAACTGCAGCTCATTGGTAAAAGGCTGCGAAACCTTTGTACTCAGTTTTCAGCCAATTCCAAAAGCTGGAAGGGAAAGAGCAACAGACATTTTGTTTGTGACAACAGCACACAAGATTTAGGTCAGTATGTCATGATCCAAAAGCTATATACAAATCATTCATTGCAGACGTATAGATTCCAGAACCTGATACATTAGGACATATTTCTTAGATTATCTTGAACTCATACACACCTTGCTTAGAAAGTTATACACACATGGAACTAACTACGTGTTGATAAAACTAGTGATAAAATCTGAAGCATCCTATTGGATGACAGAAAAGTGCCACATTTAGATGCTGCGAATGCAGATAATGTAATTGGCAAAAATTACCTGCATTAGGTCAATCTTCTGTTCACAGAGAAAAATGGATGCAATTTTCATGGCAGGTTATGATTTTAGAACACAATTTAAACCACATTTTAGAAAAGCCAAGATATGTTCTTCAAGTACCTGGTCTATACAGTAGATGCATCTATACCAGGGGGTTGCAACCTACGGCTCACGGGCTGGACCCGACCCCTGCCGCTGTTCCATCTGGTCCTTGGCAACGACCCCAGGAGTAGATGCCCTCACACAAATGCGTCCACCATTGTCTGGCCCACTGTGTGGTCTGAGGGAGAGTTGTCTGGCCTGTGGCATGGTAAGGTTAAGAACCCCTGATCTACACCTTCAGTCTAGCCACCTTACCTAATACATGTTGTAAAATATAAGGATAAGGCAAAAGAGGAAACTAACATATATAATCAAGAAGTCTTAATGTTAGGCTAAGAGCTTTTGCCCCAATCTCATTGTTCTGTGCAGGACAATGACAATAAAGATTTATCTATCTATGATTATTGTAAATAATGAGTTGCCCCAAGAAGTGATTGTGATTGTGCATTCACTGTGAAAACACAATACAGTACATCATTATATCTATTGCAGTTGTGGTGGAATCAAACAAAATTTGACATTTGTCATTTATCTTCTCATAAAAAGGTGTTAACAAAAAGGAAACAGGTCAAATGAGTAAATTGTGTCACATGTTAAATAATGTAATCTAGAAGGTTAAAGAAGAGAAATTTGGAGATTTTCCGCTTAAATATGCTATTGGTAAGCCTAGTTGTGGCAGAAGAATACAAGCCTGCAATACTCCTTCAATGCCAATAAAAATGCAGAATGCTTCTTTGTATTATTATTATTTTTTACATTAACTGACAAAAATACAAACTAGAAGAAATACAAGACACCTTAACAAATTCCAAAGTTTTAAAGTACATGACAACCTTTTATGCTGCTGATCCGCAACATCTCTTCAGCCTTAAATGTATTGTTGGTTCTGCATGAAGTATGAGAATAAAAACCTCTGCAGGACTGCCATGCCATGCATTTAAAACAACTCATACTTCAATAAAGTGCTTTTTTAGAATAAGCAACTTTTAAAAATAGTTCATTTATAGAAAGCAGCAAAAAACAGACAAAAGTACTATTAAATTCAATCTATTTCAATAGAATTAAGCAAATACTTTACTTCGCCACTGGGAGGAAATAAAGTCAATAAACAGTTGCAAATTTGCATATTAGCTAACTCACATAGCCTAGCACATCTGCATTCATCTGTTTGTTTAGTTGAACAGTTTCCATAATTCAATTTCCACATAGGCAGTTTATTTTTCAGCAGCATGAGACTGCTTCATAGAACTCTTGCATTTTCTCAGGATGTCAACTCGAGTATCTACATCTAATCTTTTAACAAAAATAGCATAATCAGGGACATTTTGAGAAACAGGAATGCAGAACATGTAATAAAGCAAATGTTTACATTAAGCACAATACAGCAATTTATTTAGATGCTTAAATGAATACAAAGGGGAAATAAAGATCACAAAATTATCCATACTACAACAATGTGTCATATATTAGATGGTATAAATGAATACACCACCATGTTGGTGTTAACTAAAGATAAAACTAAATATCCAAAAAACTGCAGCATTCATTTCCGTATGCTGCTTTAACACAGTACTTTTATACAGATCTAAAAGGTGTCAAAATTAGTAGCTGCAAACTTGTTTCTTGCATGTGATTTTTTTTTTTAGCTTAAAAGATTTCAGAGAACAGCTCTGAAATACATAGTCATCAGTTGTAATATCAAGGATATTCAAGAACAAGAAAATTCTATAATACAATAGAGTCCAGATATATGTTGCTGGCCTCTGCTTCGAGATTGTACAAGGTTATGTGCAAAAACTAAGTCTGTCAAAAGTCATACTATAGCAGTTTCAAGCTTTTTGCTAGGTAAACTAGATACAGCGTTTATTACACAGCAGGGCAACACTAAAAAAAAAAAGAACCAAATCTATGATGGGTACACAAGAACAATAGCATAAGCATCACTTGAATAGGTCTAAAAGACTGTACAAATATACATTTCAACTATTCAGAATGATACATGAAAAAACAATTTTCCCAGAGTCTACTATACACATTGAACTGGTAGCTCATATGTTGGCCCTATCACTACCATATGGAAAAGGGTAATGTTTAAAAAGACATACAGCTGAACATATACAGAGTAAAATAAATGGTGAAAATGCCAATAAAATAAACCTTTGCTTTTCTTCAGTGAACAACTGGGAGCCACCAGGATATCAGTTTTCACATTAAGTTACTGTGCTCGTCACAGCAGATATTCTCAAGTGAGATTTGCCAACAGCATACTTTGAAATTATAACTGGAATTTGTGACCTCACAGCCACTGGCCAGATGACCTTGCACTCAAAAGACAGTACCAGTTACTATGAACATTAGCAGTCATTGTGAAATGAAAGTGTGTAGATAATTATCAAGTGGAGTATACCGGGGCAAGTAAGTTTGAACTTATGCTTGCTGGCTACTCAGCTCTACCCCAGTTAAGCTGCTACACATTGATTCTGTTACCCCATCAGTCACACTGTCAAACTGCTCTCCATCTTCACTGTCAATTGTGCTATTCTGCCACTCCATCTGCTGATTTGACAAGCTCTCTTCCATTTCTGATGCATTTTTCCACTGCGGCTGGTCCTTAGACCAAAATTCACCTACTTTCCCATAGGAACTATTCTTCCACTTTGACTGTTCTTCATCACTCTCAGAGATAACCTCTTTAGTTTCTGTAACAGGTTTACTGTTATTAGCTTCTTCACTTTGGGAAGATTCATCTGACCATGTTTCTGGTTTCACTTCAGGCATATTATCTTCTAAGTCAGATGCTTGCTGAGAACCAGGTCCACTTTCAGATGGTGATGCTCCATCCTTCCATTCAACAGCATCTTCTTGATCTTGGTCAACTTCACTGTCTGAACCATCAGCTACCAGCTTTGTGGATTCTTCTGCAGGGCAATTCTCTTTGAATTTTGGATCTCCGGCATCCTCTCTTTGGTCTTTTTGTTCTGTAGACTCCAAGGTGGATTCCTCAGGTGTCTCTTTAGATATGCTTACATCTGGGTCCTCATTTAGGCTATTCTCAGATGTTTTATGAGCAGTGTTGGAAACAGACTCAGCAAATGGGCTATTGCTTTCATTGAACTCTTCTATATTCTCGTAACTGTCTGAACAACTATCATCATCTTTATCTAGGTTTATTTTCTTATCAACAGTTTTGCTAACATTGACTCTAGAATTTTCTTCATCATGGTTTTCAAACAGCCACTCAGCATCAAAGTCCATTTCATGTTTAACCTTATTTAATTCTTTCATGTTAAATCCTAAAAGAACACCAAATTTAAACCTTTCACAATCTCTAACGCATTTCTTCCTTTTGTTGCTGAAGTGTGAAGCGATGTCAGATTTCCACAGCCAAAGGCTGGCAGCCAGCTTTTCAATCTCCCTTCGACTTGGATACGGTTGCATATTGAAGTATTTCGTAAGAAATGTTTTTCTGGCTTCGTAAGAATCATCTTCGTGTCCCTTGGGATCTAAAGCTAGTACTACAGGTTCTTCAGGCCTCTCCTCAAAAACAGAGGAATCATCATCATCTATTCTTCTTTTCTTCAACAGAGGGAACTCCATATGTTCATAAGTACGTTTCATAGGTCCTGCACCTGGAGACTGATTTAGCCGAGAAGGAATATTGGATTTGTCTTGACCGTTTTGTGTCTTCCCCACACCTCTACAGTGGACAAGGTGTAGCGTTATAGTTGAGGCAGTCATGTTACTGGTGTATACTCCAAGGCAATGAATACATTTGTATGTAAGCTTTTTCTCTACTGGATGAACTGTCTGAATAACTTGATGCCTCTCTCTTAAGTGATGTGCCAATGCATCAGAAATGGGTCCTTTCAAGATTGAAAAGCACAAAGGGCAAAGTGTTTTCCCCACATCTTTTTTATAAGGAACTGCTGCTTGAGGAGAACTTTTTACAGGTACATCTTCTGCCTTCTCCTGAATTTTTGGCTGTGGTTTTGGAGGAACTGGAGGATTATTCTGAGCATGATACGCTACAGATTCAGCAGGAGCATCTCTCAAATTGTATGTAGTGACTAGTAAATGGATATTGGTGTGGCTTCCCTGTTGCAGGGTTAAATCAAAGGTTAGAGTGGAATCAGTTTTAGGTCCCATTTCTTCATCAACATGAACCATTCGCATATGAGCAGCCATCTTTTCCACATCATTGAAAGTTGAGCGGCAATAGGGACAAGACAGACCATGGATTAACATGTGGTTAAGCAATGTGTCGGTCGGCAAGTAGCGATTACAGTATAAGCATTTACTAGTAAAATTATGTATTTTCATTATATAGTTAGCTACAGCAGGCACCTTTTCAGCCTTGTGCTCCTTTTCAAAATGAACACTGTACACATTTTCTGGGAACAGCTCATTACAGATTGTACAAATCTTCCACTTCTGAGTTGATGAAGTATTGACAACAGAAGAAGCCGTATTTCCTGCTCCAATTAACTTGGGTGCAGGTTGGGCTAACACTCTGGATGCTGCCGGAGACTGAGCTAACGACGTTGGTTTCAGTGAGCTTGATGAAAGTGAAGATGAGTTACCAGACTGAAGAGAGTATCTTGCTGAAGCCTGCGATCTTGGTTCCCCTCCAAGAGGATAGGACCTTCCATTCCCACTTGGGGAATACTGTTTCATTGATTGAGACTGCTGGGATAGGGAAACAGGGGAGCTACCAGTAAGACTTAACCTTCCTCCTGTGTGACTAACATAGCTTGGTGGTACCGATTTTACTCCATAGTTGTTCTGTTGTAAATGAACATTGGACATCATATTCATTCCCCCTGAATTTAATGTAGGCTTTGGTATATTCAGTCGATTCATCATTTGTTGTGAAGAAAGAGACCGGACATTTCCAGCAGACAGAGGGCCCAGCCTCTGAGTAAGTCCCATGGGCTTTTTATCCTGTGGTTTTGGAGCAATTAGCATCAAAGGTTTGGACCTTGGGACTACTACATTAGTGTGCCCTATCATTGCTGTCACCTGATACCCTATACGTTCATGATCTTCAATAACATGCTGTACTAAAGCTTCGTATGATTTCGGCATAAAAAGGCATCGTTTGCAGTGAATCATACTCTCATCTCGGGTACTAGAACTTAAGGAAACAGCCCCATTAAGTGACTTTTCACTGGCCTTTGCTATATAAGGTGCAGCAACATGCTGAAAATGTTCCCTGTAAATGTGCTTTCTAACTATTTCATAGAGAGGATCTCGGTAAGTGCACTTCTTACAGTAATAAACAGCTTGTTCTACACTGTCAGCCTGTTTAGGTTTAAGGCTATCATGCTTGTTTTTATCTTTAAAAGTGCTGATGCCTCCACTTGGTGTGTTGGCATTTGGAGCATGAAATATTTTAATGTGCGTTTCCAAAGTCTTTTTGTCTGCATTGAAAGTACAGTAGGGACAATTAAGAAGGATCCTGTTTTCAAAGTCTTCACTATGAACATTCCGGAAATGACTTTTGTAGGCAGAAAAGAACTTTGAGGAAAACGGACATGCACTGCAGCAAAAGGGTTTTGTCCGATAGTCCTTAAACAAAAACAGAAGAGAAATAGAAGTTTAATAAAGGTACATTTAAGAAATCACAAACTCAAGATACTTTTTGTAGAACTGACATCATTTAGCATCATTTTCTTAAGCTAGCAAAATCTTGTAAGATTTATTTATAATTTAAATTCTTAAAGTAATACTTTTTTGACAATCTGAAGCAACATTTCAAAAAAGCATTTTCAAATATTATAGAGCAATTCTTGCTTACTCAGCAATAAATTCCCAGCTAGCAACAATCATTTTTGAGATTAATTGAAGCTGATTTAGAGCTACACCAAACATATGTATATGAGGCATGTTGCAATGGGTAAATAGCTAACATGAGAGTTTTTATCTCCTTACTAGCTAATTACTTGGCCTTGCCTGGGTTATTTGTGTCCTTTAAAGTAATGACGTGGCTTGACTGAGGGTTTACTTTTCCGCCCGACGGCGTCCCCGGCCCATAAACTTTAAGTTCTGTTAAGCCGCAACCTCCTTTGGTCAGCGAAAGGAGGCTGCAGTTTGACAGAACTGTACGTTTCCGGCCAGGAGACCCCGCCGCTGAAGAAACCTGTGGCCACTAATCACGGCCACAGCTTTCTTCAGCAGCGGCGGCTCCTCCTGGCAGAAAATTCAAGCAGCTGACTTGGCTGTGCTGTGCGCAGTGCTGCTTGGCTGTACTGCTCGTGTGCAGTACTGCTGTTTCGTTGCCGCTTCTACGGCTGGTGGGGGTGTCCCCTTTGCATCCCACTTTGGAGGGCATAAACCCCCAAATGGGTTTTGAGACCTCCACAGTGCTGATCTCGCAAGCCCAAGGTATGTATGTGCAAACTTTCAGCGAGAATGGTCCAGGAGTGTGGGTTCCTTTGGAGCACATACAAACCTACACCTCTGTTTTATAGATATAGATGTTTACAAATGGGTGGTACAGAAATGTTAAATAAATATAATAGGCTTAGAGTCCAAAAACCAGCATGACTGTCTTTTTCATGATAAACCAAATGAATTTTAAAGTGACTTAAAGTCCACAATGATTTGAGCGTTTAGTATGCAAGGAATGTTCTTTTGTAACTCGAATACACATGACATCCTCCCTACTTCTGATTATTTGTAGACTGTAGGAAAACAATTTAAGCCAAAAGAGTAGCCTGCCTCAAAAATCAGAAGAAATCGTGCTGTCCCATATCAGACATAGTGAGTCTGACTTAGCCACTCCTTCTCTTGTATGTATGAAGATGAAGAAACTGACAGCTTCTGTTTGTTTTAGTAGCTGCAGCTCCCCACTATGGCTGAACTATAGTCAGTTAAAACCAGACAAGAACAAACTATGGTTTAAAAAGCAAGTTTTCAAGCAAAGAGCAATAGGAAACCATCATTACTTGTTTGACCAGACTAATTCACTAAGTTTCCATCAGTGATTAGTACTTACTTAAACTAGTGATGCATCTACATTCTAATGAATAAGTGTACAAAACTAACATTATGTGTGAAACAAGTTACCGTATTTATTCGTGTATAACGCGCAAAATTTTATACCCAAAAAAAGGCTCAAAGTTTGGGTGCGCGTTATACACGAGGACTGGGCCGCGCGACTCAAGAAGCCGGCGCCGGGTAGGCGCGGAGCACGCCGCGGCCCTCCTCCCAGGCGCCCAGGTCCCGCTGCCGCCGCCGCTCACCTGCACGCACCCGCCGAGAAGGGAACACTACGGGAGAGGGCCGCGGCGTGCTCCACGCCTACCCGGGCCGCGCGACTCAAGGAGCCGGCGCCGGGTAGGCGCGGAGCACGCCGCGGCCCTCCTCCCAGGCGCCCAGGTCCCGCTGCCGCCGCCGCTCACCTGCACGCACCCGCCGAGAAGGGAACCCTACGGGAGAGGGCCGCGGCGTGCTCCATGCCTACCCGGGCCGCGCGACTCAAGGAGCCGGCGCCGAGTACGGTAGGCACTGCTGAGATGCACCGTCTGCCCCACCCACGGGCCCAGGGGCGCGCGGCTGGCGGGATCTGATTGGGTGGCGCGGGAGACGAGGCGTGTGAAAAAAAATTTTATACCAATATTTCATGGAAAATTAGGGGTGCGCGTTATACACGAGTGCGCGTTATACTCGAATAAATACGGTACTTTTATTTCAAGATGTAATATTTTTAAAAGAATATAAAAGGACCCCCAAACTGATACGGTTAATTCTGTTCAATATGCTTATGTCACACTATAATAACTGTGGATTTCTCTGAACCCTCAACTCACCATATAATAAAAAAAAAATCTTCCTTAAAACTGCAACTCTAATCATATCTATACACATACCCTTCAAACCATAAAAATCTTAACTACCTTTATCTCTGAGCAAATCCTACTGTAATCAGTGGATACTGTTTCTGCATGTTAGATTGTAAAGCAGTTAACAACTACTGTAAAAATGCAATCTCAAACCTTCAGATATCATATTCAAAGAACTTAAAAAAGCAATATTACTAACCTGATTTTTTGTAAGTGAAGGGTCCCACAATCCAACATCTTCCCACGTAGTGTTTTTAACATAGAAATCATTGGGTTCAAATAGCTTAAAATCCTGTAACGGTACCAAAAAAAGGCAAAGTCATAAATAAAAATGCATTGTATGATGATCTACTGCCTTTATGTCATGCACCAATCATGAATTATAAGTAGAATGAGTAACTGCTGTCAGTGTAAAAAGAACAAGCCCCAGCCTTCTTACCAACCATGCAGAGATTTTATTTTTAATTTACTAACAGAAAGCAACACCAAATACAATATAAGGGGGAAATTACACATAAACTTCAAAAACCCTACAACTTATAGTTTCATTGCCGTGCTGTCTAGGTAATTTGAGTGCGCTGACACTGCAAGGCCAAGCACCAAGGCTCCCTGCTGCCATTCTTTTGTGCTCTAGAGCAAGAAGAGGCAATGAGGCCTCTTTGGATTATTCTGCTTAGTCATGTCCCCAAAACTGTATCACTCCATCAGTGGCTAGATGAGCAAGGAAAGCAGTCAACAAGGGGAGGCAGAGAAGAGAGAAAAGGACTGCTTTAACCACCACGTAATAAGTACAAATTTTTGAATAGCCCTTGGTTGACAATTAAGGCCACCTAAAAACAGTAAATTCCATCTCAGGAAGATTGTTAAAGGTCAAAATGACCCTGACCTGATGCTAATCTATTATATCTACAGAAGGATCAAGGGAAGATAAAACCAAATATTCAATGAGAAAACACACTTACTTCTATATGTTCTTTACAATATTCCAAACCAATGTCACTTAATATTTTTTTCACAGTTTTCCGGGCTTTTCTTAAACTGCCAAGATTGTTGACAGGAAGTTGGAACATAGTTTCTACTGGAGGAAAAGAAAAAAAACAACACAATTTACTGAAGACATTTGGTCACTACATTATTTAGCTCAGTTACAAACAAGGTATACTTAATCAAGTTTTCCTTCCTATATTTATGATTGCATGGTAAACTGATTCTACCTTCTAAACAATTTTGTAATTTAGAATTAACTTTGAGTTACAAAAAGTAAAGCTGCTAAACTATTTTTTATTTGAAAAATAACATTTCAAATTTTTCTTAAAACAAAAACCTTAGATATTGTAATGAAGAACACTGATCCCAAGCTGGTCTGCCATATAGTTTCTGTCAATCAGAGCCCAAAATCATCTTCCTTGAAGAGCTAGGAAAGGAAGTCTTATAGCAGCAGTACAAAACTTTTAGCATACTTACCCATAAATGTTAATATATTTAGCCAGAGCAAAAAATAATATATTTATTCAGAGCAAAAAATAAGATACTTTAATATGGGTTCTACGATGTTTGACTAGCTTTACTGATTAAGCTCAAGTTTAAAAAATAATACCCACCCCAAGAGGAACATAATGGCATGGGTACTGTTGCTTCTGAAGCCAATCAGAGTACTGTGCACTACAACAGCCAATACCCTTTTCTCTGGGAAATATGGCAGTAGAGCAGGGATGGCAACTGTGATCCATCAGATGCTGATAGACTCCAGCTCCTTGATCTTTCACAATTGGCTAGGTCTGAGTGCTGTATTTTGGCAACATTTGGATGGCTACAGAAACACACCCCTCATGTTGTGTGTCAGGCTGAATACTATTGAGAATACTCTCTCAGCACTACTATGTGTTTGGGCAAACAGAAGTGTTATGGGGAGAATTCCAAGGCTTCTTCCTAAGGGAAGGGCCAATAGTGTTTATCATCCTGTCACATACCTCTCCTCCTGTCTTTTTAAAGAAAATGTAAGCAGATGGAACAGCCAATTGAATGTTAGTATTTATTATCCCTTGCACCTTTAAGCACCAGTGTTCAGTACTTTTCCATCTTCTCTTTTTCAACCAGAGCAGGGAAGGCAAACTGACTCCATGTTTGTTTGTGCTGTTAACCCTTTGAGGCTAAAGTTTTCTAAGCACTTGTACCACACAGCTGCTTCATATCTCTGGAATCAGAGAATACCCAGAACTGTTTTACATTTGCCAGAGCATTCCCGATCCACTTCTGAAGCTTCATAGTCGAAAGGAAGACTTGTCACTTGGGTAATGCTACACTCACAATATGGAGTCTCTTTAGTTTGTTTGATACCCTGTGGTATCACTTCATAACTTGGCCATTATTCACAAAAATTTTCCCTTCCCCGATAGGCTACATTGGTTTTGTAAAGCCCAGTTCTCAATTCTGTTTCACAATCCAGTCTGTCTCACCTGAAGATAACAGAGCTACCAAGTATAAGAATTTGACTAATGAACATGACAAGTTACCATATTTGCTGGCATATAAAACCCACTCCCTCCCTTAAAATACACTGGAAAAATGGAGTGTGTCTTATAATTTATATAGTGACCTATAATGGACTATTTTGGTAATAATGGGGTGCGTCTTATACTCTGGTGCATCTTATATGCCGGCAAATATGGTAAATCTTGGACTAAAAAACACCCTCTTCCTTGAAGAGGTAGGTATACAGGAAAACCTTTAGTATTAGAAGGAAACTTTTCCAAAGTCAAAGTTGCCGTGAATTCAGTCTTGCAACCTATTGTCCTTAATCATGCTAAACATTTCAAGTTTCAGCCAATGAAGTAAATTGAAATGTTTTTGTGTCACAGCATAAAATGGACAAAACTATAGCAGTATCTACACATCTGCAGATGTACCATCTCTCACACACAACTCAGCTGTTACTCCTTCAACAACTATGGCTTTTTCAAACCCGTTGAGCCTTAAATCAGAATTTCAATTCCTGGCACCTACTTCTTGTCAATATTAAAATTAAAACACTGTAGTTACCTTATATATGCTCTTGACAGCTTGGGACACATGTTTCAACATTCAAAGTTAACACATAACATTCCAGAGACAGATATATGCATTTTTAAAGCAAGGGTTCTCAATCTATGGCCTATGGGTCGGATCCGTTAGGGACACGCCAAGCCAAGTGGAGGTGACAAGGATTGAGGCGGAGGAAGGGGCGGCTGGAGCGAGGTCGTGGGCCAGATAATTTGGTGCCATGCAGCTCCTCCAGGCCGGTAAGCAGGGAAGTGGCGTGGGGCGGAGTGGTGGGTGGCTTGGAATGGTCACCAGTGTGGGTGGAGTGGTGGGTAGATCGAGGTGATCCTGCTGCTGCTTCTGGCAGCATTGTGGGTGAAGGCTTGAGGTAGTCCCACCGCCCCCACCCCCACCTGTCCGGCCCAACAAAAGTCTGAGGGGCGTCATGCTGCCCTGGCTTAAAAAGGCCGAGGGCCCCTGATTTAAAGTACAGTAATACCCCGGATGTGTGCACCACACAACATTAAAATTTGATAACGTCGGGAAATTTGAGGAAACCCTTTGCCCTGCACAATATTAAGTTAACATTGTGTGATGCAAAAGTTTTCCTCAAATTTCCTATGGAGATCTCTGCCCCAAAGCCCACAGGCATGCAGGCTTTGGGGCAGAAATCTCCATAGGCCCCCTTGCTGCTCTGAAGCTTGCCTTGGAACAGCAAGGAGACCTCCAGAGGCCCAAGCAGCTGATCACTGATTAAGGGAACCAGGTATCAGACGCCCGCCTCCCTTCCCTGAAAGGAAGCCGGTGTTGGGACATTCCAAACGCCAGCTTCCTTGCGGTTAAGGGAAGGTGGGTGGGTTGCCCCTCTTCTCTGAAAGGAAGCCAGCGTTGGGACGCTCCGAATGCCAGCTTCCTTTTGGGGAAGGCAACGCTCGCCGGAGAACCAAGCCCCAAAGTCGGCAGGCTGGTCTCTGCCTGGGAAGTGCCTTCCCAGGCGGAGACCAGCCCTGCCGACTTTGGGGCTTGGCTCGATCCGCCTGCCTCTTTGGAAAAGGCAGCGGGGATTTGACGCGTGGAATCCCCGCTGCCAATTACAAAGAGGCAGGCGAGCAGTCGATCTGTCTGCCTCTTTGGAAAGGGCAGTGGGGATTACACGCATCGAATTCCTGCTGCCCTTTATAAAGAGGCAAGCTGATAGATCCCTGGTTTCCTTTCCTCTTCGAAAAGGGAACCGGGGTTAGGTTTAAAGTTGTGCGATAAATGTATCACACGTTAAAAACCGCATAATGTTAAGACTCATGGAACCAAGTTTTAACGTTATCCGGGGTATTACTGTATGTACATCCCCTATATGAAACCACTCTTCAGTTGGCTTCCTGCCTTTTTGCCAATGACTATAAAGAAATATAGATTTCAGGTATGATGGATGTCTGTTATTACAGTTCATGGCACACAACAGTTAAAATGCTAACCAGAAGACTATGATTTTATAATACAGATTTTATAATATATAGACTTAATGCTTAGACTATATCACAATTGCAACTTATCCATATCCTCAAAATTGTACTATAACAAGCCCACCATAGAAAAATACTATCTGCTAACACTCCTGGCTCCAGTATTAGAAAATAGTTAATAACCAATTATTATTCCTAATCTCACCCTTCCATGAAGTTGTCTCTCAAAATTACTGTACAGGTATATTCAGAAACATTATTCATTTTCTGCTCGACTTTTAAAGTACACTAGATGCAGAGGGATCTGAATTACCAACATGGGGAATCCTCTCCTGAGTACATGCTTGTATTGTTTTTAAAATGAGTAAGCCATCTCTAAATATTTCCCTAATTTTGTGCTTATGGCTGTAGGTCAGATATTTCCAGGGAAATGTAGATGTTTTCTGTCAGTTTGTAAACACTAAGGCCTCCCCCACTGCACTCACAGAATTAGTTTGATTCAAACTAGGGGAAAAATAATTCCTTTGAAAAACAACTGGCCTCAAACCACAATAGTCAGCTAGGCAAAGGCAATGTTTACAAACTTGTCTTAACTGCTATTAAGGTGCTCTTTTCCGAACCATTCAGAAAGGTGCACTGTTTACTTGTAAACAATGGCAAATTCTTTCTTAGCCTCTTGTTCTATCTAGTAGTCTTTGTTGGGCAATTTCATTAACAAGTGTTCTTGATGAAAAATACTATTTTTTTAAAAAAAGAGAATACTTTGCAAATCTAATAAACCATACAAAGTTGCAAGTGTGAACTGTCAAATACCAGTGCTTTCTTCTATGTAAAAAACAAAATAACTGTAAAGGAAATAGGATTTTAGAAATGGAACACCACACACTTATTACACTGAAACAGAAGAAAATGACTGATGACTGATCCAATTAAGATCAATTAGGTTATGAATCTGAAATAATTTTTAAATATACAGTGCAGTACTGCAGGACGGAATGAGCTCCCGTCTTTGTCCCAGCTCCTGCCAAACTAGCAGTTCAAAAGCAAGAAATTGCAAGTAGATCAATAGGGACCATTTCGGTGGGAAGGTAACAGCGTTCCGTGCACTCCGGTGTCTAGTCATGCCTGCCACATGACCACGGAAACGTCTGCAGAAGCAGACAGCGCTGGCTCTTCGGCTTGGAAACAGAGATGAGAACTGCACCCTAGAGTCGGATATGACTGGCTTTCGAGCAAGGGAAACCTTTACCTTGCATCGGCCAGTAGCTAAGTGTGCAGCAATGTGTATATGGGGAAGATACAAGGACAGATTCTCATCCAAACGTTAGCAAAGGAAGTATGTCCATCAATAAATGTTGTATAATTTGTCTTTACCAAAAAAAAAGTGATCCAAAAAATGATCTCAAGGTCAATAGCAGAAACATATGATGGGAGCTTTACAACCTGTACCATGGCCAACAATGCAACACATTGTATTCCATGCTAGATTCAAGGTGCTTATACTGATGTACCAAAGCTATTCAGTATGGGACCTTGTTACCTGACAGAGCGACTCTCACACAGAAGTACCTCCCATTTTCTGAGATCCTCACAAACCATATTACTGAGAGTAGCCACCCCAAGAGAGACCAGAAGACGTGATACTTGCAGAAGAGCCTTCTCTGCGGTGGCTCCTACCGTTTGGAATGATCTCCCAACTGAAATCCATCAGGCGGTCTCACTTCAGATGTTTAAGAAAATCTTGAAAACTCATCTATATAAAGAGGCTCTGCAGTTTCTCCCTGAGGGAAGGGAAGTTTAAATTAGGATTTTGCTTAGTTCCCCCCCCCCCCCCCGATCTTCTAATATATGTGATTAGATTGTTATCGGTATGATGCTGCCATCAGGGTTCAAAGGTAGGTTTTATATGAGGTCTGGCTTTTGTTTCTTCTTTAATGGTTAGTTTGGTTCACTCTTATGTTATACATTTAACATTTTAAACCACCACAAGAAGTTCCTGGCTACTAAATCTAACAGTATATAAATATTATAAATAAATAAATGAATAAATAAATACTAAAGGCATCTTCATAATAAAAAAATTCAACATATTTCTGTGAATGGGGAGGTTAAATTATGGCTAATGTTTCTTCACTCTTTGAGATACAGCTTCAAGTGTAACCGTCTGCTTTAAACAGGTTTTTAATCCTGCCTTGTGAAATGTAGAAACAACCAGATATCAATGTTGGGAAAATAAAGTCTGTCTGAAATTATGGGAAGAGAAAAACTTGAAAAGCCCTTGCATGAAAAACAATCAATCAATCAACAGCAACATTAAATGTCAGACTCGTTGCAGAAAGGAAAGTAAACTTTCCAAGCCAGTTTTTTTTTAATCTGTATGTCTTAAGAAAACACTTGTCCTTACAGGAGAGGGACGTCAGCCTCAAGCCTGTCTCTTAACAGATCCTCTGTACTACTGCAGTTGGGCAGCTCCAACTTTTCCCTTGGAAAACACTTTCCAAATGGACATAGAGGCCTAAGAGGGAGTTGGGGTGGAGGGGTGGATCTAGTTTCCCCATTTTTTCACCCAAAACAAATTCTCAGGTTTTCCAATGAAAAAGCTGGACCTTTTGTGAACACAATAAAAGTATTTTTTTTTCTTTGTGAATAAAAGAAATGCTTTCTTAGAGGGTTTCATCACTCAGATACCTCACAGTTATATTTCTAAGACAGTACAGAGAATTAAAGAGACTACTATAAATATAAAATGGTTGGATCCAAGGTGCATTTCTACATCTTGTGGGTGTTTCAAGCCTCATGAGAAGAGCACACATGGAAGCCTTCATTATTCACGAACCACTGTTTGCTCTCTTCTGGAAACCTGGTGTCCATTAAAAAAACACAGTAGAGGACTATTTCTGTCCAAGTCTATTTTGTTACGAAAGTTAGTTTTTGTTTTTCCCCTACTTCTAAAGCAGGGGTTCCCAAATTTTTCGTGCTCTGGACCGGTCACGTGGTTCCTCCTGCCGCAAATGCTGCCGTAAAAAGCGTCTTCAGCTGTCATAAACACAGTTATGACAGTTGTGGGTGCAATTACAGCAGCCTTTATGGCAGGCATAGGTGCATTTACACATGTGCAGGCTACGGCTGTTGTAAACACATCCACTTCCAGTAGCAGCAAGGGCGGTGGTGGGCCACATGAAATGGTGCTGCGGGCTGCAGTTTGGCAACCCCTGTACTAAAGTGACAAAAACTAAGATACATGTGCTTAGACAGCATACAGCGCAGCAGTCTCTAGCCCCTTTAGTATAGTGTATATTCAGAACCCTGATTATACACAACTGCAGGATCCAAAGGGTTAAAAATTCCACTGTACCTCCCAGGGGGCCTGCCAAGATCATCTAGCAGTGATGGCGAACCTTGGCACTCCAGGTGTTCTTGGACTTCAATTACCAGAAGCCCAAGTCAGCACTCCTGATGATCAAGGCTTCTGGGAATTGAAGTTCAAGAACACCTGGAGTGCCAAGGTTCGCCATCACTGACCTAGCATGTCAGTTATGGCGAACTTTGGGACCTAGCAAGTGGCTGATGAAACTACTTCTGATGACCTTGAGTAAACTGCACAGCCTCCTAATGCTATCAGAAGGAGGGACTACTACAGTATTTTATACCAAGAAAACCTTCAGAGTTTCAAGTTGCTAGCAAGTAATTATTGTCACTGTACACTGTCTGTTTGGATAAAGGCATGTAACCATCTTAAGCTTTCAGAAAGTGGCAGGACTGGGAGGCAGAAATACAGAATACTGGTTGTAACAAAAAAGTTGTCAAGGGGGAAAAAAAGAGCAAAAACACTGCCGACTGGAAGGTCAGCAGGTCAGCAGTTTGAGACCTGAGTGCTGCATGATGGAGTGAGTGCTTGTCTCTGTCCCAGCTCTTGTCAACCTAGCAGTTCAAAAGCGAAGATCAGCACACCTTAAGAGGTAGTCAAAACATGCTTTTGTACCCCCTTTCCAGTACAGAACATTGTTTACGTTTTAAAAATGGGAAAAGAAACAAACCAGATTCTTTTTGCCACAGATAAGTTATTTCTTCTGTCTAGAACAGGAGTTCTCAACTTTTTAAAGCCGGGGGCTGCCTCAGACAGCTTTGGGGGCCGGACGGCAATTTTGCCCTTCCTCCACCACATGGCACTTCCTGGTGTGGTGGGCCACATGGAATGGTGCTGCAGGCCGTATCCGGCCCACAGGTCGCAGGTTGAGAATCCCTGGTCTAGAATCTGAATGTAGCACCACTGATACTAGTTGGTGGCCAATATTGTTTGTTTTCTCTACACAAGCAATTAGTCATTGTGTATGTAGGTTGTCTTTTAATACCAAATGGGCAATTCACTACCCTTTATGCCCTGCTGTTTTTAATGGAGTAAGCCCCAGCTTGCACAAGTGCCAATTTGAGGTTACAATCATGGAGTCTTCTGCTCACAGAACTGTTACATCCCCACAACTGCTAACAGGATTCTGGCCAGTTGCATATTTCAGCTGGTTCTTCTTCTTCCATGTCTAGGCCAGACGTGAAACTATCAAAATCAAGGCACCCTTTGGTGAGTTCATTCTGCAGTTTCCTTCGCCTGACCTAGTGTGAGAAAGATTAGCCAGCAACAGAAGGTTGCCATTACCAAGGTACGTCCGGTTGTGGTTCAAGCTGGTGAGAGAAATGGAAAGTGAGGAGAAAGTAGTTAATTAATTTATTTACATTTATAACCTGCCCTTTTGATGCAAGATCAGAATAAAAGTTAAGTAAGGACTGTAATAATGTGGAACAGTGAAATGACTCTGAGCATCTCAAACACTGCAACTCATACCGAAGGTTGGAAACAATATAAGGCATACATGAGGCATAGCTTTGTTCTTATTAGTAGTTTAGAATCCATTTGGACCTATGCCAACATGAAATTTATTTGAGTCTATGCAAAATATATTAGATTTTAATTCAGAGTTCACAAAATGTTTTCTTAATGACCCTTTTGCAGATAAAAGATTGTCATTTATTATCCAGGACTGCCAATCTCTATACCATGCCAAACACCAATCTCAAGAGAAATCATTTATAAAGTATATAATCTAGTGGATTACATTGCAAATAAACATCCAGACACATACCACTTTGTAGCTGCTGAAGACAATGCGTTCCTGGAGCCTTTCTATTTCTGCAAGTTCCTCTGCTGCTATAGGTCCTGTATCTTATGACTCCTCGTAGGAAACACCATTAATGCCTGCAGTAATGAATCAGAATGAAATGTTGGTCTGCCATCCAAAAGGACTGTTCTGGATACTCATACAGCAAAAACAGGATGTTGGCCACAATGTAAAAAGTCTAAATATTAGGCCCATTTTACTAAAAAATAAACTGATCAAAGGTGTATGGAAGAGACAGTTGCCTTCCTTTTGCATGGTAGCTTTAAACAGGTTAGAAGACTAGACTACATCAGAAAAATTAGTGCCAGTATCTGCTAATATTGAGAAGACCTCAGGGTTGGGGGAAGAGGATTTGTGTGTGTGCGCGCACGTGCACGCACGCACAGGCAGCAAGAAAAATGACTCAACTAAAACTATTATATAGCCAATGAGGCAAAAGACCAATTCATTTTCCCCCAAACAATATAGTGTACTTGGCTATTCATTATTAAAGTATGGACCAATAACTTCCAACACTAACAACAGAGACTTGTAGTGCCTTGAAGATTAGCAAGTTTTATTTGGTATATGCTTTTTTGGACTGCAGCCCACTACATCAGACGCACCTGGGCTGCAGCAGTCTACAAAACCAAATGCCAAATAAAACTTGTTAATCTTTAAGGTGCTGTTAAGGTGCTGTGTCACAGGCTAACATGACAAACTGCTTAGAACTGGAATTTATCCTTTCATGGAATCAACACAGTAAGGCTTTTACTCAGTTTTCACTGATCTAGGCAATTTGCTTTTTGGTTCATATGGCAGGTACCTTGATGGAAGATTTTCTTTTTAAAATCTAGGTGCATTAAAAGCAACATTAATTGGGATACATAGCAAATGCAGTGAGACACGCAAAATAGGAAAGCTTAAAAGGGGAGGGAAGCATCTGGACACAAGCAGAAAAGAGAGAGAGAAATCATTCCTTCAGTAAGCAGAAAAGAGAGAGAAATCATTCCTTCAGTAAGCAGAAAAGAGAGAGAAATCATTCCTTCAGTTCACCTTACCGCCCCCCCCCCAGCTTCATATTTGACAGAGATGAGGCAACTGATCTACCTAAACATTAGCTGAGAACTCTCCCTGATGAAACACAGATCTGATTTGCACCCTACCAGTTGCTGCTTCCTATATTTTTATTTCCATAAATATCTCTGCTCCAGTTTACTTCCAGTCTGCATCTCAAGACATGATGGGACTGATTTATATCAATAGGCTGTTATGTTCTTTATATATGCAAATTACAAAGGACATCCAAATATGCTGAAGTAGGGGGGCTACCCTAAAGGAAATACATTGCCTACCTAGATCTTCAATCTATATTTTTTTAAAATTAAAGATACCAAAAATCCATGTGGACAATTTTTCATTAAATTTGCTTTAACCTCTATGTAACACCTACTAATCAAGACTTCATTAAAAGATAATTTTGTACAGTTAGTATCTGTCCCAAAAAAAGTAGCCAAAATAATCCCCCCCCCCCCAAAAAAAAACCAAGCCACCAGTACTCAGTTGTGGCTGAAGGGTAGAATACATGTGACCTACAGAGTAAGCTGCCCTGGACTTGATGGACCAATAACCTAAAAATACAAAGAACTTCATATATCCCTTATACTATGACTTATGTTCTGACAAGTTTTTATTGCAGCTGTTTTGATGCTAGACTTCTTATTTATCCATTTTCCAAGTCAATAACCTTCAGATAATGGGCAGTCATGGCAATGCTGTTTCCAGAGAAACACATATGATATAACAAAGCACAGAATGAGGTTTGTAAAACAAACATTTATAAATTTGCACAAAAATACCAAACTGAGGGACTGCGGTGGCTTAGTGGTTGGGATATACTGCACAACAGAGTGAGCTCCCGTCAATGCCCCAGCTCCTGCCAACCTAGCAGTGCGAAAGCAAGAAATTGCAAGTAGATAAATAGGTACCATTTCAGTGGGAAGGTAAACAGCATTCTGTGCACTCTGGTGGTCTAGTCATCCCTGCAATATGTCCACAGAAACGTCTGCAAACGTAGACAGCACTGGCTCTTTGGCTGTAAACAAGAGATGAGCACTGAACCCCAGTCAGATATGACTGGCTTTCAAGCAAGGGAGACCGTACCAAATTGAACCACTAACAAAAAACCCTTCTTAGTTAAGAGTAATTTTTTTAAAAAAAACAACAACTGGACTCAGCTTCTCAGCTGTTATCGAATGTTTTATTAAACTTTTCAACTGCTCAAGAGTGTTTAAAAAATATCCAGCATGCAAGATCCAGGAACAAATGGGGCTATTGGTGAGAAATAGTTAAGAGACTTACCATTAAGAGATGGTACAGCACCAGTATTACATGTTGAATGATTTCTAAGTAAGGTATTTTACATTTCCTACTTAGCATGATTCACATTTTTAATTAGCTTTTACTACATAAGAGGGGATAACCACATAACAATCTTAAATGTAAAACAAATCCAGAGCAGGGCTGGGTATACAGAAAGGTATGGGTTTGGAGTCTTAAAAAGTAACAAACCCTCAAGTATTTTGGCCAATATTCTACTGAATTTCCACTGATTAGAAAGTCCAGCCAATGGAGTCACATTGGTCAATGCCATTTAGGAACAGCACTTCCTGATCAAGCTTAGTGATCCTGTGCTATTACATTGGCAGGACTTTCTACTCAACAGAAACGAAACAGGATACAAACCTAGGTTTAAGAGCAGATCCATGCAAGGAAAACAACGCTTATATGGCCTTTCCATATAGCAGGATTCTTGTTAGGAAGCAGCAGAGAGAGAAAATAAATACTGCAAGAGCAAGACAACAAGATATGTGATGTAAATCATTGATGTATGCTTTAAATCATGGGTTCCCAACTTTTTTGCACCACAGGCCGGACCACGCCTCCCGAACAACTGTAAACACTGCCGTAAAATGCTTTCGCGGTTGCCGTAAACACATTTATGACAGCCACGGGTGCATTTACGGCAGTGTTTACAGCAGGCGTGGGCACATTTACATATGTGCAGGTGTGTTTTATGGCTGTCATAAACGCATCCACTTCCGGGGGCAGCGAGGGTAGCAATGGGCCACATGAAATGGTGCTGTGGGGCGAGTCTGGCCTGCGGGCCATAGGTTGGCCACCCCTGCTCTAAATGTTAACTGATTTAGCATGTTTTGTTTAAATGTTAAATTCAAGCACATTCAAAGCTTTATGTGGAAATTCTTCTTCTACTAGAATATTTGTATTAGTGAAAAGACAATTCCTCACACTTCCTTTATATTTAGCAAAAATGGCTACATCTGAAAGAAAATTTTAAGCACAAATCTGAAAAGAACTGCACCTGATATATCGTATATAAACAGTTTAACTTTCTTTTGCAGAAGCACAGCTCTATTATCTACAGTTTCATTCACTCACTCTTTGCAGTATTTTTCAGTTTCAAGTTCAGAAAAATCTGATTCAGAAGAACTTTCAGTTTCACTAAAAGGCGATATGAATCTGGGCACAAAAAAATCATTTGTCTTGACTACCTGAACTATTGACAAGCAGAGAAGTAAGAGATTTTGTAAAACAGAAATAAACTGAGCAGTGTTCATTTGTTAGCCTACTGAGGACAAACACACCATGAACTAATCTGGTCCAGACCAATCAGAAGCCACCTAGTCTGCACAGGTAGTTTGTCATATATTTCTGTTCCTCCAGGGCAAGTTAGCATTAAGGTTTGTTTGTACGTTTAGCCTAGCTATGGATAAACGTAGATATACTTTATATTGTGTGAAAAAGTTTTCATGGGGAATTTTTTTCTGATTTTTTCTCTCTGCCATCAATAGAGTGGATGTGTGTATCATGTGCAACCATGCTCACATACCTCTGCAAGACTGAATGAGGAAGTGGAATGAACACCAGTAAAAACATAGTTTTACACATTCCCATGGGTCTCCAATCTGCAGTGTTGATCGTTGTGCAAAACCCTTCCATTTAGCAGGAGAAAATTAAGCTCAATCACTTGCCAAATGCAAAAAGATACTTCTGTTTCTTCTGGATGTGCAGACCAGGACACTGGCAAATCTATACTCTGATGTGATTGTTTCTAGTGATAATTTCCGCTGTCAGTTCACTCTTACCAAACACAATAAAGCCCCAATACATGGGAATCCATACTGTTTTTATCATGTGGTCTGTGTTTTAATATTTAGCTATTATCATGTTTGTGTGTATTACTTTGAGGCTACCATTTGAAGAATGCATATTAAGAAGCAGCTCTTATTACACTGTGGCTTATTTCTGAGTTAATTTGTGCACAGGACAAAATAGTATATACTGTAACTATTTGGAAACTATGTTCTATAGAAAGTTTTTCCATACATTATTAAAGTGGCTATCCATTCAGTGGTGGTATAATTGGACAAATGTCACTGCTTGAACAAATCAAAATTATTTCATATGCATATTTTGCTAAATTAATACCTGAAATCCTGTTCACACATAAGCCAAACTGTAACTTTCTGTCTGTTCCTCCTTAGTAAATAAAGTTCCCCTGCAGCAATTCTCATGGCTATGTGTACACACACTGGGTTTATGCAGGTGCCCCTGAAAATCACAGAAGGGGCATGTTTACTTGGGACAAATGGAGTAAAAACTACAATCTGAAATTTATGCAACGAACAGGACAAACCAAGGTATTTAAAGGGGAATAACTTGAGAATTTAAAGATCTATAAAATACCATATATACACACACGAGTATAAGCCAACCTGAATATAAGCCGAGGTACCTAACTTTGACCTGAAAACCTAGGAAAATAGATTGACCCAAGTATAAGCCGACAGTGGGAAATGCAGAAGCTGCTAGTGAGTTTTAATAATCAAAATACTTGCAAATATGATAAAATTAATTAAATCATTGGTGCATTTCAATCCGGTGCAGTCTTGGGACCCTTGTGGTTGTTAACCCAAGTATAAGCCATGTCCCCTTTTGGGGGCTAAAAAAACTCGGCTTATACTCAAGTATATACAGTATCTACTGTTTTATTAAGGCTAGTCTCAGCCAAAATAATTCAAGCAATGGCCAATTGGTTGGGTTTATCTCCAATTATATAGTAGATTATGAGACTTCAATTATTATACACCCCAACCATTATGCTAATAGTCTGTGATAAACAGAGGTATAGTCAAACAACAGCTGGGAGCACAGACATTCTCCACCCCTCTTGTAAACATACTATAGTTTACATTACCAAATCATAATCAGCCTGTATATAAGATCCATGACACAGTGAAAATGAAAATAGCAGAATCCTTCTGCTTTTTTGTTTTATAAATTTGCAATACTATAACTTCTTATTCTTCTGCCATATCCAAATCCGAATATAGGTGATCATAATGGCGATCAGCCATGAAGACTGTCCTGAGAATATAATGCAGTGGCCTTTCATTTGCCTTCGACATCGTAGCATGACCCCCCCGTACCACTGATCCAGTTCCGCGAGTCACTTTCTGCTTCTGAGCCCTTTTGACACACAAAGTCTTCATCAGCCCCAGGCCAGTATTAATGAAGCTGCTGCCCTCCATCAAGATGGATTCAAGTGGGATTTAATCTACTTGGGGACCATCACTCTTCCCTGTGGACGTCAGCACTTCAGTCTTCAGGGTTGTCAGGTTAGTTAACTGCCGCCTGACACTTGGTGTTGAGTCACCAGCAGTATGGTCTACTCTGTTACCATAGCAGGATAGCGTGGCCAGACTGGAATATTATAACTAGTAAAGATAAAAGTGGCAAAAAAAACTGCAGAAACATTTTGCTAATTGCAACACCAGACAAAATTTGAAAACATGAGAACCAAATTTCATTCATATTTATTTCTGGATCAAGAAAAACGTTATCTGAGTAGAAAATCAAAACCTTTTTCTAATACCAACTCATATGTTGTATCACACATCTAAGCTTTCATGCCCACTTTAAGGTACATTAATACTCCAGTTAACGTGGGCACCACACAGCATTAAAACTGGATAACGTTGGGGAATTTGAGGAAAACCTTTGCACCGCACAACGTTAAGATAACATTGTGCGATGCAAAAGTTTCCCTCAAATTCCCCAATGTTGATCTCTGCCCCAAAGCCCGCAGGGCTGGAGACCAGCCCTGTGGGCTTTGGGGCAGAGATCTCTTGAGGCCCCTTGCTGGGGGGGGGGGCAAGGGGGCCTCTGTAGACCAAGCATTGGATCACCAGTTTCCTCCGGGTGAGAGTGTGCGCGCGCGCCCTCACCCCAGGGAACCTGGTGATCAGACACTCAGAGTGCTGGTTTCCTTGAGGGGAGACCGCATGCACACGCCCTCACCCCAAGGAAACCGGCACTCGAATGCTCAGAATTCCAGTTTCCTTGGGGGGAGACCGGGCACGTGCACGCATCGTCACACCAGGAAACCGGTGTTCAGATGCTCAGACCGCCAGTTTCCTTGGGAGACTGCACGCACGCCCCCTCACCCCAAGTAAACCGGTGCTCAGACTGCTGGAGAGCCAAACCCCAAAGTCGGAGACCAGTTCTGCCGATTTTGTGGCTTCGCTCTATCTGCCTGCCTCTTTGGAAAGTGCAGCGGGGATTCCACACATGAAATCCCCACTGCCCTTTCCAAAAAGTCAGGTGGATTGACCCCATTTCCTTTCCTCTTCGGAAATGGAACCAAGCTCTTTTTAATGTAGTGCAATCAATGCATCGCATGGCGTTAAAAACCGGATAACGCTAAGACTTGTGGAACCAAGTTTTAGCATTATCTGAGGTATTACTGTACTTGTATAATCATATAAGGCCATGGCTTGGGACCTCAGTACCTGATGGAGCATCTCTTCCATCTAAATACTGCCCAGGCATGAGGCATTTGGGTTCCCATCACAAGGGAGGCTTGAAAGGTGACTCCATCACTGTGGAATGCCCTTCCATCTTACATGTGCCAGGCCCTCTTCCTACAAGTACTGTATTATGGAAATGGGTGAAGGCTGAACTGTATTGGGGTGGTGGTGGTGGTGGAGGGCATTTAACAACACTTTCTAGCTCTCTTCAACTTGTTGCACTTGGTGATTTATTGATTTTTTGCTATGATTATATGTTCTATTTAGATTGTTGGTACTATTGCCTGTTTAGTTAACTAAATGATGTTATTTACATATTGATTTTGATTGTCTGTCTGGACATCCTCCTACCGTAATGAAGTAGACCAAATAGCCAGCGACTCAACACCAAGAGTTGGGCGGAAGTAAATAACCTGATTCCTTAAAGGGGGCAAAGGCTATGGGCAGATGAGCCCCTTTAGGTGGGGTGATGATCACCTCAGTGGAGAAAATGCAACTGGAAACCATCACATTGGGCTAAACGGCAAAATGAGCAGAGGAGCAACCACTTCACTATTCTGATTCCCAACGGTCATGGAAGCGAAAGAGGCCATGGCTGATGGAATGGCTGTGAAGGCACACCCTTTTAATATCTTCAAGGCTGCGGCAAACCATTGCAGTCCCGGTGTCAAATCCTGCATGTCTCGTTTCATACGTACCGCAGAAGATGGCTCCGTGATCACAGTGTGTGGGGTCACTTCATGGCAAGTTGGGATCCACTGTAAGCCATGAAAGACTGCCTGGCCCACCAATTCTACCTATCTACACTTTGTTTTTCCTGCAGTATACTAAAACAGCTAATGTTATTTAAATTTTATTTATAAGAGCAACTGCAGTTTTAAAAGAAACCAGGATTAAAGCACTAAAACCAGCATGTGAACTGAGTGGAAGAAGACAACTGTATGGGAGTTGGACTGTGTCCTGACATTATAAACTAGTGCTTCCTAACCTTTTTCATTTTCATCCACAGACATATATTTTTACACCTGGTTCACAGACCACCTGATATCTATTCATGGATCCCTAAGAGTACATGAAGCTCTTATAAAGAACCCAACAACAGGCCATTGCGTGTTAAGACAGCAATCTTACAGTTAAACGGGTCAAAACACTTCATTTTAACACAGTACCCTTAATTTCACTGAATCAGACATTGTTTTTTGTTTTCATTTTTAAAAAAAATGTTACACATTTAAAAAGAAAGGTTTATGCTTTTATTTCAGACTTCTCACATGTAACTTATTATATTACATATAAACTTCAATATAATCTAATATTTCTACATACTCAAACTTAAGTGACTGTTGATAACCCAAACAATAGCTTCAAACAATATTGAAAGCTACTTAGCCTTACATTGCGGACAGACATTTTCTCTAAAAAGGCTCACTAACAAAGCCATGCACTAAATGGAAATAACATGTTTGCTTATAATAAAATGCTGCTAAGCAGAGCGGCTCAAGTAGGTAAGACGCTGACTGGAAAGCGGAAGGTCAGCAGTTCGATTCCCGAGTACTGCAGGACAGAATGAGCTCCCGTCTTCGTCCCAGCTCCTGCCAACCTAGCAGTTTGAAAGCAAGAAATTGCAAGTAGATCAATAGGGACCACTTCGGTGGGAAGGAAACAGCGTTCCGTGCGCTCCGGTGTCTAGTCATGCCTGCCACATGACCACGGAAACGTCTGCAGAAGCAGACAGCGCTGGGCTCTTCGGCTTGGAAACAGAGATGAGCACTGCACCCTAGAGTCGGATACTAGCTTTCGAGCAAGGGAAACCTTTACCTTTACCTAAGCAGAGTCAACCAGCTCTTAGTAAGGAAAAACATACAAACTGGAATCTGCATACAGTAGTCACAATAGCCTGAATCACAGCTTGGGGAAAACTTTAAAATAAAAAAAAAACACCTGATTTCACATTTACACTGCCAAGACCACTCGCCTAATAAATAGATGTTTTCAAACCAGGCCACAAAGAGGTGTACACTACACAAAGATTGCTCTTTTTTTTTTTTGGGGGGGGGGGGGGGGGGAAATAGGTTCAGAAATTTATTTTATCTAAATATTTTAAATACTTTATTCAACTAAAAATATCCTCAAAGGCAAAAAGTTGCAAGCTTGCACCCTTTTCTTTGTAATATCTCTCAGATACACCTCTAAGAAAATATAGAAATTAATCTTTAACAAGACAAATACAAGACAAATTTAATCAGATCACGTTAAGAGATTAAATGCCCCTTTTAAAAAAATCTAAACAACCCAAACTCTCAAATACAAGCCTGATTTGATAAGAACTGTATATGTAAAGTGGCAACAGATAAAGTTCGGTTTCACTTACCAGTGATAACTTTCGTTCTTCGAGTATATAGTTTGTGAATACACACTCATGGGTTATGCGCCTGCGCAGAACGGCCGATCGGAGGCTTGAAAAGCTATTGGTCAAAAGTTTTGGCGGTAAGACCGCCCACCGAACCGCCCACCCTGAGGCGCCCGCGCGCCATTTTACCTCAGTTCCATACTTAAGCCAAACACAGGATAAACCAATTGATCTCATCCGTGCAGCTCAAGAGGGGAGGCAGGGTGGGTAGTGTGTATTCACAAACTATATACTCGAAGAACGAAAGTTATCACTGGTAAGTGAAACCGAACTTTCTCCTTCGTATAGTTTGTGAATCCACACTCATGGGAGATTAGCAAGCTCACACTTACTTGGTCGGTGGGCAGTCGGATGAGATGATCCCACGATGAAGATGATGACGGTCAGGCAGGGTGAACTGTCAAGGGCGATGGGCCCGGAGCCCCCGAGTGAGGACGACACGGCCAAGCCTGGCGTCCGCAGTGGCTCTGGTGTCCACCCTGTAATGCTGGACAAATGTAGAAGGTCTGGACCAGGTGGCAGCCTTACAGATGTCCTCAAGCGGTGTGCCCTCCAGAAAGGCCGTGGATGTTGCAACCGCTCTGGTAGAGTGCGCCCTGACATGCGGTGGAGGGGGCAGCGATGCCGACTCGTAGGCCAAGTAGATGGTAGAGGTGATCCATTTGGAGAACCGCTGCGCACAGATGGGTTCACCTTTGGATTTGCCCCCATACGCCACGAAAAGGCGTTGCGACTTCCTGAACTCCCTTGTCCTGCTGGTGTAAAACAATAAAGCTCGTTTGACATCCAGCATGTGCCAAGTCCTTTCTTGGGCGTTAGTGGGGTTCTGGAAGAATGTAGGCAAGGAGATAGTCTGTGCCATATGAAACTGGGAGACCACCTTGGGAAGAAAGGTGATGTCCGCTTGGAGTACCACACGGTCATTGAAGAATTGAAGAAAGGGTGCGTCTGCCCGCAGAGCAACCAGCTCACCAGCTCGTCGGGCAGACGTGATGGCCACAAGAAAAGCCGTCTTCCAAGTGAGGAGACGAGCATCCGCGGTAGCCATAGGCTCGAAGGGAGTCCTAGTGAGCGCGTTGAGGACGGTAGAGAGTGACCATTGGGCCGTCGGAGTCCTGACCGGGGGGAAGGCGTTGCGTAGCCCCTTGAGGAAACGTTTCACCGTTTGGTCTCGGAAAGCGCCAGAAGCGGGCGAGCCGGACGGCGAGTGAGCCACCACCGCAGCGAGGTGTACCCGGATGGAGGTGATGCTGAGGCCAGACTCCGCCAGATGGAGGAGGTAGGTCAATATGTCCTGCAGTCCCACCCGTGAGAGGGACGTCTGCTGGGATGCCAGGAAAGCACAAAAACGCCTGTATTTGGAAGCGTAGCACTTCCTTGTGGAAGGGCGCCTGGCTAGTTCGAGGATCCTGGACAGTCTGGAGTTATCCTCCACGCGGTGAGGTGGAGGCTGGGCAGGTCCGAGTGGTGAAGCTGGCCCTGCTCCATTTGGAGGAGCGTCGGTGACTCCGGTAGCGTGCGATACTGAGATGACATGCGCAACAGGAGCGGAAACCATGGTTGGCGAGGCCATGCTGGGGCCACTAGGATGGCCCTGGTCCTGTGCTGAAGCATTCTGGTGAGAACCTTCTGGATCAGAGGAAACGGAGGAAAAGCGTAGAAATAGTCCTGATCCCACCGTTTCATGAAGGCATCGCCTTCGGAGTTCACGCCGATGCCCGCCCTGGAGCAGTACCTGTGGCATTTCGTGTTGGACTCCGATGCGAAGAGGTCGATGTTCGGAGTCCCCCAGGCCTCGCAAAGCGACTGGAAAACCTCGTCGTTCAGTTCCCATTCGTGGGTCGTCGAGGTGAGGCGGCTAAGATGGTCGGCCAGGACATTCAGCTTGCCCTGAATGTGCACTCCAATCGGGAAAATGTGGCGCTCCAGGCACCACTCCCAGAGTTGCACAGCGAGGTAAAGAAGGGTGGTGGACCGTGTTCCTCCCTGCTTGTTCAGATACACCACAGCCGTGGTGTTGTCCGATGCCACTTGGACCGCCTTGCCCATGAGCAGGCTCTCGAAGGAACGGAGGGCCTTCCAAATGGCCAGTAGCTCCAAGTAGTTGATATGGTGCACCATCTCCTGCGGCGACCAAGGGTTGTTGATCGTGAGAGTCCCGCAGGCAGCCCCCCAGCCGAGGTTGCTTGCGTCGGTCAATATTTGCAACGAGGGTTGCGGGGGGTAAAAGCTCTTCCCCGTTGTAACGTTGAGTGGCGTCGTCCACCACAGCAGTTGGTCCCGCAGCTCCGGAGACAGAGTTAGCCGTTTGGACTGACTCTCCCGGAGCGCGTCGAACTCGTGCAGCAGCCACGACTGTAGTGACCGGAACTTTAACTTGGCGTGGGGGACCACAGCCGTCATTGAGGCCATAAGGCCTAGCAGTCTTTGAGCCTTCTCCGCTCGGACGCACGGTTTGGTGCGAAAATCGTTCACCCCTTGCGCGATGTCCTGCAAGCGTTTCTGGGGTGCAAAGGCTCTGGTGGCAAGCGAGTCGAGTACCGCTCCGATGTACTCGACGCGTTGAGAGGGAATCAGCTTCGATTTGGTGAAGTTGATCCTGAGGCCGAGACTCTCCATGAGGTGGACCGTGAATTGCGTGTCCCGAATGGCCGACGAACTGGTGGGAGACACGATCAGCCAGTCGTCGATGTATGGGAAGACCCTGATCCCCTGCTGGCGAAGGAAGGCAGCCACCGGAGCCATGCATTTGGTGAAGACTCGCGGTGCCGTGGCCAGACCGAACGGTAGACACCGGTACTGGTACACCGAAGTGCCGATGCGGAATCGGAGAAACCTTCGGTGCTCCTCGAGGATGGAGATATGGAAATAAGCGTCCTTGAGGCCTATGACTGTGAACCAGTCCCCCTTGTTGATGAGGGGAAGGACGGTCTGCAGGGTCACTATCCGGAACTTCCTGGTGTGGATGCACTTGTTGAGGTGGCGCAGGTCCAGAATCGGGCGAAGTCCTCCGTCCTTCTTCTGAACCACGAAGTACCTCGAGTAGAAGCCGTTGTCCCAATCGGGCGGTGTCACCCGCTCGATGGCTCCCTTGGTCAGAAGAGTTGATATTTCCTCCTCCAAATGGGGAGACGAGGTGGTGAGACGATGTCTTCCTACCCGAGGCGCTCGCACAAACTTGATGGCGTAGCCAGAGGACAAGATCTTTAAGACCCACCAGTCGTCCGTGATGCCTGACCATACCTGGAGGAAGTTCCGGAGGGGGAGGTATGGGATGTGGAGCGAGAGAGACTCGGCCGTCGCAGCTTCAAACGCGCGACTTGGACTTAGCGTCCGAACGCTTGCCGTGCCCGTAGGGCTGGTAGCGGGGCTTGTGCTGGCGCCGTTGCTTGAAGGAGCCAGACCTTGGCTGTTCCACGGGGCCACCCTGTTGTTGCGGGTTCCCCTGGTACCGCCGCGTGAAGGGCTGGAATCTCGGCCTGGCAGCTGGGGCCGGCGTGGTGAGCCCCAGGAACTTGGCGGTGGAGTTGGTCTGCCGCATTTCATTGAGGACTTTGTCCGTGTCCTGCCCGAAGAGGCCCTGCCCGTCGAAGGGAAACTCCTCGATGAGCTTCTTCATAGCATCATCGAGGGAGGTGCCCCTAAGCCAGGCGTGGCGACGGAGCAGGATGGCAGACGCCATGTCCTTTACCGCATAGTCATTGATATGCCTGGCTGTTCTCATCTGTTGCTCAGCCAGGAAATCGCCCTCGGATGCCAGCGCGTCGATCCGTTTCTGGGCGTCGGCGGGCAACTTCGCCATTTCGGTCTTCACCTGCTCCCAGAGGTGAGACTGGTACAGGCCCATAGCAGCCGAGTAGTTGGCGGCGCGGAGGAAGAGGGAACCGGTTGCGTAGAATTTACGGCCCACCGTGTCCAGCTTCTTCCCTTCCGGGGTCGATGGCACCGGGAACCCGCTGGTGGCTGTCCTGTGTTGAAAGGCCTTGACCACCAGGGAATTTGGCAGGGGGTGCGCCTGCAGGAACTCGACGTTGTCGTCCAGGACTCTATACATGCCGTCGAGCCTGGACGAAACGGAGTGTGCTGACACCGGCTTCCTCCATGTCGCCTTCGCCAACATCAACATGGACGGCAGCATGGTGATGTGTACCGGCCGCACCGCCCGTCTGTCCAGCTTGGCGGTCATTTGGTCTTCACCTTCCAGTGGTGGCTGGTCCACCTTCAGGTTCAGAGCGGTGCCGAGCCGTGTCAGCATGGCCGTAAGCGAGCGCTGATCCTCACCACGCGGTGGGTCAACCGCGCCGATGGCCTGGTCCAGCGTCCTCTCGGCGTCGACGTCTCCCTCGTCCTCCTCCGAAGAGGCGCTGGAGTCATTGGAGGACGAGGGAGGAACTCTTACATCCACGTCGGGACCGCGCCAGTACGGCCTGGGCGGGCCGGCGGAATGGGAGTCCACCGCATCGACGTCTGGACCAACCCGCGACGATGTGGGTGGGCCAGCGGAGCGGATACTCGACCCTCGGGAGGTCGGAGGGGCCACAGCAGGGCCAACATCCCTGGGGCTTGTGGTGGTCGGAACCTGAGCCGCAGAGGCCGCAGGCATGGAGGTCTTGAACTGGCTGGCAAAAGTCTGAGCCATGACCTCAAACATCCCTTTCAGGAGCTCCATCTGGGCAGGATCCGGCATCGTCGGGAGCGACGAAACAGTGGCTGGTAGAGTCGGCGACGAAACGGTGGCCGGCATGGTAATTGTCGCTTCGTCGAGCGTTGGAGTCCTGGGCCTAGGGGAGACGGAGGCCTGTCTCGCAGGCGAACGGGCCCTTCCACGAGGTGGCGACAGGAGCACCTGAAGTGGGCGAGCTGGAGCCCCAGCCCTGCGTCCTTTTTCAGGCGATCCCGAGGAGGATCGTCCTCCCCAGATGGAAGAGCCAGGCGACGGACATCTTGCGACCGAATATGGCGGCGAAGGTCCCGGAGAAACAGGGGTGCGCGGAGTAGGCGGGAGCGATCACCTCTTCTCCGACCCGTGTTTCTTCTTCTTCTCCCCGTTCTTGTCCCTCTTCTTCTTCTTCTTGATGGGAAGAGCGGAAGAAGAAGCCGAAGGCGGAGGAGGCTAAGAGACACTAGCCGAGGTAGAGGCGGCCGTGACGGGAGCCAGAGAGAGTTCCATCAGGCAAGCCGAACACTGTTTGAAGGCCGCGCCATCAAAGAAAAATTCTTCCAGCGGAAGTTTCTGGAACGCGGTTACCCCGAAGGGCTGGCCAGCCGCCACCCCCTTGAGGGGGGAAACGGTGACCGAAGCGAGTAGGCCAAAAAGACTTTCCCTCAGAAGGGCGAAAAAATTGAGGAAGCTCTCAACGATCGTCCTGCTGCTACGGCGGAAAGAAGAGAACTGAGGTAAAATGGCGTGCGGGCGCCTCAGGGTGGGCGGTACGGTGGGCGGTCTTACCGCCAAAACTTTTGACCAATAGCTTTTCAAGCCTCCGATCGGCCGTTCTGCGCAGGCGCATAACCCATGAGTGTGGATTCACAAACTATACGAAGGAGAACCAACAGTCTATCACAATCTAGCATCACAAGACAACAGCACTTACATTTGAGATTAATTGCTTAATATAAGCTATTAAAAAGAATGGATAACTCAAACAGGTGAACAAAGCTTGAAAGTGCATTTTTGTTTGTTCTCTTCTGTAGAGGACTCTGAAAGCAACAACTGAAATGGGAATTTATCCACACAGGAATAACTGGCAAACTATCGATGTTAAACAGGAATAAATCCAGTGAATGGCTGGAAAATGTGGTATCAATAAACACTCTTCTCCAGATATGACACAGGTTTTCTTGATAGGCAATGATATTTGATCAATTCCTAATAGGAGTACACAGCTGAGAATTAATTGTTTCACAGCACTTATAATGTTGTTGTTTTTATTTAAGGAGAAGAGATCATAAGGCAAAATAAATCTTTTAACACCTTAGAATGATATTCCAACTATTAATCAGAGTCAAGATAAACTAATCTCATGGACCTATATTCTGGTACTCTTCCAATTAATTCCTGTAATGGTATAAGGCTACCTCTGAAGAACTATTTGAAACCTCAATCTCATAAAATATGGCACTACCAGCAAAACTTCACCATTATTCCCCCAGCATTGTAACTTGTTAGCTTTCACTCCATGTCTAAGCTTAATATGCAGGTGGTCTTCACATAGTCTTTTACAGACTGGAAAAAAAAAACCATCTCCTCCGAGATCATAATCTAAGGCCCCATCTACCAGAAAACCTGTACTGAAGCTCATTGGATGGCGACTTTCCAGGTTTCTATGTGGCATTTTAATAATTGTCCTTGCCTATGTTGCTTTGATATGCATCTTCTGCTTTGGATACTGTTTTTATAGCTGGCTTTAAATCTGTATTCTACATGACATTTATTGGTTCCTGTTGATACTATTTGTTGTTTTAGCCTGCTAGAGGGTGGCACACAGACTGAATACATGTATACCTTCCATGTTTATTAGGAACCATTATTTTGTTCTTTGTCCAAAATGTTTGCTTGCTTCAGGTATCACTAGGTCCTGCCACTTTGGCATTCTCCTTATGATTTCCTCTAGTTCCACCAATATGAAGACAGCACCATTTACTCTAAATATGTTTGATTTTTTAAATTATTATGTGTTGGTTTTTCCCTCCCAAGAATAGTTGGTGTGCTGTGCTACTTTGTTTGGAGTTATATTTGCATATAATTGGTTTGGATCATTGTTCAGACTTTTCAATAGTTTTCAAGCTTTCTGGCTACTTCTTGTCATGTTAAGCTCTGCTGACTATCCAGTAAGTTCTTTTTCTTTCTGCGAGAGTTGAGATCAAATTTCTCTCAACATTTATTGTATAATCTCTAAAAGGATTTTCTTCAAAGTATTATGTGTGTGTTTCTAGAGTAAGACTTGGGAAATGCTGCTGTTTAGGAAAGAACTGAAAACCTGGCTGGCAGGGCAGGTGTGGGGCACCAATGGAGGGGTGACCCCCGCCTGCTGGCTTATATAATTAAGATTTATCTCTCTCTTTTAATGGATAGGGTGGGTGGGTAAATTATTTAGAATTTTTAATGGGTTTTTAAGGGCGTTTAATTAGTTTGATGTTGCTTTTAATTGTTGTTAGCCGCCAAGAGTCGTTGCTGAGTTGGGCGGCAATAATTTGAATGAATGAATGAATGAAGTTGGTTTGGCACTAGAGGCATGAGAACATTCCAAAATGGAAGTGACAAGCTGATCATAGTTCTCTTGTTAAGCTGCATCTAGCATTGTTTAATACTTACCCCAGCTGGCTCTTTTGAAATTATAATTCTTACTAGCATATTTTGCCCGGCGGTGCCGGGCTTTGTAAAATTGTGTTGGATAGTCGAGGGTTTCATTTTTTTTCCTTGAACCAATGGTGCTGGGCTGTTTTAAATGGTGTTGAAAGTTTTTGTGATTTTGTGGCTTTGAGGCGCTGCATCCGCCTGCGGCGGACTTGTGCTCCCAGTGTGTGTTTTATTTTTATTTTTTGTGCACCGGCTTCCTCAGTGCCGGGCTCTTTAAATTGTTTTTGGAAGGTTTTTGTTTTATGTTTATGCAAATTTTATTTTAATTTAATTTATTTAATGTAAATTAATTTTTTAAATTTTAAATTTAATTTTGGTTTTTAAAAATCTTTATTTGTACGCATTTTAATTTTTTTTGTGTTTTGAGTGAAAAGTGATTTCTGGGTTTTTTGGGTTTTTTTGAGATTAGTGTGAATATTTTTGAATGTTTTGATAACTTTTTGGATTAATTTGGGAATTAATCTTAATAGTTTCAATATTTTTGAATTTTTTTTCTCTTGTGGCCTCTGGGTGGGGGTGGTGAGCTTTCCTTCCTCTCTTCAATTTTTCTATTCTGTCCTCCGGGTGTCGCTTCCAGTGAGTATTCTCTTCATTTTCTCAGTTGAGTTCCGGTCATCATGGAATGAAGACATCTCTTGGTAAGCTCTCTGGTTGTTGTTGTGTGTTGTTGTTGTTTTTTGGGGGGGGTTGTGTTGGGGTTTTTTTTGGGGGGGTGTCTTTGTGATGTTTTTGTGGTAATTTTTTTGATGTTTTTGTGTTTCGTTTTGACTGTTTTTGTGTGTACTTTTTTTTGGGGGGGTGGCCTGGCCCGTGCAAAGGAAAGGGCATGGGGGGGGTGTTGTCTCTTCGGCTCGATCCCTGGCCCGTTGAAAGTAAGGGCAGCGGCGGTGGCAGGGGCTTATTTTATTTTTCGCGTGCCGGCTGCCTCAGCGTTCTGCGCGCTAATGGCACGCAGGACACTGGGGCTTGTAGTTTTGCCTGCGCGTTTGGTTACTGCAGCGGTTTTTTCCCTGTGGCTTTTTTTAATTTGCTGCGGTGCGTTTCCGAACGTTCCTTTTGCCGCGCCGCTCAGCCTGATTGGCTCTGGTGCGGCGCGGCGCAAGGAATGTTGGGAATTGAAGTTCCCTTTTTTTGTTTGCGTCCAGGGGGCTCTTGCCCCCCGGCCGAAAATTTCAACCCGACAGTTACCTACGAACCGGGTTCGGGCGAGTGAACGGAGGCCCATTACGGGCTAGTGGGGCCTGGTGCAACATCCTGTCACATTCAAATGGTTAACACACCATTTTATAGGTATAAATGTAGTGGTGTAGAGTGAGGTTTGATGGCAACACAGATCTGACATGAATGAATGAATAAAACAACGAGAATTTCAATTCTATCACCTCTAAATTAACTGTGGTAACAATTTCCAATCTTATTAAATACACATATCTGTTTCTCATTTCAGCAGCAACAAAAATATTTTGATAACATGAGACTAAAAGATTTTGTTGTTTGTGGTATTTGCTGGAGTCTAATTAGTAGTAATGATCCAGAGATGGGATATGGGTCTTTTAAAGGGGTGGGATATGGGTTTTAAAGTGTTTTTATGTGTTTTTAGAACTTGTTGTAATGCCGCCCTGAGTCGGGTTCTGCCTGAGTGGGCGGCATATATAAATATGACTATTAAATTAAATTAAATTTATCACTCAGTGAGTTAATCGGTATTAACAATCTGTGATGGGTGACAATGAGTGGAGAAAGTACTCCTCTATTGTTCTCCTATACTAGTGATGGCGAACCTTTTAGAGACTGAGTGCCCAAACTGCAACACAAACCCCACCCTGTGCTGGGGGGAAGAAGCACTCCCATTGGGCTACTGGGTAGAGGGGCGGGGTGAACTCTGTGCTGTGGGAGGGAGTAAATAAAAGCTCTCATTACACTGCTGGTAAGGTAAACTCTGCTGGGGCAACAGCACGCGTACTCACAGAGGGCTCTGAGTGCCCCCTCCAGCACATATGCCATAGGTTCGCCACCACTGTCCTATACTAGAATCTTAAGGTCAGAACTATTATAAAATCATGCATGGTGTGGACAAAGTAGATAAGGAAAAACTGTTTCCCCTATCGCATAACACTAGAACTAGGGGACACTCCATGAAACTTTTGGGTACTAGTTCTCAAACAAATAAGAGAAACTACTTTTTCACCCAGAGGATTACTGGTCTATGAAACTCCCTGCCAGAAGAAGTGGTGACAGCTGTCAGTCTTGACAGCTTTAAGAAAGGATTAGACAAGTTCATGGAGGACAAGGGTATCAATGGCTATAATTATGGATACTTAAGGACAACCTCGGGGTTGGAGAGATAGGCAGGATATCTCTCAATGCCATTTTCAGGGAATCCTAAACAGGTGAAGTCATCTGCTTGGGAATACCCTGAAGGAAATGGTGAGCCACTGTGTGAGACAGAATGCTGGACTGGATGGGCTGTGGCCTGTTCCAGCAAGGCTGTTCTTATGTTCTTATCCTTTACAGAATAGCTTGCCTTAATCAAATAATTTTTAACATTTTTTCATGTTTGAATTTTGCCTTAGGAAGGAACCCAAATAATCACTTTGAAATTTGTTTTTTGTCTTCCATGTGGAGTGGAGGTTAGATTCAATATGAGTTTATAAAGTTTCAGTCTTAACTTTTTTTGATCTCCATGTAATTTTACATCCTCTCTCACAAAATATGTCTACCTGTACACATTAACCAATATTTTCAATCATGAGTCATAGTAGGGACTGTGTTTTTCTTTTCTGGGTTGCTGCTTTGATACACTCATTTCTGTATACACAGAAACTAAGTGCACTTGCAATAAATCATTGACTGCTAAAAGTAGCTACTGAAACTTAAAATCCTGTTAGAAATAAATAGTCCAAAAAAATCTGAAATGCACATTATTATATGACTTATGAAAATATATATAACATTGATGGTAAACCTGACTCAAATTCAATTTCCCTTTCAAATCAAGATTATAATTAAACGATGAAGGCCGGCACACCGTTAAGTGATTCTTGGGTGTTCAAATCTCAAGAGGTAACATAGCAATCAGAGAATGGAGAAAACTGACTATGTTTTGCCTCAACTTGCAAATTTTTTATTATCTTTATAGCCACATGCTTTCCCCTATTTGGAATACACCTATGTTTATGACTATTTCTGTAGAGCTGTTTTGTAGCAGTATTGTAAACCAATTCAAGTTTTTAAAAATGAGCAGTAGCACAGAAATATTTTTTAGTAAGTAAAACAGTATGTAGCTTGTAAACAGAAAACAAACTACTTTAATGTGTAGAACCAGGCAGAATAGGTTTGTTTTTTGGTTTGTTTGGGGTTTGTTTGTTTTTGGGGGGGAGGGAGAAATCATCTGTTGCTGCCCAGCATTACTCTGCCACACTGTCATTTTACATGGAAAGCATATTTTGAAACCCTCACAAATAAATTGTTACCAAAAGCATTTGGGAAAAGCTTTATTACAAGAAGTAACACTCCTTAGTGAATGAGAATTAAAATAAATTATCATTAAAAAGAAAACAGAAGTATGTAGTTTTCAGTTTCATCCTCATTCAATTAAAATAAAGAAGCTAGGAAATGGTTAAATTAAATTTTCCAAATGGTACAATTACATTTCTACTTTAAAAACATTCACTTGCTAACCTCTCCAAACAGCAACTTAACTAAGGCACCATTAATTCTCCAGGCTTTAGATGTTTTACTTATCTGTAACTGTGACACAAAATTAATATTCTACTACAACAGGTTTTGAATTTTGGTTGATTCATTTCAGCATCTAAGGCCATTATCATCTCATCTACGGAATCAGTCCAGAGTTCAAATCAAAAAACCATATCTTGTTGCATATTGTATAATGGCATAACTAGAGACGTAAAATTTCCGGAAATTTTGAAGCTCAGGAAAAAACACGTTTTTTTCCCGGGGGAAACAGAAAAAAACGGAAATTTTTAAAAAAATTGAAAAGAATGATTTATAAAATATTTGAACCCCTTATCTTAAAATATTTTATTCATGTTAAAATAAAACATTCCATAATATATTTTATATTTTTCCAAAAAAAGTTTTTTTTGGGGGGAGGCTTAAGGAAAAATGGAGAAAACTCGTTTTTTTTCTGAATTTTTCCGGTTTTTTCCCAGTCCTTCACATCTCTAGGCATAACTTTTAAATGTGAATTGCCATATGAAATCTATGTAACATTAACTGCTGCATGGCAAGCCACAGGATTCACTATGGATGTCTACCGTATTTATTCGAGTATAACGCGCACTCGTGTATAACGCGCACCCCTAATTTTCCATGAAACCTCGGTATAAAATTTTGTTTCACACCACTCTCTAACATTCGTCTCTGGTACAGTGAATTCTCGGCTAGCTGCTCGGTTTCCATGCATTTCAGCATGATCAACAACTTTGAGCTTGAACGAAGCGTCATATGCACAACGTTTACGCTTGATACCCTGAGATGCCATCTAAAGGGGAACCAGTTATATCGGTGAAAAAGAGCACGCCTTAAAATATTGAGGGAGGGGGGGATAATCAGACCCACCTGTTGCAGAAAATGCAATCCGAAACGAGCACACCTTAAAATATTGAGGGAGGGGGAGATAATCAGACCCACCTGTTGCAGAAAATGCAATCCGAAACGAGCACACCTTAAAATATTGAGGGAGGGGGGGATAATCAGACCCACCTGTTGCAGAAAATGCAATCCGAAACGAGCACACCTTAAAATATTGAGGGAGGGGGGGATAATCAGACCCACCTGTTGCAGAAAATGCAATCCGAAACGAGCACTTCCAACCCCCAGGAGCCTCGCTCGAACTGCGAGCTACCTCCGGGCCACGCCTCGTCTCCCGCGCCACCCAATCAGATCCCGTCAATTTCTTCAAAGCCACCCCCCCGCCTCCCCTTCACCCGCCGCAGCAATAGACAGCCGACCCAATTCTAAAAAGGAAGTAAAAGAGGCTCGTTTATAACGCGCACCCAGTCCTCGTGTATAACGCGCACCCAAACTTTGATTTCTTTTTTTGGTATAAAATTTTGCGCGTTATACACGAATAAATACGGTAGACATTTCTTAAGTTCACTTACCATCTGTGTAACTGTGCAACAGGACATCAGCCAGTTTATTATTACTTTTATATGTTCATTGAGCCGAGCCTTCTTATTCCTTTAGTTTTTCTTTTAAAAAAATTTTTAACTTACAAACCCTGCTTATTATTTTTTAGATAACAGTCAGAGCGCATAGCATCCACGTATACCACTGGTCAGTACTACAGGCACACCTACAATATGGGCTTTAGGGTTACACTGGAAAGAAGAGTTCTCCTTCCCACTTAAATTGTTCCGTCAACAAAGGTCGAGATTTGGATATTGCCCAAGTTCTTAATTCAACAACTACTGTATGTTGTGTCGTCAACCGTAAACACAGAACATAGTTCATATTTTGCTAAATGATGCATAATGTTAAATAAAATAAAGAAATGTAATTTGCGCATTCACCCAAACCAAGCCGGGGATCAGACGCTGTGATCCACGGCTTGGTTTGGGGAAAAGCGGGCGGGCATTGTGTAACTTGCCCATGGCTACAAAACCTAGCCCTTCACCCAGGAGGCACAGTGACAAATCAAACTGCAAACCTCTGGCTCTGCAGCCAGATATCTAAACCACTGAGGCATCCAACTAAAATAAAACTCTAAACTTCAGTAACTAATTATTTAGACATAATCAGCTAAGTAAGATCAGTTTAAGGAGGCCAGGACCTCAGCCCATAGGAAAGTACAGTAAAATCTCGACATACAAACACCTCAACTTACGAAAAACTCATGATACAAAAAGAAATCTCGGAAAATGTTTGCTCCAAGATACGAATTCTTAAAGAGATTTTTTTGAGATACAAAAAAAGCATACAGTGGCCACTTCTGGTAATGCAATGTTTTTTTTATTGTGTTTCTAGATACAATTTTTTTCGAGATAGAAAAACTTCGAGGTGCAAATTAATTTCTTATCTCGAGGTACTACTGTAATAGGTAAACAACGGTTAACATGTGGCATTTCCCCAATTATTGCAGTGGATGCTGCACCTGAAGAGTGTCTAGAACAGTGGTTCCCAACCTTTTTTTTGGCCATGTCACCTAAGCATCTCTAAAATCCTGATGCCCCCTGTGACATATAATTCTTATTATTCAAAAAGTGAACTCTCATTCACCCTAAAGGGCCATTAACTTGGTCTACCTCAGGGGTTCCCAACCTACAGCCTGCAGGCCGGCCCTGGCCCATGGTGCAATTTCATGTGGCCCACCTCTGCCGCACCCGGAAGTGGAAGCGTATGCATTTACGTTATCTGTAAAATGCTGCCACATGTAAACAAACATACCCACGCCTGTCATAAATTGACGTGTTTACATCAGCTGTAAATGCACCCACTTCTGCTTCCGTGGGGCATGGTATAGCCCACTCAGCTGTCTGGGGGCGTGGTCAGGCCAGCGGCGTGAAAAGCCTGTGAATCCCTGGTCTAAGTCATTCTCGAATTGTCCCCTGTGGTCAGGTCAGAATTTCTGCCACTGCTGGGAAATTCTCCATATAAAGAAATTTTTTGTTTTTGAAAAAAACAAAACAAAGGACTGGCCTTTTGTTTATACCAGCCAAACATTCTTAATTAAATTTCCCTGGGACTGATTTGATGGTATATCCTCAAACATTAGCAGCAATATATGTAACAGGGACATTTAATTTCTGAGGGACCCAAGCAGCCATTTTTAGCCTTGGAGGGCTGATGTTCCTCTGAAGGATTCTCCACCATGGCAAGCAGCACTGGCAACAACACTTCAGGCAAGTGAGATGTAGCTCTACATCCCACTGACCCTATTTTAGGGCACAACAGCTTTCTTTTCGAAAACTGTAAGTTTATTTTAATATGCTTTTCTTGTAGAAAAGAAGTAGGAAAGTTTACATTAAAATGGCAAAATTTTTATTTGTTCTTATTAGAAGCACTTTAGTACAATTAATAAATATATCACACATATCAAGGAGTAAGCAAAATAAAACAAAAACATCAAAAACTGTAAAGATTAACCTTTTCTATTTTAATGTTAGCTTTTCAAGTGGTAAAGACACTGAACTTGATGAGTGGAAGGTCAGAATTCGAATCCCAAGTAATGCACGACAGAGTGAGCTCCAGTCTGTCCCATCTCCTGCCAACCTAGCAGTTCGAAAGCAAGAAATTGCAAGTAGAAAAATAGTTACCACTTTGGTGGGAAGGTTAACAGTGTTCTGTGCACTCAGGTGTTGAGGCATGCCTGCCACATGTCCATGGAAATGTTTGCAAACACGTTTCCAAACATACCAGAGAAGAGCACTGAACCTTAAGAGTCAGATACGACTGGCTTTCAAGCAAGGGCGACCTTTACCTTTGTAGATCAAGTCCACTTCATCAAGTCCATATATCACATAATTGTGCCCAGTAATGAGCACCATTAAGTACATCTTTTTGTTGTTGTTCAATCGCATGGTCGATTCCGTCCCTTTGTGGCCCTATGGACCATTGCCCGCCAGGCACTCTGTCCTCCACCATCTTCCTCAGCCTGTCCAGCTCTGTGCCCATTGCATCTACAATACCCTCTAGCCATCTCATTTTGGCTGCCCCCTTCTTCTTTTGCCCTCAACCTTTCCCAGCGAAGGCTTTCTCAAGTGAATCCTCTCTTCTCATTTGATGTCCAAAGTACTTTAGCTTCATCTTTACTATTTGACCTTCTATTGAGCAGGTCAGGGTTGATTTCTTTTAGGATCAACTTATTTGTTCTCCTTGCTTTCTAGGGTACTCTCAAAACTCTCCTCCAACACCACATTTCAAAGGCATCTATTCTTCTGTGCTCAACTTTTCCTAATGATTTAGCTCTCACAACCATACATTACCATCAGAAAAACCATTGCTTTGACTATGCGAATTTTTGTTTGCAAGGTGATGTCTCTATTTTTAACTATGTTCCCCAGGTTTCTCATAGCTTGTCTCCCAAGCATCAGTCACCTTTTTATTGCATGGCTGCAATCTCCATCTGCAGTGATCTTTGATCCTAAGAATGTAAAGTCTGTCACTGCTTCTACTTCTTCCCCATCTATTTTCCAGGAACTGATAGGGCCTGTTGCCATTACAGTGGTACCTCGGATAAAGTCTGATTCAGATAAAGTCGCGGTTTTCATGCACGTGATGCATCACATAAAGTCCAAAACCCCTAAAAAATGGACATCATCCGAGGTATTTGGTATAGGAATCTCGGATAAAGTCCATTTTTGGACGTTATCTGATGCATCGCCCATTTGATTCGGATAAAGCCCAAAATCGGATAAAGTCCAAACTTGTAAAACGGAGTATGGACTTTATCCGAGGTTCTACTGTATCTTGGTTTTCTTGATGTTGAGTCTCAAGCCACCTTTTGCACTCTCTTCTTTCAACCTAAGCAGCAGCTTCTTTAAGTCTTCCTCACTTTCTGCCATTAGGGTAGTATAGTATCATCTGCGTATCTCAAGTTTTTGACGTTTCTCCCAGCAATTTTGATCCCAACTTGTGATTTGTCCAACCCTGCATTACGCATTATGTGCTCTGTGTAGAAGTTAAATAAGCAGGGTGACAAAATGCAGCCCATTGCATAAGTCATTGATGGCGAACCTTGGCACTCCAGCTGTTTTTGGACTTCAATTACCAGAAACCCAAGTCAGCACTCCTAATCAGGGCTTCTGGTAATTGAAGTCCAAGAACACCTGAAGAGCCAAGGTTCGCCACCACCGGTATATGTTATGGGACACAGGGTATACTAACATAGGCATGAATTTGCCTGTTCTTTTCCATACAAGTGAAGTACAGTATTATCAATGCAAACCCCCTGGGGTTTTTTTTGTTCACTTTAAGTAGTTGTTTTATTCCACATTTAATACCTTCATATACAAGCCCTCCCCAATATGGTGTCTTATAGATGTACTTCCAAGTAACATCTCAAGCCAACACTTGCTCTAGATCAGTGGTTCCCAACCTTGGATGCTGCTGGATTACAGCTCCCACAAATTTTGGCTCGCAGTTAATGATGAAAGATTTTGGGAGTTTTAATCCAAGAACATTTGGGAACCGAAGATTGGGTACCACTGCTCTAGAAAATAGACATCCCAGTCATACACATCTGGCAGACACCAGGCTAGATTGCACTGCAGCATGATTCAGCCATGACATAACTGCAAAACAAGAATGAAGCTTACACCCTTGGTTCAGGATCCAGAGGTTCCTAAGGGGTTTGCACTACTGGCTCTCGGATTCTTCTTTCAACAGTTGACCCTTATACAGTACTAGCTATTTTCCCCGGCCTTGCTGGGCAGGTATTTTTTGTTGTTGTTGGTGGTGGGGTGGTTTTGGGCCCTGCGGAGAGGGGCGATAGGGAAGGGGGGGATGTGAAAGCGATCCATCCCCCTTCCCTGTCTTCACTGGGGGGGGATCAAGGAAGGGGGGATGTGGAAGTGATCCATCCCCCTTCCCCGTATTTGCCTGGGGGGGGGAGGAGAGGGAAGGGGGAGAATGTGGATGCGATCCTCCCCCTTCCCTGTCTTCGTCCGGGGTGGGAGGCAGGGAAGGGGGGGATGTGGCTGAGGGTGAGAGGGGTGACAGGGTGTCAGAGAAGTGCAGCCTGTCTGCCAGCTCCCCTTCTCCCCTTGCGGTGTCGAGAGCAGCTCTTGAAACAGCGATGGGCGAAAAGGAAGCTGACAGACCGCACTTCGTCCGGGGACCTGCTTTGTCTGTCTATCTCTATCTCTAGTACACAAACACACAGCCATGATCCCATTTTTAACCAGCTGCTTATGCTTCAAGGGATATGGACAGTCGTTGAAGAGAAACATCTTTTTGGATTCAAAAATTATTCATAAAAGTTTTTATGCAGTGTGAACATATTCTAGAGCCTGAACACTGCTCCTTATCTATTACTTTTCATCAGTCTGGCAGGGGCTGCGGTGGCTCTGTTTAAGAAGCTCAACTGGTTAGCTGAAAGGCCGGCAAGTCAGCAGTTCGAGACCCGGGTACTGCATGACAGATTGAGTGCCCGTCTGTCCCAGCTCCTGCCAACCTAGCATTTCAAAAGCAAGAAATTGCAAGTAGATAAATAGGGACCACTTTGGTGGGAAAAAATCTTGGGGACATGAAAGGCACCTCATTCGGGGGTTCCCCTTGATAGAGTTTCTCCAGCAAAAATCCTTTCAACCCACAATAATTTCTGACACAAAATTATTATTAACACCCTGGCTATACCACAAAGAATGATAAATAATAAAGGTTATGACAGTTCAGTTCCTTGACAGTTGGACTTAGAGGCCCTTCATAGGTGGAGCTCCAGTTGCTAACAGAAAATAGCTGAAGCAAGAGAAATGTTCACCATTAAACAGCAGCAACAGAAAAAAAAAAAGCTTCAGTCTTGTTTCTGAAAAGGTTAGTTTGTCCTGAACTATTTTCTCCCTTTGCAAATACTCAGAAAAGATGTTCCACATCTGATTTTATCATCAGTGGTTATACTCCCACCAATATTTCTCTTTGGTCACTGCCCCTTGCTAACAATGTAATTCTCCATCACAAAAAATTTACCGCATTCAATCCAAGTCTTTTCAGAAACACTGAAAACCTGCTTGAGTTGGCCTCTAGAGCTCAGGATTAAGTTGAGAAAATACTGGAATTTAAGTTTAAATTTGATTTCATTGTTATATGATGGGTTTGCTTTTGTCTTTTATTGTTTCAGTTCTATAAGGTAGTTTATAAGTGTAATTGCTTTATCACGAAGCACACCCCACATTTAAATCACTATTATCATACAAGGTCATGGCAGACAAATTAAAAAATCAACTCAAATAAAATTCTTTCAACTGCAAGAATTAACTTTGATCAGACTACATGAATTAACTTTTTTAGGAGTGTGATATTAATTTATGATTGAGTTAAATCAACCTGCCAGTAGTGATTTTTGGAATATGAAGACTCCACTGTGTCCCCACAGCCCCCAAGGGCTTCCTCGTGGAAAAGAGATCCCAAAGGGGTCTTTGGACGTTCAGGCGGAGAACTGAAATCTTTTGCTCATTAGGAACAGCTATAGCTGATGATGTCATTAGCCTCATTACATTTTAGTAGTAACCCATTTTGAATTATAATTTAATAATTCACCTTAAAATAGTCTACACCAACCTCGGATGAGTTTGAGATAATCTGAAATTCATCAGTGTCACTCAGCAACAACAGTATCCATGGTAACAGCTACCACACCTTTAATTCATTAAAGTACATGTTGGATAAACATACACAAAAATAAATAAAACTTGATAGTAAGAATGTCATAATTAGAGACTGCTTACTACAGGCCTACAATGATAAATAAAATAATTTCCTTGCATGCATCTACAGATGAATTTTTCAGTAAAAGCTAAATACCAATTATTCAAACAGCCTGAATTTATAAACAAAAACTCTGCAGCCATGTAAAAAAGACATTTTCAAGTACAGAATCTCCCATAACTTCTTTGGTAAGAAAAAAATACACTCCATTCCTAATTTGTACTCTGCTTAGCCATTATGGAGAAAGTTGAGAGAAACTGCAGTATTCCTACAACAATTTTTAAGCATCTAAAACACACTGCCAGATTTTGAAAGGTGATACTTTTTTATACTACAAAGTTCTAACTATTGCCAAGAGTATAAATTTGATTAATCTGTAGAGTTGATCTTGCTTGTGGAATAGAGTTACTATTCCACTAAAAATGCAAGTAGATAAAAAGCTTTCAAAAGCTTTCAGTTATAGTTACTAAAACATAATCTGATTGCTATAATATGCAGATAAATAAATAAAATAAAATTTTGAGAAATAAATTTTTTGGATAAATGGTGCTTGAAAAATACATCATGCCCCCACAGGGTTTCTTCTTCTCTGTTCTGCAGACTAAAAGTGTCCTTTCTTGACTCACATACATTTCTAACTCATGGCAAGTTCTGGAATTTTCCACTGACAGCTAACATGCCATCTAGCGGACATGCAGCGTAATGTCTTAACCATAATGTCTTTATGAAGCTCTCATATATTTTCACATGATGGAATTTTCATTGTTGTAGGAAACATAGCTTTTCTACTTTCAGAAATTAGAAAATATTTTAATTAGTCAAGGGTGAGACATGCAACATAGCAAATCTCTTAAACTTTGGATCACTTCACACGTTCTTTGTCAATATGAGCAGCCTTGACCTCCAACTATGCACTTGCTAAGTATGAACCAGTGCTGTGAGGACTGTGAGCCATTTACTTGTGATAGTGCAAATCATATAGTCATACTAAAAATTCATACCACAGATGGCCAAGACTATTTACACACATAAAAAGTAGTACAGTATTTGAAATAGACCTATCAATTGTAATATATTTGGGGGAGAGAAAATAGTATGCACAAACACTTTGCTGTTTGCCAACAAGTAAACTTAAACTGGAAATTCTGCATTCACAACAATACAAATACTTTCTACTGGTTTTATATATCTTTTATAGGGAGGGCTGCACTGTTTAGGAATATGCCTATGAAACTAATGAAGTCAAGAATTTGTCTATTGCAGTGAGCACAATTTTAATTTGGCTATATGATCTGATGAAGCTTCTACTAATACCTTGGCTGCTTATTCCAATTTCAGACAGGAGTTTTCTGGATGGTGTTAACCAAGCCCTTTCAGCTTGAGTCTGCCACTAACTCTCTATAATAACACTGGGCAGTAGTTAAAGCAGGGGTTCTCACCGATGGCCTGCGATGCCATTCCATCAGGCCCATTGCCTTCTCCCCTGCACCCTAAAGTGGAAGCGTTTATGCATGCACAGGCACATCCCCACGCATTTGCAAATGCGCCTGTCATAAATGCGGAACTGAGCACATTTGCAACAGCAGTAAATGTGCCCACTTATGGGGGCGTGGTCCAGCCTGCTCAGCTGACCAGGGGCATGGTCATGCCCACTGCACAAATGCAAAAGGTTGGCCACCCCTGAGCTAAAGGGTTGTATCTGACCCTAGGTTTCAGTGCTCATCTGTTTATAGCCAAAGAGCCAGCGCTGTCTGAAGCTGCAGATGTTTCCGTGCACATGTGGCAGGCATGCCTAGACACTGGAGTGCACAGAATGCTGTTTACCTTCCCACCAAAGTGATACCTATTTATCTACTTGCAATTTCTTGCTTTCAAGCTGCTAGGTTGGTAGGAGCTGGGACAGAGACAGAAGCTCACTCTGTCATGCAGCACTTGGGACTCAAACTGCTGGCCTGCAGACCTTCCAGTCATCAAGTTCAGCATCTTAACCTCTAAGTCACTGCAGTCCCTTCTTTGGACAGAAGATATACTAAATAAATACTTGTTTCAAACAGTGGCTTTTAATTTATTTAGAGTGGAATACATGAAATACTCAGCGCACAATTCCAAAGATAGCACTATGATGTTCCATTGATCTCAATGAAATAGTTAAGCATGCATGTATGTCTGAAGTTCTAGATACACCTAAAATCAGTGGAAATTCTTTCTTTATAGGAATGTACAAGACTGCACTATAAGCCTCTCTCACTTTACATTTAAACACTGTCTGAATTTCCCATTCAATCATTTTGAAATGCTTATCTTATCACAGTTCTTGGCTATTCTGCAATATATTTATGATTCAACCTGTATCATTTCATAACTGGTTACCTAAACCATTTATCCAAAAGCAATAAATTAAGTCATTTACTCTCAATGAGATTACCATTTTAATTGTGTACACAACTGCAGGCATTTTGATATACAACCACAAGATTTTAAAAATAAAATTACCTGCTAAAAATGCATCTTGCTCACATAATACACTGTATGCTGAGGTACTGAAACAGCAGTTCCAAAATCTGGGACCCCAGGTGTTCTGGAACAACAATTTCTACCAGTTCTAGCTAGCACATCGATGGCCAGAGATTCACAAAGGTGTAGTTCACTGTACTTTCAATCTTGGTCTATCCTGAAATTGCACTTCCTTTCACTGATTTCAACCTGACAAAATCTTTCCAACAATATATCTGTTACTATCAGTTTAGAAAGCAATTTTATGTTCCTGAGAATTTAAATGTATACACAGTTCTTCAACCTCCCCAAAACAACATCTAGCATATAAATTTTATTCTATTAAAGAAGTCTTTCTGAAAGCTATCTAGTTGAATTCAATATTACTAGCAAAAATTAATGCCAAAATTTACAGAACTTTAATGCTCTTGTGCTATCATTTAAGTCAACAGAACAGAGAATATATGAAGGTGAGGCATAGCATGGATTACTCTTAACACAAAAAGAACTATAACAGAAATGTCAAGGAGAAAAATTAATAATTGTTACATAGTATGTAATAATCTACATAATTATTTTGATACATTGCTACAAATATAGCATCAAGAAGGGAATTGGAGAATTATGGCTTTTCAGATCTTTTGGGATGAAATTTCCCATCAGACCCAACCTAGCTAGCTAGTGGTGAGGGGCAACATATACACGATTCAGTAACACCTGGATGGTCATAGGCTATTCAGTCCTGATTTAGAAACTCAATATTACCCAATGAAAATGTAGCAAATTTTAGAGGAAAGAAGCAAATAAAGGATAGTGGGTTCTAAACTATAACATGAAAAAGTCACAAGTGAGAGCATTGATGTGCATTCTTCTACTTCAGGTAATCAGATGTTAGCTAGCTTCAAAGGTGGCATTCTCCATCCAATAAGCTTCATTTTGGTTGAGTAGAAATAACATAAAGTCAGATTCCACACATATCCATTCCTGGCTGTAGGTAATTCCCCACTTATCATACCCATGGCATCCATACAGGAATACATTATTTAAAAACTCTTATTGACCAGAATTTTGAATCTGCTGGTTTGATGCTGGTTTTCAAGAAGGGTTTAAATCAGTTTCAACATCTTGGGAAACCTGTAGTTTCAAAATCCATTATATCTCCCCTGAAGTCATAGTACGACACAAAGAAAACACTTGAGGTTATTATTCCCAATATTTGGAATCTTATGTCCAACAGGAATGCATAAATCCCACCTACTAAGATGGGGAGTATTATATTCTTCTCTTGCATAACTTTTTGCCACTGTCTACAAAAATGTATCCAAGGTACCTTGTTGACAGGACATCAGGCTAGATGGTTCAATTAGACAAAAGCGTCCACAGGTGCTTTAGTATCACTACAGACAACAGCAAAGAAACATTAGTTCTGCAATTAAAAAGAGTAAGTGTGGGCAGGCTAAACTGAAGACATGTAACAGGACCATTAAAAAGTTTTAGAAGAGATGAAAGGCAGAAACCATTGCTAAAGATATTCCTTCGCAAATAGCTTATTAATCTGTGTTATTTGACCTTCTCTGCTAAATAGAGTACAAATCTTCAAGCACAGTAATATGGATAAATAAATAAACCCCAGTAAATTTCAGAAGATTAATAAGTATCTGAGTTTAGTGTCAACTTTACCTGCTTTAATAATCTTTTAATTTCAATGAAATTTTATTGATACTATATTTTGTAATACTAATTTTAATAAAGGATATTTATAGATTTTGAACTCAACTGCGAGTCGAACAAGCACCAAATGAATTATGAAAAAAATACTGGAAATGGCTCACAAAAAAAACAACTAAAATCCATTTATAAATAGGAAATGTTTTAAAATATGAAATCAAAATTTAAAAGATCAATTTGTGATATTGAAACATTTTTTTGATTATGAAGATGCCACCTTTTTTTCAGAACATGTGATACTATTTTTATGTATACCATCTCTGAAAACCTTACCTTACACTGGTCCTGAACATCTTATAGCATCTTTTTACTTCATGAGAATCCCAAATGCCTTCAAGGGAACTACCTAGATAAAGAAATATTTAACCAGTTGTAGTCAACCTTTTCTGGCAAGTGTGGCACAAGATCACAAAATAAGATAGTGCATACTGTAGTGCATGCTGCAGTGTTTAAGCAAACACAAGTTTGGGGATATTTTTTTATCTTGTCCACTGAAACAGCCAAAAGCCAACATTATAGAAGTTTACAAAGCAGCAGCTGTGTAGTGCAGAGATGTATACTGCCAACAGATTCTATTCAGATCTGCCAGAAACCATACTTATATCACCTTAGCTAAAGGGCTCTGAATTCATTTACATTGCTCATCTGATATATTCACTACAATTTGTATTTCTGGCCCTCCAAGGTAACTGAAGCACAATCGTTGTTTCGTTAGTGGCAAGTCTTTCTGACTCTCCCAGATAACAATGCTAGGAAACTGCGTAAGTGACTGAAGCCTGAGAGAGTATCTTCATAATCTAATGCTGATTTTCTCATCTTTGGTATTAGCAGTGACTTATAGTTTATCCCCATGCAAATATGAGAACACAACATTGGCTTGTATGAAGCATGTGTCTCCTCTATGCTGGCCAGTATTGTTGACTGGAACTGCTAGCAGCTCTTTCACTTTTCAGAAAGAGATCTATCCAAAGACTTGCTATGGGAGAATCTTCTCTTGGAGATCCATTGAACTTAATCTGTTATCTACTGCTTGCAAAGCACATACCCTGCCCTGAGATTTGCACCATCCCCATGACAGAACAAAAAGGTAACCAAAACTTGCCCCCATTGACATAAGCATATTACAAGCTTTGTTTTTGGCCTACATGTCAACTCTCTTATATTTCATTCTAGACACACATTTTGCCATTGTAGTTTTACTGTTAAAATTATGGTAATTGTGTAACTGTTATGTTAAATATCCATGAACTATTTATTTTCAATTTATCAGTCAGATACTTGAGGTATGCTTACTTATAACTAAACATCAATCCACAATTTTAGTACTGTGTGTTTAATTACACATAAAGCGAAGCCTTTCCCACTCCCATTACAGTTAAGAACCAACTAAATGTTCCCCTCTAAAAATGGGACTTTTGTATTTTCAGGACTTCTAATCCCAGAATTTGCCCAGAACTCTCCAGGCTAAATGCTGGGAGTGAAAGCCCTAAAACTAACTGTGGTTAGATTTGCTGTTCCCATTTCTGCTTTGAACCACAAGAAAACCACTTGACAACTTTGTGAAAGTCCTGAGACTCTCTGAAACTCACAAAAGTGCATGGAACAGGTAGTCCATTGAAAGCTGCTTCTAAAGAGTCTAATGCAGGCGTTCTCAACCTTTTACAGCCGGGGGCCAGGTCACGCTACCTCAGACAGCTTCTGGGACTGGACAGCCATTTTGCCCTTCCTACACCACATGGCATGTCATGGTGTGGTGGAGGCGGTAGGGGCCCCACATGAAATGGTGTTGTGGGCCGCACCCGGCCTATGGGTCACAGGTTGAGAATCCCTGATCTAATGGGAATCAGGGCTCACACAAAACCCCACGTACTTTTGCAAGATACAGAGTGCCTTGGGACTCCCACAGCCCATCAACGTGGTTTTCTTGAAATCTGAAGTGGAAGCAGCACAGAAAGAGCTTCTGTTTCACACTTTCACTCCCAAAATTCAGCCCACAGGGTGGCAATTCTGGGACAAGCCCTGAAAATACTGTTTCAATCCTATTCTCCACCTCATTCCAGGTAGCTGATGCTGCTAGCAGGCAGGACAGCATTTGCTTTCAGTTTATAAAAGTGTTTATTTGTGGCTACGTCTTCAAATACCTTTGTCTAGTACACACATTTGATAGATTCTTTCTTTAACCTATAGCTGTAAACCTCAGAAAAAGTTACAGCTAAGAAATTGTCTGGCTTTGAAACAGAATACAGCCAAACTGTTTTTACTTTAATTTCATTAGAATTTTTTAATAGAAACATAGTAGAACCATGTCATATAGAAACAGACACTGGGCTCATCAAACAGTAACACTGAAGAGTCTGGGAAAATGGGATCTAGGCTTATCAATCCCACAATGGCTTTCATGATATCAGAATTATTCTTGAATAGTTACTTGAAGCAGCAAAGTAGAACGATACATTCTCCAGCGTATTCCAATAAGCAAAGATGGAAATTTTAGTTGCTATTTTTATTATCACTGATCCTGCGTAAATATTAAAAGTTTAGAAAATGAATGAGAATGTTTCTAAACATTAAAATGCATGTTGTTACAAATAGTAAATCAGAAGCCTCAATCCCTCTGAATCAAACAAGCTCAGATTGATGTCTGAACACATTTCCATAAAGTGCAAAGGTATGTTAACTATGATAAAATGCACATCCTTCCTGACAGATGTTTACCTCCTGTATACTGAGAGCAGTGTCATTCTTTAAACAACACTACAAATGAGACAACTTTAACAAACCATACTTGGGAAGTTATGCTTCTTTCATTTCTCCAAGATGCTGATTGGTTGCAGTCCCATTGCCTTCCCATCAAAATGCTTATATCTTTTCTGATCTTGATTTTAAAGCAACTTCTAGTTAACATGCATACCTGCTCTTCTCACTTTATTCTAAACCATAATCTTTGGTGAAGAATCACCAAGTGTTGAAGTGATAGTTGAGATCCCAGGACAAGAAAACAAAACTTCTGAGATACAGCAATTAAATACTTGTACACAAATGTAGGTCATTCTACAATGCACATGAAGCATTTTCCTTTATATATATATAGATATACAGTGGACCCTCGATTAACGACGCATTCGAATAGCATCATTTTCGATTAACGACACTACGACGCTCCCAATGTGTTTGTTCGGATAACGTCATTATTCGAATAACAATGGTACTTTTTCCCGTCGTTATTCAAATAACGACGTCGCTATTTGATTAACGACGGTATTTTTACCGTCGTTATTCAAATAACGTTTTTGTGGTTATTCCAATGTTATTTGAACAGCGACGCTACTTGGGGAACCAAGTAACGTCGTTATTCGAGGGTCCACTGTACTCTTTATTAAACACTAACATGTTCAGAATAGAATAGCAGATGCAACAGGGATTGAACATGTAAAAGATGTTTTGTTTTCCTTTGCACTCATCTCTACAATGTAGCTTAATTACAATGAATATCAGTGAGTACCATGTCTAGAAGAAACCAGTTATCTAAGCAGCATGTTCACCTTCAACAAAAATCAGTGCCTGTAGAAAAGCACTAAACTGTTAGAACTTCTTAGGAATTTCTATTGTCAGTGCAATCAAGACTAATGCAACTACACAGGATCGATGCATTGTGGTTCGCAGTTGAATTTAACTGCAGTCTTTGACTCACTTTGAAGTTTTGTTCTCAGCCCTGGTAAAAGAGAGAAGCATCCTTTGGGCCTTTGTAGTTAGTTCTCCTACTTTCTTGAATCACTATCTTAATTTCAGGACCCAGTATACCATCAACTTCAGAACTCACCAAACAGCTCCACTCACCCTAAATAAAGACCAATCTCACTGTTAGCAAAGACTCCAGGCAGTTAACATTCGCCAGAGATGGCACAGATATTTAGGTTACCACGTCAGGGTGAAATGGCTGGCCAGGAAGTTTCCAAGAACAAGGATGAAGTGGTCTGATTCCTTACAGTGACACTCTGCTCTGGCAAACTCTTTTTTTTTTTTGCCTGCACTGCTGCTGCTGCTGCTACTGGTGCTGTCAGCTCTTAAAAGAGCAACTGAGCTTTCCAGTGAGGCCCATTTTTCCCAGGCCTATAGAAGGCGCTGTGTAGCAACTCCATTCTGTGCATCTGGGGCCCTTCCCCCCCTTCTCTGCAGCAGCCTTACCCAGAGTAGGGAATGCGCCCCCTACTGACTTCTACACCCATTTCTCCATTCCATCGACGACTGCGGTGCATTTTGGGTGGGGGCTGTTTCCTTCCCCCCCCCCACCTTCAACAGCATACAACCAACCAAGCAGTGGTAGTTATCTCACATTATGCTCGAACCCATTCCGTCTGTCTGAGTAAAAGTGAACTGGGCTTACATATATATATATGTAAATATATATATACATCCATATATATCCACTGATGTAGAAAAGCAGGTTAGAAGGAAAATCACCCAATATTTTTGGGCACAGAAGCAGAAAGCTGCCTTCCTTTTCTCCCTTCTTTGTCTCAGAAATAGGTTAAAACAAGTACAGCCTAGGATGGAAGAGTTGCAGAGGTGGATGGTTGCCTGTTAGGCTGTTACTCTTTCAGAGCTGCCAACTCTGGTTCAGCCACGAATCCCGCCTTTTCCATTACACCCGATACCTCTCCTTTGAGGGGGGGAAAGGGGGGTCACAGGAGAAGCGGCTAATCACCCTCGATGAGTACCGCATCCTGTTCCATATTTTCGGTGCCAACTCTGCAGAAATAAAGGGGCCTCTCTCGCTTTCTCTCCCCCACATCTCCCCGCCGCACAGGAAAACGCACATGCTGAAGGGAAAGATCTACGCAAGCTTAGCTGCCTTCGTTCGCCATCCTCTTTTTTTCCTTCTCCCCCCCCCCTTCCTCGCCCGCCCTTCTGCCCGCCACTTCCAACGCTTCCCCTCCTTCCTCCATGCATGCAAGACCGTGTGCAATCACAGCCACACTCGGGGGCGCCAAGATCCATGTGCCACCTCCCTGCAAGGAACCGGGGGCGCCGGGGGGGGGCACCCCCGGAAAGGCAACGGAGAGACCGCAGAGGAGAGAGAGAGCGGGAGCCAAAGGCGATAATCAAGGGATCTGCTATGGGAGACGAGCAAGCCGGCCTTGAAAAATGATGATGATTTTTTGGGGGTAGGAAAGAAGAGATCTGGGAGATCAATTTTTTAAAAAAAACCCCATAGATGGCTTTCAAGGAAGCTGCTGTCCGGCCTTGAAGGATGACGATTGGAGGCGGAGGAAGAAGACGAGAGCTGGGAGATGATGATAATGATAATAATAATAATAATAATAAAAGAAATACAGACGGCTTCCTAGCTGCATGTGTGAAAGGAAGAAGAAGAAGAGAAAGAAGAAGGCAACGAAAGGAGGGAAGGAAAGAGAGAGAGAGAGGGAGGGAGTGCGCTGGGCTCCCGCGCGCGCTCTCAGGCACCTACCTGGCTGCTGGGGGGCTCTCGCGCTCCCTCCTCCTCCTCCTCTTCCTCCCCCCGGCGGCGGTGACGGCGCTGCTGCTGCTACTACCGCTCCTCCTCCTCTGGGTTGAGTAGCGGTTCCCGGCTTGCCGTTTGGGCCTCTTGCCCGGCGGTGTGCGTGTGTGTGGGGAGAGACAAAGGGGGCTGGTTGGCAGGGGGGGGGTGCAGCCGTGAGGGAGGGGGGGCAGGGCGGGGGCTCGGCCCGCGCAGGGACACACACACCGGGCGCTGCGTCGGTGGTCGGCCTCCTTCGCGGGGCTGTTACCGGAGTGAAGGGGATGCCGCGGGGAAGGGGAGGGCGGGCGGCGGGCCGGGCGAGTGGTGGAGGTGGGGGGGCTCCCTCGGCGCCCTGCAGACAATACAGCCGGGTCCCTCCTGCCCAGAACCTGCCCTGGCCAAGATGGCGGCCGAGAAAGAGCGGAAGTGACGCGGGACGCTCATTAGCATATGGGACTCATTGTCCGGCCGGAGAGGAAGGGGATGCGGGGGGGGGGGGGGCTGTGAGGTAGGACGGAGGGGAAAAGGCGGCCAGACCTCAACTAGTAGCACTTCTTTTCCCGTCGCCCTTCACTCCCCCTTCTCTGGCCCTGAAGAGGACGCGCGGGCCCTTTAAAAGGTTGTGGTGGAGGAGAGCGGGTTATATAACCCCGTCTGAGTGTGTGTGGGGGGATTCTCGCGAGAAAGGAAAGCGGCGGCGGGATCTGCCCCGGCTCCGCTAGGAGGCGCCGCGCCCTGCGGCTGGGCCGGAGAGAGAGGAACGCGGAGCCGCCCGCTTATCCCTCCGCCCGCCCCTTGCCGGGACTACATTCTTCCCTGAGGGGAGGGGGAAGGGGGTCACCACCACCACGCCAGGCGGCGGGAGGAGGAGCGCCTCAAGTGAGCGGGCCCTCCTGCCACCCACGTGACCTGGTGTGGTGAGCGCGCCACGTGACTCTGGGCTTCACCTCAGCCAGCCAGCATTATGACACCTGGTGCACTTGAACTGGCGATCCTATGGCCTTGCACTAGTCACTAGTGCACGTGGCTGAGTGTGAGCTTGCAGGACATGACAGGCCCAGCATCCTGAACCAGAGTCTGGAGGCTGCTCCTCGTTTCCTCAGAGGAAGTTCTTTGCATTGTGCATCACCATTGTTGTGTCAGTCACACACTTCGGCCTGGCCTAACTGCCTGTGTTAACCTACCTCTCATAAGAACAGCCTTGCTGGAACAGGCCACAGGAGCCCATCCAGTCCAGCACTCTGTCTCACACAGTGGCTCACCATTTCCTTCAGGGTTTTATTCCCAAGCAGATGCCTTCACCTGCTTAGGATTCCCTGGAAATGGCATTGAGAGATATCCTGCCTATCTCTCCAACCCCGAGGTTGTCCTTAAGTATCCATAATTATAGCCATTGATACCCGTGTCCTCCATGAACTTGTCTAATCCTTTCTTAAAGCTGTCAAGACTGACAGCTGTCACCACTTCTTCTGGCAGGGAGTTCCATAGACCAGTAATCCTCTGGGTGAAAAAGTACTTTCTCTTATTTGTTTGAGAACTAGTACCCAAAAGTTTCATGGAGTGCCCCCTAGTTCTAGTGTTATGCGATAGGGAAAACAGTTTTTCCTTATCTACTTTGTCCATAGTGTGCATGATTTTATAAACTTCAACTCTCATGGGCATCGACACTTAAAATCCAGTACGTCCTTCCAAATGTTGCTGTTTTAGGCTGCATTAAAAGAAGTCTAGTCTTCAAAACCCATGAGGTACTAGTCCTCCATTCAGCACTTGTTAGACCACATCTAGAGTACCATGTCCACTTCTGGGCACCGCACTTTTAAGAAAGTTGCTAACAGATTAGAGCAGGTAAGGGCAACAAGGATGTTCAGAGGACTGGAAACCAAGCCATATGAGAAAAGACTAAAGCAGGGGTGCCTGTATGAGTGCGTTTTACTTCTGCTTCTGGGAGCAACGAGGGCTTTGCGGGCAAGATGAATTGGTGTCAGGGGCTGGATCTTGCCCATGGGTCGTAGTTTAGGCACCCCTGGACTAAAGGAACTAGGCATGTTTAGCCTTGAGAAAAGGAGACAGAGGAGATATGATAGCACTCACCAAATATCTGAAAGATGGTCATAAAGAGGAGGGGCAGGATCTCTGTTCTCGGACATCCCAGAGATCAAGACATGTAATAATAGGTCCAAACTAAAAGAAGATATAGACTGAACACAGAATGGTATGACAGTGTAACCAACTGCCATGAGAGGTGGTGAACGCTCCAAAACTGGAAGCATTCGAGAGACAATTGCACAACCATCTGTCAGATCTACTTTGATTTGGATTTGATTTGCATTGACTCGATGGCCTAAAAGGCCCTTCCAACTCTGTGATTCTAAAACTTGTTTTTGCATAGCTAATAGTGAGGAATGTTAGAACATCTAAGGAAATGCACTTTGTCCCCTCTGGCCCTGATCATAAACAGTGAAACCTAGATTTTAACTGCTTCCAAAGTTTTGGGACACAATTTGCTGTAGAGCTAACTGTTAACAATATGTTGGTGGCACTTCATACCAAAGTTCCAAATAACCTCTTAATAGCTTAATACAGATGTTTACTACTACTACTATTAAGCCTCTAGTAGTACCCAACCTAGCCAAGCAATACAATATAATTACAATATAAATACAATATACAATATAATATCATGGCCAGTGGTATCAAACGCCAATGAGAGGCCCAGAAGGACTCATAAAGTTGTGCTCTCCTTATCCAATCACTAGTGTAGGTCTTTTACCAAGGTGACCAAAGCAGTCTCAGTCCCATATCTCAACTAAAAATCTGACTGACGTGAATCCAGGTAAGTAGTATTATGCAGGAGTACCTGGAGTTGCAAGACCACCACATTTTCCACCACCTCGTGCAAAAATACTATGTTTAGTCTAATTAATAAAAATGTGGGTCAAGGACAGGTTTCAGTGAGTGAAGTTTTATGACAACTTCCTTTAGGCAAGAAAGTCCAGACGTTTAGGAATTGTTCACGTCTTTTACTCATGGCAACGGTACGAACCTGTCAGATTTGATTAGCAAGAGGGTTCAAGTTGGTAAAGGTAAATGCCACCCTTGCTTGAAAGCCAGTCATATCCGACTCTAGAGTTCAGTGCTCATCTTTGTTTACAGCCAAAGAGCCAGCGCTGTCTGCATTTGCAGATGTTTCTGTGAACTTGTGGCAGGCACCGGAGTGCACAGAACATTGTTTAACTTCCCACCAAAGTGGTACCTATTTATGTACTTGCAATTTCTTGCTTTCAAGCTGCTAGGTTGGCAGGAGTTGGGACAGAGATGGGAGCTCATTCTGTCTTGCAGTACTCGGGTCTCAAACTGCTGACCTGCCAACCTTCCAGTCAACAAGTTCAGCATCTTAATCACTTGAGCCACTGCAGTCCCTAGGTGGTAAACACCACCATTTTCAGTTGCCAAAGTTATATCAACATGACCTCCTTTACTATAAAAGTCCAAGTCAAGGAGATTCTGATGAACTTTGTCTGCAAAACACATAGGAAACTGTTCACAGCTAAAAATTAGTCTGGCATCCTCTCACCAGTATTCCGGTGAAGGAGGCCTTGCACAATTCAGAAAGCACGGCTGGTCTTCATCTTCCATATCTATGCCAGACATGAAACTCAAATGAATCCACCTTTTGGTGAATTCAGTCTGCAGTTCCTTTCGCTTGACCTAGTGTGAGGAAGATTAGCTGGTACAAGGTGGCCATTGCCCAGGGTATTCCCAATTGTGGTTCAAAAATACCACAATCTTCAAGGAGGCTCTTTCTGTGTATCCCATGGCTGGTCTGCAACGTGTATTTCTGTGATGGCGAACCTTGGCACTCCAGATGTTCTTGGACTTCAATTCTCAGAAGCCCAAGCATCCTGTGAATCCACACGAATGGATTTACTGTAATTTATCTGGCCCACACTGCCCTCGTCGCTCCTGGAAGCGGAAGTAAAATGTGCCCGTATGGCCATTGCCCAGGGTATTCCCGATTGTGGTTCAAAAATACCACAATCTTCAAGGAGGCTTTCTGTGTATCTGTATGGGCATGTTTTACTTCCGCTTCCAGGAGCGATGAGGGCAGCCCGGGCCGGATGAATCACAGTAAATCCATTTGTGTGGATTTATAGGGTGCTTGGGCATCTGGGAATTGAAGTCCAAGAACATCTGGAGTGCCAAGGTTCACCATCACTGGTGTAGATGAATTAGCAGTAGAGATATAGACCTTCTTGGCAGCCTTTTCTTCTGCAGTGTTTTCAGATGGATCACGGCAAGTTTTCAATCTGATTCATTCTGTCTTGTCCTCCAATGGTGTTCTAGCCATTTCCGCTTCTTTTCTTCTAGAAGATAATTATTTGAAGGATTGTAAACAACATCCTTGACTATCACTCACTCCCCATGTAGTTTTTTTATTGGGCAAAACTCCCTCAATTAATGAGTTTATTTTGTTCCACTCAGAGCCCCACCAGGCTCAGATGGGCTGCTTTCTTCCATCCTGTCTTCCATGAATTCAGGACAGAGGGTTTATTATAACAGGGGAAGGATGAACATACAGTAACGTAACTTCCTTCTGCCTCGTTTCCTACACAGGGGTGGGGTTATTCAGATGGCATAGTGGTTAAACTGTTGTACTGTAGCCAAAACTGCTGATGTTGTGAGTTTGACCCTAGTTTCAAGGTTGACTCTCAGCCTTCCATCTTTCTAAAATGAGTCTCCAGCATGTCAGGGGGGCAAAATGCTAATTACTTTGTGAACCGCCCAGAGAATGCACTAAGCCAAGAGTACTCAACCCTTTTAAGCTGGGACCCAGGACACACTCCCTCAGATAGCTTCGGGGGCCGGACGGCCATTTTGCCCTTCCTACACCACATGGCATTTCCTGGTGTGGTGGAGGCAGTGGAGGGCCACATGAAATGGTGTCACGGGCCACATCCAGCCCACAGGCTGCAGGGTGAGAATCCCCGCACTAAGCGGCGGTATATATTGTAATTGCTATTGATAGAGTCTGTGTTCCCATGGTTCTCTTCACTGAGGCAGTTATCTTCATTAGTTTGCGGTTGGCTGTAGTTCTCTTCAAAGAGGTTGGTATTAGAGCTGAGGTTCCAAATCCAAAGGGACTTGGCAAATATCCTGCCTTTAACGATGAGGGATGTTAAGCCCTCGGTGAGGTCAGTGATGTTCAAAGACACTTTCGAGTGGTCCCAGTTATTCCCATTCATCTTCTCCTGGCACGTATGTTCTTGCTGCCGCTTGTTTTACCAGTGTTAGAGCTAAGTGGAGATGGATTGCAGATTCCTCCAAAACTTCTTCCCTGGTCTACCCTAAAGGAAGGCTTGTAGAGTTCAGGGGGGGAGGCATTTCCCCTCTCTTCTTTAGGGACCATTAATTGTATCAGAAGGGTCACTGTGGCTTAGTGGTTAAGACACAGAGCTTGATGACTGGAGGGTTGGCAGGTCAGCAGTTTGAAACCTGAGTCCTGCATGACGGAGTGAGCGCCCATCAACTGCCAACTTAGCAGTTCAAAAGAAGTTGTAAGTCAGTTAAAAGCTATCTCTTCGACAGGAAAGGTAACATTGTTCTGTGTGCTCGTGTCTAGTCGTGCCTGCCACATAACCATGGAAACATCTGCAGACGCAGACAGCACTGGTTCTTTGGCTGTAAACAACGAGCATTGCCCCCTAGAGTTGGACATGACTGGCTTTCGAGCAAGGGAGACTCTTACCTTTATAGATAGCATAAAATGCATCGTTTATTTCCACTGTTGTTTGCTGCTTGCCCCCGGTATAATTATGTATAGTGTAATGCATGGAGACACAAACATACCTGTAAATATATCACCACCCTTCCTCTTGTCTGTCTTGCTAAAGCCACTCGTAGTTGAATTGTTTGGAACAATTGCCGTGTTAGTCTATGTTTCAAACATATCAAATAAACAAAAAAAATACTGTAGCTCTTTGAAGACTTATATTTGAATCTTAGCTTTCGTGGATCAAGTCCACTTTGTCAAACTGTGTACTAATATGTAATAAATTGGAAGACTTGTTATTGGAAATGGCCCAGTTTCTAGATGTTATTGGTTCTTCTCATCCTATCTAAATGCTAGTCCACAACATTTTTAAATAATTAATTTACTGTTAAGTAGTTTGGATATGGGACTCTTTCAGGTTCTGATTTCTGCAAGTACAGTAAAACCCCGACTTATGTAAAAAGTCCATTCCGTAGCCCTTTATATAAATCGTTTTTTTACATAAACCGCAGCAAACAAGAAAATGAATATGTACGTATATCGAAGCAAACCCATAGGAAAATGAATATTTACATAAATCAAAACAAACCCATAGGAAAAAAATAAAATTTTTACATAAGTCGAAGCAAACCTATAGGAAATCGTGTTACGTAAATCGGGACATTTATGTAAATTGGAACACCATTTTAGCGAAAAATCCTTATGTAAGTCGAATTTTATGTAACTTGAGGCATACGTAAGTCGGGATTTTACTGTATCACATCTGACCAGGGATGCACTGCAAAAAATTTCTACCTACTCTGTGGGCGTGGCTAACTCTGTGGGCGTGGCTAACTCAAAACAACTCACTAAAAGTATATAAAACAAAAAATTAAAATATAACAGAATTAAACACACCAAACAGCTAATATAATAAAAATAAAATAACAACAAAAAAACTTAGTGAAGACTAACTACATGAAAAAAAATTACTAAAATCAGGATTTTCCTCAACCCCCCCCCCCCAAAGAACAGAAACCGGCAGCAGCGGGTGAACACACGCTTTCCCTTCCTCCTCCTTCCGGCCCCCGGCCGTGCCCGGAGTGTGGTGTGAGAGGGAGGTGGGCGTGGCCAGCCAGTTCTGCTACCGGTTTTATAGAACCTGATAGAACCTGCTGCAGTGCAACACTGCATCTGACATCATCTCAGAAGAGAACCTGAAAACTATTGCAGTACACATTATGGGGGTATTTTATTTTGTTCTAATGAAAGTGTTGATCTCAAATTCTTTGGGGAGGCTCCTTCCATGACCCCACCCCTTTCCAAATTAGTCTTGCCTTCTCATGTTCTATCTAAAGTATAACAGACTTAATTTAATGATTTTATCTTTTGGAGACTGTTTGGGGAAGATTCGATATAGAATCCACTTACTTCTCTTTCTGGTGGTCCATGGTATCCATAAAACCTTTCTGTATCACTTCAGATAAGTCAGTTTGATTTATTGTACCATTTAGTAAATAAATTACACCACTTAGTGAGAAATTCCACAAGTTAAATAAAATTAAAATGCTGTTGTATTCACATGTAGGTACACTACTGTTCCGTCACATCTTTCATTCTTTTGTGATGTGGATTCAGAAGAATTTGAATTTCTAGCCTTAGCAAATGGGGGAAAGTCCCCTCAGATATGAACCTGGCCATAGTTAGAAAGTTTTCCAGCAAATGTAGTACATTTATAAGCTGCAAAGAGGGACTGTACCATTTATCATTCCTATCTACATATAATCAGAAGACAAGCCCAACACACCATTTCTTAATGTTACATTAAGTTTCCGATCCAGTGGTGCAGAGTAGAATTGTGGAAAGGCAGAACATCAAGATACTTGGGTAAGTTCTACCAGACATTACAAAAGATAAGGAAGAGGAAATAGTATTTTCAGCAGCAGAAATATGTTTGCCATTATGGCAAGGGGAATGGTGTCTTCCTCACACAAGGGAAAGGGAGATGTTTTTCGTTTTGGTAGCAGCATAAAATTTCAGCAGCACTGTTCTAACAGAGAGCGGCAAAGACCAAAGGGGTGGTACCAACATCCACAGGATGCATTCTGACAACCCCTGCTGTAAAAAAATTGTTGGGAGTAAATAAATTGGATATTCTCCAATTCTGAAAATCAGGGGTGAAATACTGGTAAATAGCATAAAGAACATTATACTATATATACTGAATAATGTCTCTGTACTTCCACTGCTGTCATAATTATCTCTACCAACAGTGTATTGGCTAGCTGGGCCTGAAATTTGGGAGATTCAGGCTCAGAGGGATTGACTGCTGTGGAAAATAGCAAACAGTCTTTGTATGGATTTTAAAACAATGATGGGATGTTCAATTGCCATGGTTACTTATGTTGTGAATAACCTTATATTAGATATTAGTTTTGCAGTAACTGCTTTAAGTTTTCTATACTCTTCTGAAAGGGAGCCTCTGGGCCAACAGGGTTCAGTACATGGTTGCCTGGTGGAAGATGGTAGATGTAGTCCTTTGTTTCTTCGAAGCTCTCTAATCTCTGGCCTCCTGAAAGTGCCTGTTTGTGTAAACCAGATGCAAGACTGGGTGAAATGTTCTATGTGAAAAGTTAGGTCAAGTCAGCTTCCACCACCCTGGCGCCAGATAACAAAGTTTATGCCTTTCTATGCCTTTGCCTTGCAGTGGCTCAAATGGCTAAGACGCTGACTGGGAAGCGGAAGGTCAGCAGTTCGATTCCCGAATACTGCAGGACAGAACGAGCTCCCGTCTTTGTCCCAGCTCCTGCCAACCTAGCAGTTCGAAAGCAAGAAATTGCAAGTAGATGAATAGGGACCACTTCGGTGGGAAGGTAACAGCGTTCCGTGCGCTCCGGTGTCTAGTCATGCCTGCCACATGACCACGGAAACGTCTCCAGAAGCAGACAGCGCTGGCTCTTCGGCTTAGAAACAGAAATGAGCACTAGAGTCGGATACGACTGGCTTTCAAGCAAGGGAAACCTTTACCTATGCCTTTGCCTTTACCCCAGAAAAATTGCTTGTTATGACTTTTGCTATGGCATGCTCTGTAGTTTTGTGCAAACCATGTGATTGCCTTATGTACATGTGGTTTTAGAATTTTAGGAATAAATATGAGCAGTAGGTCCTTTGTTGGGCCAGTCTGCCTCTTGCACCCAATCCCTGTGTGTGTGTGTCTGCATCAGCAAGGGTTTTGAACGAGATAGACCTTGGCTTCTTTTACAACCCTACAGTTCTATGATTCTATAATTCAAGTCCCCATTAAGCCATGACACTCAGTGGCTGACCTTGAGTCTGTCACACTTTCATGAGGATAAAATGGAAAGGTATACCATCTTGATCTCATGGGACAAAGGAACAAATGAAAAGCATAACAAATAAATAATAAATGCCATGTATACCCTAAATCCAGTCTTGCTGCCTGACAGTAATTTTGTTTCCTATTACTGTTTTTCATAATAAAAGCACAAGAGATAGGAGATTAAATATAATTCAATATTTACGTGGCTAGTCTAATCTCTGCAAGTTACAGTTAAACCTAGAACAAACAACAACAACAACAACAAAGCACACAAACACAAAACAAAAGACAACTAGGAATTTAAATGAAAAAATGAAGCAGCTCAGCCAAAACTAAAAAGAAAATTTCTAGTCTCTCTGGCAATTCAGCCATTTTTACCTTTTCTCCTAAAATAAAAAGATGTAACATTCAGGCATACTAGAAGACAATCCATCTTTGAAAATTTAAATTTCAGCACTTAACTCTACAGTATTCTTCTCAAGAAGTACTTACTAAAACATTCAGCAACAAATATGACTGATATTAATCCCATTCCACTGAGGTTTCTAAATTAGCACAGGTAATGGTAATATGGTAAGCAAACCACAATAAAGAAAAAAACAAACCCACCCTTGAATAATTTTTGTTTAGATTGATCAGAGATGGACAACTGGAATGGCCAAAAAAGAAAGATTAATGATTGTTAATACTAGTTACAGCAGATTAAGATTAATTATGACTAAAAATTGGAAAGTGAAATTTGATTTCCAACTTGATAAATGGTATAACCAGATCTGGAACATAGCTATTATTGATAAATTAACATGTGAAATCAGGTTGAAGAAGGGATTAGTAAGTGAAAATAAATTTTAAAAAAATTGGGGAAATTTCGGTATTAGTGAAAGGGAAAGGAAAAATTCCAGAGCAAGAAACATTGTCTTTTTGGAGATGAATATGGGTACATGTAATAATTAAAAAAGGAAAAATAATGGGAAAATAATATAATATTTCCTCAGATCTCACAGGTGGTGGGTGCACATATTAGATGTTATTTTTAAAAAATGTATAATTTGATTCTTTTTGTATAACTTGAAAAAATAATAATTTTTTTAAAAATAATAATTTTCATTAGATATACACATTACATCAAAAGATACACAGTTCTTCCCCCACATGCATTCTTGAATGGAAGAATGAGACTACTGAAAAGAAAGCAGAATCAGATCCAGTATTTTATTCTTGTGTCTTGATCATAAAATGGCATGCTTCATTTCGCAAGAACTCATTAGACACAAATATGATGGATGTGGACAGTTTGTCCTACCCAATCCTCATCCATCAAATCACACCAAAATCTGAGGATATGTATGCCTGCTTTACTTTCCAAAAGCAAAACCTAACTATTGGTAATTTACTTATTTCCTAATGGTTATTTGCAATTTAATTTCCACATTTCTTTCATGTTTACTATGAATTGTAAGTATTCAAGTTCCTGAAGTTCAAAAGTATATTTAAAAAAATTGCAACTAAGAATCTGAATATACTTTTCCACACTAAACTCCTCAAAGAGGATTTCTATGAATATCAACAATATCCTAAATATACCAAGATATACAATAGCTGTTGCTTTGAGTAGTAAACCCACTGAATAACTGGGGATTTAGTAAGTCAACTCCTCCATAAGCTCCACTGACGCACATAGGCTTACTCTACTTGTAACTTTCTTGACTGAAATGGGCTTACTCTAGTTGCAATTTACCTTAACATTTCAAGTTACAACTAGATTAGGCCCTTTCGAATCAACAGAACCTATGGAAGTTAACTCACCAAACCGCACTGATTCAATGATCCAACCCTAGTGCAACTTACTATCTTAAGCAACATGATATTGACAAACTTTTAATCCAAAAATATGCATCCTAGAAGGTTGTCACCTCCCTCCCTAACAGGGCTGAATCTATTAATAGAAAAGTAAACAGCAATTATTCACAGTTAATAATTCTTTTGTACTGTCCTCATTCTTTTTGGCAATACCTTTCTATCCACTGTCACAAGGAAACTCAGCAAATATAAAAATAAATTCTTCCGTCCAATGTAAAGATATATAGCATGTAGGGAAGAATATCATTACTATGTAGTTGCAAACAAAATCAAAAGTCCTTTCAGAAAGGAAACAATTTCGTTGCCTCCTAATTTCGATTCTCCATAGACTCGATCCACAAATGAAATGGGTACCTATTGAAACAAACAGAACAAAAATCATTCCAGTTATAAAAAAAACCAGTTTCATGAAACAATAAGGTAAATGCTTTAACCAGAAGTTTTATATTACCATAATCTAGTATCATGGTCCAAAGATAATGTGCTTTCATGGGAGGTATTAAGTGACAGTATAAGGTTAGTAATAGCAGTGATACTCAAACTAACTTGTGTTAGTACTACAGTGTAGGTGGCAATGATAAACCCCTTACCATGAAAACCCTATGATGAGCCAGCCCAAAATTAATCAAGAGACAGTGCTGAAATAAGTTTCTTAGGTTAGATCAAATAGCACAGAAGAGCAAAGGACAAGTATAAATAGCACTGCTGTTAGTGACACAACTAGATTGAAGTGGAAAGGATGTATAGTAGCTGGTGTGCATAAAAGTGAAAGGAAAGTCTGATGCTGCACAACACATGCAATTGGAACATGGAACCTGAGAAGCATGAAACTAGAACTGGGAAGGGATATTTTCACTCAGACAACTATAAAATGTTTTACTCTGCAAATTACCAACTCAGAAGAAATGGAGTGGCTCTAAAACTGAGGCAAGATGAATCACAGGCAGCTAGGGGTTTTAATGCAATAATATCAATCATACTCAGTGGGAAACCAATATAGCCATCATTCAAATACTGTATATACTCCAACCACAGATACTGAAGAGGAAATGGAAAGCTTTCATGCAAGCATCCAGGAAGACATGTCTCACATACCAAAATAAGACATGCTTATAATTCTAGATGACTGGAATACATAGTAGGAAACAAAGCAGACCAAATATTGTTGGAAAATTTGGTCCAGGGGACAGAAATAAAGCAAGAGAATATATGCTTCAAGCAACCAAACAAACATCTGCACCTGTACCTATTATCCAACAGACAATTAAAAAATCTTACCTCTCCAATGGAGTAACCCAATTGTCTAGCCCGGACTATCATTTCCATCTGGAAAACATATCCTTTTGAAACACACTTCTCCATTAGTTTTTGTAAAACTTCTTTTCTATATAACCTGCAAATAAGTATATATGAAATTAAAACTTCTTGTAGCATTTCAGTTAAATACACAAAGCTTATAAACCATCCATATAGGTAATACATAATAGTCATGTTTAACCATCAAATTTACCTGTAAGTTTTACAAACTATGAACCATCTTTCCTGGATAAATTTTAAACTGACCAGTAACCTGGTCCATCCTTCTTTATGTCAGATACTGTAGTTACATGCAACTTAAGAATGAACCTACCTGAAGCTTCCAGTTAAGTCAGATGCACCTGGCCGCAGCAGAACTTGAGTGAGGAAGTTGGCACCTCGGCTGCCAAGAGAGATACAAGAGTTTTGTTAAGTATTTAGAAGTTTAAAAAATACAATGGAGCAGTTTTAATGAGGCTTCAGCAGAACACGGGTCTCTAGTATCAGAAAAACTTGATTTCTAGAGTGAACATTAAAGAAAATTAGGAAAGGTTTCCTCTTCAGGTCAGATCAGGAAGACAACTTAGTAGAAGTGAAGAGACTTTCCTTTCCTCCTTTGTGACTTGTTTTTATTCCATCAAATACCACTAGGTACCTTGCAAAAATAAGAGGTTATTAATTCCCTGACAACAGATTGGCAGTCAAAGAATAAAAAAAGTATCTTAATATAGTGGAACTTTGCTTAACAAATTCAATGTGTTCTCTGGGACCTTTTGTACTACGAAAAATTTGTAAAGCAAATTTCCCATAGGAATGCAATGAAAACCAAAATTTGTTAACCAAAATGCAGTTTCCCATAGGAATGCATTGAAAACCAATTAATCCATTCTGAAAAAAATTGTTAACCAAGTCACTATTTTCTATGAATTTCCTTTTGTTATGTAATTTTTGTGTTAACTGAGCCATTTGTTCAGCACTATTCAGTAATACCCTGGTTAACATGTGCACTGCACAGCGTTAAAACCGGGTAATACTGGGGAATTTGAGGAAAACTTTTGCACTGCACAACATTAAGATAACGTTGTGCGATGCAAAAGTTTTCCTCAAATTTCCCAATGTTGATCTCTGTGGCCTTTGGGGCAGAGATCTCTGGAGGCTCCCTTGCTGGAAACTGACGCTCTGAGCACGCCCCCCCCCCCAGAAACCACGCGCACGTGTCCCCACCCCAAGCAAACCGGTGCTCCAATGCTCAGACTGCTGGTTTCCTTGGGGGGAGACTGCGCACACACACCCTCACCACATGGAAACAAGCACTCTGAAGCTCAGACCGCCGGTTTCCTTTGGGAAAGACCGTGCACGTGTGCCCTCACCCCAAGGAAACCGGCGCTCTGATGTTCAGACCGCCAGAGAGCCAAGCCCCAAAGTTGGAGACCAGTCCTGCTGACTTTGGGGCTTGGCTCGATCCGCCTTCCTCTTTGGAAAGGGCAGCGGGGATACCACGCATGGAATCCTCGCTGCCCTTTCCAAAGAGTCAGGCGGATCGACCCCCTGTTCCCTTTCCTCTTTGGAAAGGGAACCAGGTTTTTTTTAACATTTTGCAATCAATGTATCACACAACGTTAAAAACCAGATAACACTAAGACTTGTAGAACTAAGTTTTAACATTATCCAAGGTATTACTGTTCATTAAACACCAGTGAAGATGAAAACCTTGTGTGGAATGGTACAAAAGAAAGATCCTATCATAGTGATGTCAGAAATGAAAGTTCCTCTTTGATTTATCTATTAAAACAGGGATAGGCAAACTCTGGACATTGGGAGCCAATTTCTTTTCCCCCTCTAGAACACTGAGGCTTCCAAAAGCAACTATCCCCACTTATTTGTGCTGATAATATTGAGAGAGAAGCTGAGAGTCCAGCAGAGGCCAGTGAGCTGCAAGAAATGAGTAGGGAGTACATGTGATTCCCATACCAGTCTTAAAAGGTACAAGAATCATCTAAAGATCTGAATTTGGCAGTCTGTTAACAACAGAACTTCTAATTCCAAGAAATTAGGGTCCCTTGACACCCGATGGGTTAAGAGGAAGCAAAGAAGAAGAATTCCAAGAAATAAAGAGAAACTGTTATATGAAACACTACATGGTTCGAAAGAAGTCCTGGTAAATTAATAAACTTTAATATTCAGAATGGAGTACACAGAAGATGCCAAGTAGAGAACTTTTCTATTCCAGAATTCACATCCTGTAATCACCCATGCTGGCAGCTACTATTCATTCTCCAAGATTTCACATTTTAAAAAGAAAGTTTTGGAACTGTACACTCTGAAAAGCAAGAGCATAGCTGGTAGAATAGAATAATGGATAAGACGACAAACCTGATCAATTTTCGTTTCACATCCCACCCATGCACACCTCCATTTCCTTTATATCGTGTCCCAGACACAATGTCAAAGTTGCCTTCTTTCTGTGCTCTAGAGAAATAAATATTGGGCCGGAGAGAAAAGACAATCAAGTATAACCCACAAAACACACGGCAGACTTAATGGGCTAGTCTGTATGCATGCTGCTGGACTGGCTATAATTTTTGCTTCAACAGACTAACACAGCTATTTCTTTGGAAATTAAAAATGGCTAATGTTCAATAATAAGGTACAAATCTATAATCTAAAAAAACCCTAAAAGTATTTTTTTTTTAAGTAAAGGTATCAATTGGCTGAAATATGTAATTATTTGTTCTATGCTTCTATGTACAGTAAAACCCTAGCTTACAAATGCAGTGGTTTACATTTGCCGTGGTTTACAACGGCAAATTCCTTTGAAATAACGTCCCGGTGTACAACGATTTTTCACCTTACGACCGGGAATTAGACTACCAGTCCCATTGTAGATTCTAAAATGAAGACAAACCCCCCCCCCCCCCCCCCACTGCCAGTCACAATTCATCACTTACATCTGCAGTGGGAGGGTA